>VXBO01008671.1:0-34415 GCA_013400135.1 Rhinoptilus africanus
TAAATAATAATCTCAAAATTACTATGTTTTTTCAGAATAAATAGTCTATAGATACAATGACGGGGAAAAAAAACGTTAACACAAAAATATTCAAGGATCATATGGATGTCTGTGGTAAGTAGGTGTATTATTACCCTGCTCTGATTGACTTTTTTTCTTCAGGAGCTCAGCTGTCTGAAAAGCACTCCCTAACATTTTCAGAGTAAATCTGCAGAGCTGATATTGAGACCAGCTAATGGTATTAGTGTTCTCTTTGCTGCTGCTGTAGCCAGATTTATTCCACCGGAATTACTCAATCCCCAGTTTAAATGAGATCAAGGTAGGGCCCTACCGACACCACCTTTAACTGTTCTTACCTCAGTTAGCTAGCAAACAGAACTGAAGTATGACAGGAAAGAAAAGCAATCTTAACCATATCAAAATGTATATTTCCCTGTCGGGTATAAATATGGTGCTAGTAGAATTGAAATGGCTTGAAATGTGTGTGAGAGGTGACAGTAAAATTCACTTTCTAGACCCATTAAAGCCAAAAATATGACTTGCGAGATACTTATTTAGCTGGGGAACAATAGGCTACGTTATGTAACTTCATGGAAAATTTAATTTCTAGTTTCAGATACCTAAATAGAGAACATTATAAGCTATACGGGGACATCCCAATAGCAGAAGAGGAGACTATTCTCGGAGTATTCATCACAAAATACTGACTCATCTAAAAATCACGTCATTACTGAAGCCTAACCAAAGTTCAGGTTGCCTTTCCTTTGAACAGCGTTCTTCTGGGTAGAGCTGAGCATTTTGGATACCCAGAGATAACTGAAGCTTGATTTGCTACTCACCACAATACTATACATGAAATAGTTATGTTTACAATGCAGCCAGCTAAAAAGTTCTCCCTATGCAGATTACAGGGTAATTTTCTGTAAAAACTTGATATAAAAATAACTACTTATGTTAAACCAATTAATATTTCAGAAATACCTCGTTGTTTTCTTTTTGTGATAATCATTGTTTCTCCACAGGAGATGAGTGACATTGAAAACAACCTATTCATCAGTTGTTACCATTTCAGCCACTAAAGCATTCAAAGTTTAAACTTAATTATCTTTACGTTTCATATGGTCATTATTTTACCCGGTTTTAACCATCTAAAATTTTAATGTCTAGCCTAAACTGACCATCTAGGCTCCCTTTGTAATCAACAGAGGGAAGACAAAGATGCCTTCAGAATGGCTAAATGAAAGAATAGAAAATGCTGTCATTTGGGGTAACGCTTATGTAGGTGAGATTAAGTGTATAGAGTTGACGCCATTAAGTCATGTATATTCTCTCTCCAGATCAATCTATAAAGTGGCAAAATATGCTCAAGCCTAAACTCCAGTGTCACATACTCTTCTATGAGAATGCATGAGGCCATTGTCCAGCTCTGTGACAGCTTGACATATACATATATGTGTGGATGTGTATGTAGATAATCACTTTCTAGTTGTAACCCAAAGAATCTACAGACACGTTTGCACACCCACCTGAAGCAGACTTGTTAATCGGGTATCCAATTGCCCTAAATGTCAGTCTGATTCAGAGACAAAAGGCCAAAAAATACAATCATGCACTCTGTTAGAGGGTGCGATGTTTTCTGTAGATCACCCTGGAGGAACATGACGCAAAAATCATTTAATTTAAAGGTTTCTGAGAATTCATGTGCACGGTCAGCCAGGCAGCCATCCTTTTAGGATGACAATTAGAACGGGTGTAAGATAGGGTACAGAAAATGTAACTGATGAAGAAGTTGTAAATGTAACAAAGGAAGAAAGTTAACCTAGGGGGTTTCCTGTTATGATATTCAAATATCTTTCTTCCCTGGAAATTAAGAGATTCAAAGTTCAGTATTGAACAGAAGATGCTTTTTTCATGAATGTGGTGGAGTTTTGTGTGCTTACCTATAAAACTGTTTATGTCTAAAATTTAACTTACCTCTAAACTCACTGAAATGAAAACCAAAGGATGCAGAAAAACAGTGAGAACAGAGACGTAGAGAACAACAGGATAATGAGTATAAAGAGCAAGGTCCAAAGCTGTAAGGTGGCTGTGTGAATGCAAATGTTGAAAAGTCAGACTGACATGTCGGAGTGGAAGGTGGAAGTTTTACAGGCCAGTCCCAAGTGGGTCACATCTGCCCTGCTGCGAAACCAGTAAAACACCGGGATGGGGATGGGCAGAGAGGGTGGGGGAACAGGTCAACCTAAAGCAAAGACTGATTTTCTGCAGCCACCTTGTGTCGCAAATGGAAATCGCAGCTTTCAAACTCAGTGTTTTCCCAAGCACAGGACCCTGCTTCAGGCAAAGTGCTTGGCACAAGTGTAACTTGAAGCTCATCGATGTCGCTGCTGTGGCCAGCGGACCTGCTCACGTGTGTTGAGTTTTACCAGTGGGCAAACACTCTGAATTCGGGTGGATTTGCACTGGTACTCCGTTTCTAGGAGGAAATGTCACGTAGCAAGAAGACGTTACTTTTAGATCCCGTTTCTTTGCAGTTTGAACTCTACAGAAATCAAAGGGGATCTTTCCATTTATCTTCTGCTCAGTCAGGTCCTATTAAAAATTATTTGGTCACAGTGCAAAAAAATGATAGATCTTATACTTTAAAAAAAAAATGCTACTGATGCGGCTGAAAGGGGAAATCCAAAGAAATCAGGGGTCAGAAACCAGGAGTGGCTGTTGACTGAGCTTTAGAGTGCAATCCTAAAATTATCTTATTAGATGACACTGCATCTGGTCTAAACACAGAAAGCAAGATGCTAGTTCACATTCAACTAGGAAAAGTAAGTGCTTTGTCATTGATATAACCCTTTCTCTTTTCTCGAATCATGCATTTAATTTAAATCCAGGGAGAAGACCCAAGTGACAGTTATCATTTTCCATGATAGATTTGTAACAAGAAGAAGGACTATTTCCCCATTCATGGCAAAAAGCTGCCCACTGTTTTTCTGTGGCAATATTCTCATATCTTCCGCCTCACCACCACTGGAACAATGATTTCCACTTGGCTCATCCAGCTAGGGGCTGGCACCATTCAATAGCCATCTGAGCAGATGAGCCCTCGCTGTAACACTCCAGGCAGCTTAACTGTTCTGGATGTCTAACTGGCAACAATTAACTCAGAAGGAATCTCATTCAGAGGCTTTTTGGAAGAAGTCTCTGTCTCTCTTCTTTGGTTATGTAGGCAGGCTGCAGGTACTAAACTGTATGTTTGTTTATTCCTGGAAATCAGGTGTCTGCACTTAGGTGATATGAATAGCTTTCCTCCATAAATTACCAAATTATAAACCCAAAGCTGCTTATTTAAGGCAAACACATTGCCTTCAACCAGACAATGCTGAGCAATGTTTACCAGTAGCAAATCACTGGTGTCATGCTGTTAGAATTGGTGGGACCCAGGGAGCAAGACAGAGGCACATGGCCTCTGCCAATGAGCCAGTCTCTGTGGAAATGCTCCCAACTTTGCACTTCAGGGCTGGGCTTTTCAGTAGCATTTTAAAAGACAAAGAGATACTCCAAGAAAAGCAGAAGCGGCCAAATAAGCCAAACTAGGAAGCAGGTTATGACTTCAGCCTGCTGTGGAAAGGAAAATGTTGTAGTTTAAGTCAGTTGTGAGTGAATCATGGATTATACGGATGTTCAGCAAATGAGATCAATGGGATGTAACAGCAGTATCAATATGACAAATTAGAGGAATTACTCTAAACCACCAAGCAACAGGGGACATGAATTACAGTTTGGTATTTTGTTTACAGGCCAGGCGAGGTCAAACTACTATTATTATTGCTCATCGGCTTTCCACCGCTCAGACTGCAGATGTAATAGTGGGCATTGTGGATAGCGCAGTGGTTGAAATAGGAACACACACAGAGCTGATGGAGAAAAAGGAGCCATATTATTCACTTCCAGCCTCACAGGTGTGTTTATTATTATTGCTATTATTAGTAGTATAATCATAGTATGCAGGATGATATATCATGGATCAAATCCCCACTGAGCGTAGTTTTAGAGGTGAGAGCTGGAAATAGGACCATGCGTAGATGCATTGGTTACTCAGCGATTTTACAAATGCTGGTTTATTTTAGGCACCATAGTGAGTTTGTTTATTTGTGAGTGTCTCAGATGATCTTTAAAAGTCATCTTAGCTCATGACTCATGCCTAATTTGGCATATGCTTTAAAGTAATGCCTAAGTATGGATGCAGAAGCACCCAGTGACCTAAGAGCCAGACTGTGGCCTCCAGTGGGAAACCCCTTTGATGCTGTGCTGCCAGTGCTGCCAGGCACTGAGACATCTCCAAAATCAACTCACCTCCAAAGAAGGACACACCTTTCCATATTTCTCATCTGCAGTCTCCTGGCAGCAACTATGCCTGTATTCCCATGCCTGTATTCCCAGATGGAAGTGTAGGGGAAAGTTTCCACAGTTCAGAGTGGGCTGTAAAGACAAGAGTGGTAGCTTAGGCTGTAACTCTGCACCCTACCTGTGATGTTGGAGCCAAACTAAAACCAAAAGCAATAGGGGGACATATAAATCCCCAACACTGCCAGGCAGCACTATTTTGTGCAGATATATTAACAGCTCGGGCCATTTTTCCCATGCTCACCTACTTACAAGTTTCTTAAACTGATCCTTTATTAAACATTATTGCTATCACTTCTCTGATCTTTAATCACCCAATTCAGAAAAGATTTTGATTTCTAAAATGTTCCTGAATGTGGTCGTGCTTGGTTCAGGTAAAGAATGACCAAGTCCTACTACCCAAAATAGTTGTTCTTGACATAATTTCTCCATGGTATAGGGATCCTTAACACTTTGGAAAGCTAGGCATGTAGGATTAATGACTGAGTATTCACAGTACATTTATTTGTGAAGAAATAGACTCATAGCCCCAACCTAAACTATTATGTGATTCTGATCCAACCTCAAAGCAGAGCTAACTGTGAAGGTAGGTCAGGTTGCTCAAGGTCTTGTCCAGGTAAGTCCTGGATAACCCCAGGGCTGGTGAACCCACAATCTCTCTGGGCATCCTGTGCTAGTGCTTGGCCACCCCTCCCTGAAGAAGATACTCCTAATATTCAGTCGGAATTTCCTTTCTGTAGCTAATGTCTTTTGCCCCTCACCCTTTTGCTGTGCAACTGTCCCAGTTTGGGGTGGAGCAGAGACAACCTTGTGTTCAGTGAGAGATGCTCTTGCTCTTACCTGCTGCTGTGGCAACCAGGGTCTGCTGCTGATCTGGGTGTTCACCCCATGGAGGGGTCACACCTGTGGGGAGGAGTTGACAGGAGAGGTGACCCAAACTGACCACTTGGGTGTTCCATCCCCTCTGCCGTGCTCACTATAAAAGCTGAGGGACCAAAGAGGTTTTTCTTCAATGGCTCTCTTTCTTCGATGACTGATGCCTGAGGAGGAACCCCTCAGCTCATCCGCCTTTTGATCTTGGTCAGCATGTTCCAGTTCAAAGAATCACAGTTCCCATTTGTCACTGAGTCCAGTCTGGAATTTTTCTGTGCCTGCCAGTGATATCTTCCTAGGAGCTTGATCTGGTTTTGTATATATTTATTTATATTGTATCTATTTCATTCTATCCTTTTTATTTTATTATTAATATTTCATTAAAGTACTTTAGGGGTTTTTTTCTAAACTCATACATCTCTTTATACCACTTCTTCTTCCCTTTGGAGCAAGAGGTAGGGGAGAGCGTCTGTTTCTTTTACTTTTTCTATGGAGATATTCTAGGTAAAATATTCTAGGTAAACATAATCTGTTTCCAAAATCCATATACTGACTTCCTCAAAACCTCCTATCTTAATACTCCTATCAGCAAAATTGAATTTATTTTATTGATCAGTCTGTTAGAAAAAAGTCAAGTTAACATAAACTTTAAAAAAAATCCCCGATTATTGTTGTACATGGACTGGAAAAATCCTTTTCATTTCCATTCTCATTTAATTTGTGCTTCCTTTTAAGATTTCATCTAAATATTGATCTGTGGGAAACAATTTCCATAAAAGTACTATATATAAATGTTTAATTCAAATTGCAAGTTTCTCCATTTTTCTAATGCAGCAAACAGCCAAACCCTATTACACTGAACAGTTTGATAACATAAATATTTATCCAGCCCTGGGATGATTTGTTATAGTGAGGTTAAACTGAGTCTCCAACACAAATTTATTTCCACAGTTGCAGTTGGAACTAATGGCGTCCGTATTGTCACACTGATGGCGTTCTTTCAAAATGCACTTTAAATCCCAATGACTTTGACAGAGCTTACAACACAACTGCTTTGGAAAATTTTCACTAAGTCTTCACTCCCATGTCTGGAAATAATTGTTCATATAGTATTTTCCTGCTTTCTTTATTCCACCTTCAAGACTGTGACTAAGAACTGTAAAAAATTCATCAACTACAGCACTCTGTAGTGAGTTACTAAATCAGTATTATTTCTTTTTCACTTTTTTTTTTTAAATAATGATATTAGGGGACTCAGAATGAATCCAATGTCTTTTCCATTACATTGACAACATTGTGCTAATCACTTAAATATTGCAGGTAACTCTTAGGTTTAATAGAAAAGCTTGTCGAAGAAGCAGTTTCTATTCTATTCTTGTTTAAACTGTGATTGATGTAGTGTTCATAGCCAAGGGATCGTGGCTTGAGGGATGAGGAAGTGTTTGGCTGTGCAACTGTCTTGATCCAATCACTTGACTATTTACCTGTAATACTTTATTCTTACAGGCTACTGCAATAATCTATATGCAGCATGCAAAAAATAGCGCAAGTGTAAAAGTGAAATAGAGCATGTACACAGTTATTTTTTGCAATGATTTCATTATAGAATAGTGGGTGATATTCTAAGAACAATGTTCAGGCATATAGTATTTAAAGCCTTGCTTAGATGGGTTGTTGTTAGGCACACTAATGAACAGAAAATGTCTTTATTTTATGACAAAAATTAATAGGAAATATCTTGGTTCATGTTTTATTATTTTCCAGTTCAATTTTATTGTACCAACTTCTACAGGGAAAAAAAAAATTAATATTGAAGCATTTGTTAATTATCTATCTCTTGATGCACCTATCAGTTTCAGAGGACAGCTTTGCTAAGTACATTCACAACTAAAGATTATCTTCTCACACAATTTCCCTGACCAGTCATGGCACTAAAATGCAATGGGAATGGAGTTCAGGTTCCTTTTAATAACTGGCTCAACTAACCAAGCATGTTACAGTAAGTTGTTTGTATGTTTACCTCCAACGCACGTCATACACACATGCGCACAGGAAGTTTGCGAGAATCTCCCCTGCTTGGCCACCGTCTCCATTTCACTGATTAAGACACAAGACATTGTTTCTTATTTTTAGCAGTCATAACTCTGCCTGCCAAGAGCAAATGATTAATCAGGTCCTTAAAATGACTTAACAGCTGTAAATCAAGTAGTAATTTTAAGAAGCAGAGCTCATGGACAAAATAGCTGTTTCGTTTGCCAGAGAGCAGAAAGATATATTTAGTCACCTCTGGATGCTAAAATTGCCTCCCCATCAGATCTTTTAGAAGGTCAAACTGATCATTACACAGGCCTTGTCTGCATGTTGCTCCTCAAAAATCTCACTGCAACATGCATAGATTCCCGTTTTTTCTCAGGATTCCCTAGTATCACAGCTACAAGTCTCTTTTAACCTGGACCTTGCTTGAGAAAACAGGAGGTGTTTCCACACCTTGCTGGCTCCATGTCCTGGACTTTGTCTTCCACGTGCTTCTGAGATTCCTGTCACTGCCTGCTTTTCATGTTGCTCCTTGTATCCATAATTCTGCCAGGTCTGTCACCGAAGATCAATCAAGGAAATATGGCTGAAGGCAATAATTTTTTCCAGAATCACCTGTATGTCTCCTCAGCTTGTATCCCAGCTCTCACTATCTGGGGAGCTCAGTTCTCAGTGACAGGTTCAGCAGTTTAGTTCAATAACACTTGACTGAAAGCCACTTACAAGGTGTTCATGGTACACCAGTGGTATACGTTTCCCTGGACGGGAGCGACCATGCTTACAAATGTGACCAGGGCAGCAATGCAGGCTGCAGATTCAGAACAACAAATGGTTGAAGTTGAGATGTATTCCTGTGTATCTACTGCCCAGCAGTATTTGCCATAGCCAAATTACCTGCTACAGCTGGTTCTGGAAGTAGATCTTAAATCATCTTCTGGTTACTCTGCAACCAACTTCTGTTTTAAAGGCATGTTCCTCCACCCAGAGGAGGCAATGGAGCATCTCTGTACTCTTTAAGGTCAGACCAATCTTTTCTGATGCCAAGTAAATAGCGATTCTGTATTTCATGAGCTAAAAGCTTTTAGTAATGATTTTGAAATTCTTTCCCCAAAGATCTAGAAGGCATTTTAGTTTTATCTAAGACCTTTCTTTTTCAGAACACATTGAAGTAATTTGGACCACAGTGTTCCCTGAACAAGTGTAGTACTAGTTCACGTAGTAGTTGACTGCTACTTCAAGACCAAGTAGTTTCCTGAACACAATGAAAGTACTCTCAGCTGGAATCAACACCTACATCAAAACAGCCTGCTCACTGTTGTTGTGAAGTTTAAGCTGGAGAAATATTTGAATAATGAAGCCTTTCTGAGACCTTCATTTTGCAGTTACCTTCACTCTACTCCAGCCTTGGAAATCAGCCTTACCCAGACACTCACAGACCAGCAGGATACCTAGTTTGTCATTGTATCCCATAATTGATCTTCAATTGATCAGTAACTGAAAGTCAATCTGATATATAGGACCACCCAAAGCCCTAACTAACACTAACACGACATCATTTTGAAAACACTAATTGCGCTAATTGCTGACCTCCTTTCCTTTCAGACTGCAGGTTGTAGGGTGTAATAAGATTTATAGAGGGGGCAGAGCTCACAGGGAGAAAGAGGAGGTTCAGCGTATAGAACTTAAAGAAAATGCAAAATCCAGACCATTATTAGAGTCAGATACTGCCTTTAATGAGAATACAAAGGTCAACATTTTAAAGCGAATCTGTAAATGCATCTATAATACCACCAAGAACGAAAATTGGCTGCAAAAATACCATGGAATAATTCTGTAGCAAGTATAAATCAGCATAGTTTGACTGAAGTCAGTGGAGCTATGCCAGTTTACAATAGGTTAAGATATGGCCTCAGATGGACATTTGCAAGCATAAATCAAGTAATTGCATGCACAAACTGATAGTTAATGTGATTTGCATGTGTAAGTGTTCACATTAATTAGCAAAAGCATTATTGAACTAATGCATGTGGTGTTTTTTTTCATGTGCAAACAGATGCACTTGCAGACACTGAAGATTTTGTTAATAATCATGTGGGAAGGAGAGAGGAGGCCTCTTACACACTGAATAACCCCTTTTCTTCTCCTTCTCCCCCACCCTCTGCCTCAGTCTGTTCTTATAGGAAAACCCGCGCTTCGATGAAGAAAAAATACTACTGGAGCTTTAATGACAAGATTAGCTAGAGAAAGAGAAAAAAATCTAATGCTGTGTCTGTTTCTACCGTTTCTGTGTTGGTTTAACATTGACATTAAATAAGGGTCAGTCTTAAAGGATATTAATCATGTCAAACTTCCTACAGAGTGCATATTTCTCTAGCAAAGCAAGAAGTGAGTCACACTTGGGAGAAAAAAAAAAAAACAGCTTTTAGACAAGAAGGAAAGCAATTAAGTAAACCCAAGCTGGGTACTTGCCAGAACCCAATGTAGAACACATGTATTAGGACCAGAACAAGTTCTGATTAAACTCAAAGGATGAAGAGGTAATAGGCATTGAGCTGTGAAGTTTGAAATTTGCACCGCAACTTTCCAAGAGATTGAGTCTTCTCAGATCTTGGAAGAAGAGGTCAACCAACTCCAATAAGAGATGACAAACTTCAAGGTTCCCCAAAGTTTAAGTGCACTTGGGGATAAGATTTCACACTAGCCCGGTTCCAAAAAGAGCAAGGAATCAGTGAGGACAGAGACAGAATGCATGAATGAAGGTATTTCAACTGAACTGTTAGAGAGACCCATCCCAGAAAAATAACAGAGATTAAACAAAAAAATGCAAACAGTAAATCTGCCCATATAATCTTGGTGCTCAAGAATCAAAACAGCTTCTTAAATTCAGCAAAGAGTGAGAGATAGAGAGGAATTTGAAAAGTCAGAACATTTTGTTTTGACATTTTCAAACTGAAACTTTCTGTTTCAAAACAGTATTTTCAGTTCGAAATGAACTTCAGCTTTACAAATATCACTCAAGAAAGGCTGAGAAACTTAAAAAGGGAAAGAAATAACTTTCGGTAGCATTGAACATTTTTATAGCCATTATTTTTTTTAATCACTGAAAAATACAATAATTTTCTGATTTGGACCAACTTTGAGCTGTATTTAATTTGCTTGTTTTGTGATTCAGCTGCCAGACTAAAAATTGCCATTATTTTCAATGTCTTTAAATCTGTAATCCAGTCTGAAGTGAAACCAGTTGATATAAAATCCTGGGACAGGCTGCTTTACAGAGACCGGTGTTAAAATGCAAACTAAAACAAGAAAAGAGAAATTGTGAAGTCTCAAGGTGTCCTAACAAGGGTAGCTTGATTCCGTCCTCCAAACGTGTCACTTCCAGCTCAGCGTGACTAGCAATTCTGTGCACACAGACGGCAGATGCACGCAGCCTGGGAGAGGGTTTTTTAAAAAAAAGTGGGTACTGGCTGGTTGACAGATTGCAGTACACATTTCTGTCAGGGAAGATGAGGCCATGGAGAATGACTTCTCTGACATGTTCATGGCCTTTTATTTTTCTCCTCTCCATTTCACCACTCCCTTATAGCTGTGAGACAGGAGATGAGATTTAAAATTAGTTTAATATTTAATACCCAATGGCAAACAGTAAATTTTTTTAAATTGCCTGATTATAGCTTGCTGGTCCAAGACTTAGAGCTGTAACATAAAACATTTCTATCTTTGGTTTTTCTGTCATTATTTCTTTTATATACAGGTAAATGGTGATCTTTCCTATAGTATCTGTGCTCACTGTCACAGGAACGCTCGAGATCACGGCACTAAGTGTCATGGCCATCCAGGATGAAAAGGGACTTGCAGGCATTTGGGAAGGCAAGACACTGCATATCTTCAGGATTTAAAGGTACTGTGATCTGTGCTGTGGCCTTGTTAAGATGTGTTTTCTATATGGCACCCTTCCTCTCCATCTTTACCAGACTTGTCACAGTGGAGTCCTATAAATGAGGCTCTTGGAGCTACCACAATGAAGCAGGCACAATAGCAACACAGTAAAACAAGCGATCCAGTACCTGTCATATTTTACATACACATCTTATGCAAACTTGATATTACCATCACCTATTCAGGGGAGGACACTATTTTCTATAAAGACAACATTAAAACTCAAAAATCACAAGGATTTATTGCAGAGAATTAAAGGAGACAAGCCAAACACAGTCAGAAAACACAGAGACAACTTGAGTAAGTCTTGGGGGTTGACCAGGAGCCTTGTACAGTGGATTTCCTTGTGACATACATCACAGCTATAGATAGACCTTCTGTCCTATGGAGAGAGAAAAGCCATTTGGTGCATTGCTGGAGCACCCTGCAAAGAGGCACATTCTCTTCCTTCCCAGCCATATAACCTCAAAGAATAGGACATTTATTTTCCTATACCTGGTACGGCAGCTACCAAAATACTCCAAACCCTTGCTAAAAAAAAAAATCAATGCAAGATGTCATTGGAAAGAATGACTGACAATTTTTCCATCTTGTTTTGGGTGATTCTTTTTCCTGTTTCACTAAAGGTAGCAACTGAAGCTGTGAAGAACATGTATTTCATTAACAAAATAATACTTCTGAGAAAAGGAATAAAGAAAATCCACAGAGGCTGTATGTGTTAGAAATGATTCAGGCAAGCAGATCTTATCAACCTGACGCATCTCAGTCGTTATCAGAAGCACTGAAGTTGTATACATTGTCTTTTTCATCCCTTTTGCAATCATCCCTTTCTTTTTTTCATTTTTATTGACAAAATTAAAGGTTAAATCAATTAATAAAGTCCAGAGGAGCAAAAGGCAAGAGGGAAAAGCTAGCAAAAAGCTGTACTAGTACAGATGAGCACAGAGGTTTCTTAAGGAGCAAACATCTACAAGAAGGAACTTGAGGGTGAAAATAAAAGAAAATATCAGCAGTCCTGGCTAAGTTAGGGGGTCCCAGTTGACTGGAATATCCATGTGTGGGATGCCCAAATGTGATGCCCATCTACAAGAAGGAGGATCTGGGCAACTACAGGCCTGTCAATCTGACCTCAGTGTTGGGGCAGGTGATGGAGTATATCATCTTGAGTGCCACCACATGGCATATACAGGACAAGCAGGTGACTGGGCCAAGTCAGAATAGGTTTATGAAAGGCAGGCCCTGTTTGACTAACCTGATCTCCTTCTATGACATGGTGACCATCTAGGTGGAGGAGGGAAAAGCTGTGGATGTTGTCTACGTAGACTTTAGTAAAACCTTTGACATGTTTTCCCACAGCATTCTCCTGGATAAACTGGCTGCCCATGGCTTGGACAGGTGCACTCTTTGCTGGGTAAAAAATCCATCTGGATGGCCAAGCCCAAAGGATTGTGGTGAATGGAATTTTATCCACTTGGCAGGTGGTCACAAGGGGTGTTCCTCAGAGCTCAGTATTGTAGACAGTTCTGTTTAACATCTCTATCAATGGTCTGGATGAGGGGATCGATGTTTTAGATTTGGGATGAGAAATACTGTTGATAGCACACTGATGGTTTTGGTTGTTGCTAAGCAGTCAAGGACCGTCCTACTAGCGAGCAGTCTGGGGGGCATGAGAAGTTGGGAGGGGACACGGCTAGGACAGCTGACCCCAACTGACCAAAGGGATATTCTATACCATATGACATCCCGCTCAGTGTATAAAGCTGGAGCAAGAAGAAGGAAGGGGGAGACATTTGGAGTTATGGCATTTGTCTTCCCACGTAACCATTACATGTGATGGAGCCCTGCTTTCCTGGAGCTGGCTGAACACCTGCCTGCCGATGGGAAGCAGTGGATGAATTCCTTGTTTTGCTTTGCTTGCATGCACATCTTTTGCTTTACCTAATAAATTGTCTTTATCTCAACCCACAAGTTTTTTCTCACTTTTACTTTTCTGATTGTCTCCCCCATTGCAACTGGGGGAGCAAGCGAGCAGCTGCATGGTCCTAGCTGCTGGATGAGGTTAAACCACGACAAGTATTGCAGAAATACTTAGAACAGAGCTGAGATAGGTGGGTCCTGTTAAGGGTTCAGTCTGGATTTTCTGTATTTCCCCTGTACTGTGGGATTCCAGTTGAGGGTGTATCTAATTGTTCATGTGAGAATGACTGTGAAGGGTGTTTTCATGCAAGTCTTATAAATTAATAAACATAAATGTGTTTATTAAGAGCGTGCAGATTTACACCTCCCTTCATATCCTGGAGAATATTTCACTGTCACAAAGACAAATCGTCTTCTGAGTAGAAGGAAATAAATTCTGGTTTACATCTGTATTCTTTGAAACACCAGAGGCTCTCTGAAAAATGCTTCAGCCCCAATTTCAACAACAGCCTTTTGTGACAAATGTTGAGATTTGCCATGGAGAGCTTGCAACATGAAGAGCTCTTCTTGGGAAGTTTCCTCTCAATTTTAATTGGGCCAAGGGATCTGTTTCTGACAGACCTTTGAGATCCTTCACCTTCTCCACTGTGGACGACAATACAGAATATGAAAAACCTGAGGCAAACAAACAAGTAGCCATAACTACACCACAAAATGTTTTTACAGGATTAAGGCCCTGGAAAACGACCAAGTCAGTGGTATCTGAGTGCACATCAATAGCTGTAGCAGCGGTGGCGGATAGAGAAGCAGCGTGTCAAGGTCTGATTGATCAATTGTCAAGGTTTGATTGCAGCATGAAGACAGGCTAGGACATTTCATCTTACCCCAACCACACATCTGGCATATTTGCACACACAAAAAGCAAGAGAAGCCTGTGCGGGCATAATGTGTCAAGCACATGAGTAAACTGAAGCCTGAAGGAAAGGATTTGAACCTTTTTCCAGAGAATATGAAACATGCCTTTCTAAGAATTTTACAGTTATATTGAAACCACATAAAAAATTTTTCTCAGCTTGTCAGTGTTTATTTATACCCTCTTCAGGCATCCCTTCTGTCCCCCTATCACTTTGTGCTTTGTGGTAATTAGTAAAATATGTAGAAAGATTTATTTTTACTGAAAAATGAGAAGTCTAGACACAGTCTGCATTTTAATCCAAAGTTGTTCTGTGGGTGACACATTTTTGGATCCTGTCTGATTCTGGTGTCATACTGCTGGCAATAAACTGTATTTGCTCTTGTTGTGCCTACTCATATATGCTAGTAATATCTGGGAAGATATTGGCAATGTAGGTGAGACAGAAGTGAAGGGCAGATGATGAAAAATTTTAAATAGCTCCCCAAGAGGAGGAGTGTCTGGCAAAGGAGTTTGCCATATTAAAAATGTTTAAGTGCTAAATGTAGTTGTTCCAGACAGAGGTGTATATTGGAGTAATATGACCACCCAGAGCCAAGAAAGAGAATTACACGAGTGGACAGAGCACAGCAGATCTGCACAAGGCAAGAAAGAGGCCACTGGTCAACAGGGATGCATTTTTAGCAGCTGACTATTAAAATGAAAGCTTATGAAACTCATTTTTTGTCCTCATTTGCACTGGGAGTCAGTCTGCTGGTGTTGGTAATGTGGTTAGGATGTTACAGTACTGCACGGATTGAAAAAAGCCTATACAGCCCTTGTAAGGCCACTCCTGGAGTGCAGTGTTCAGTTTTGAGGTCCCAGCAACAGTTTAGCATAACAATAAATTAAGTTTGTTCCTGGAAAATGGGAAAAGATGCAGAAACAGGGTTCTAAAGCATAAATCTGACCACTGTAGAGTGGTTTCCAAGTCAGACATTCAAATAACACTACATATAGAGTTCACAAACAGCAGGATGCCCCATGATTGCTGTAAAGCTGGAATCTAGACAACAGGTTGATTTAATAAATACCTTGAATGTGCTTCACATAAAACAAGGTGTATATAGAGAAGGGCTACATTGCAATGTTGCTTTTCTTTGTTGGGTATGCAATATCTTTAGCTTGTTTAAACCTACACACTGCCAACTTCCATACTGGCTGTGAGTGAGATAAATTTAGCTGTTTGCTTGATAGATGAACTGGCCTTTCTGTATGCTGTTTGAAAAAGCAAAATAACCCCCTTGCCGCCTACACCTTCAAAAAAACACAAGCAAGACAAAGGAACAAAGAAAATTTTAACATTTCTGTTTTCAGAATTCTCTTTGAAGGCGTGTTTTAGCAAGATCATTTTATGCTTCCTTTTTAAAAATATGGGAGTGGTTTTTGACAAAATATATTATTCTGTCAAAATGTGTCAGTTTTCATTAAACTTTTATCAGGATACAAAAGGAATAAGTGGCACTTTAGCCAGAAAATAAGGAAACTGCTTGGAGCGTAGAAGACTCATTTCCCTGCCTTGCTTTATCTGAAGAGGTTAGAGAGTAAAATTAAGCATTAAGGGTTATTGGTTTTTTCTAGGCCCATCTGCTCAGCTATATTTTTGGTGGGAGGGTTTGATTTTGTGCTGCAGGCGGTCTAAAAATTAAATTTGTTCTGAAACCTCAGTCACTATCCAAAAACAGTGTTGTTCTGCCAGTCTCCTTTAGAGCTCAGTGTCTCAGAGACTGGACTTTATGCCCTCTTGCTTCATACCAGGTTAGTGCAGGAACAGGTCGTCACCATTGTTTCAGTCACTGACAAGAGGCAGAATATGCAGAAAATTTGTCTGAGAGAAAAAAAATACCTGATACACAATCAGAAAGCATGCAGGGGGGCTCCTGTTATTTATTGTTCTTAAATTACTGTGAGTTGCCCTGCTTATTTCTCTGTCTCCCTTTTTACTTAATTACCAGAAAAACTGCACTACATCTGATAATCCTTTTAAAGCAATACTGTGTTTGCCTCACATCACTGAAAATTTGCATTTTACACATTTCTTTAACTATAGAAAATCAGATGAAATAAGGACTATTTCAAGATCTACTATCAGGCAGAATGAAAAATCCAGTTTGTTAGAGATGCCATAAACTTTCCAATTAAGTCAGGTGGTAAAGAATGGTGGTTTCCAAGATGATATTTTTTTTTCCTGCAATGTAAAAAGTTCTTTATGTTGCAGCAATCAGCAACAAAAAGATAGAACAACCTAGAAAAAAAAAAAGACTGTATGCCATTGTAGCCTTTGATAACCATAAAATATGATCTTTTCCCCAGTAAGTTCATAACCTATAAAGTTCAAAACAAACATGACTTAACTGAAGTGGGTGTTTTAATTATGCTTAGTGTATAACACCCTCCCTCGTGCTGCAGTTTTATTGGTGACTAGAAGACCTGATAATACTACATTATATAAAAAGATAGCAAAGTCAGCGTGTCTTGGTGTAATTTTTAAGGGATCATAGAGTACAGGCACTCAGATCACAAATGAGTAGTGTGGTATTTAAATCGTCAAGAGTTTCAGAGCCCAGAGGCTGGTGTAATTATATAATTGTGTTGTATCTGAGTGTTTTAAAATTGTTTAGCTCCGGAAGGGCAGCACATATTCCCCTACACAGAGCCATACACAGTCAACTTTTGCTATTATTTTCCATGCAAACAATGACCAAATTCTTTTCCTGGAAGTGTTAAGAATACAGCTTCAGACCTAAAATTAAAGACTGATTATAGTAGAATAAAACTGAAGAATAGCTAATAAGGGTTATTCAGAATTGTTAGTCACCATTACACCCACACCAGCATTTCAACAACATTAATCTTTTGGTGAACGTAATACTTCAGGGCATCTAAGTATGGCAGAGTTATCTAAAAACATACATCTGCAATAGATTCTTAATCTGACATGAGTATTTTAAAGCCAATGTCTAAATGGATTCATTAGTTTTCAGAACATAAGTAGCATGTAAGCATTGTCAATCACATCTCAAAGGACACATATGATAGAAGTTGAGAGCTCTGTGGCATTTCTTTTGTGCATCCATCTCACTCAAATGTTCCTGTCTTAGAAGGCTTGTCCCATAAAATTGAGATTTGACACATTAGCATTTGTTGAAACCTGTGGATGGAGAAAAAGCACTTCTCTTCAGTTGCCCTGTGAAAGAGTAAGTGTGATGACTACAACTTGCTGTACTGATGATTTCAGTATGATTTACCTAAATAGTGCCACAGCTGTAGAAAGAGAACTACTGTCCAGTCTTGAGGGGTATACAGGGAGCATAATTCCTCCTGTCACTTATTACTAACCTAGTGAAGTTTAATATTGCTAATCTGTAAAGAAACAGGATGCAGTTTTTCTTATCCAGCTTAAAAATGAGTATCAGGAAGTTGCAGACTGATCAGGAAAGCTGCTGTTTCGCTCTGCTTCACCATGACTTCACTGAGGCCAATTGGGCAATACCAGTTTGCATCAGATAAGACAGATAAACTGTCATCACATCACTGCCGGTTCTATTTTACTGTGAATAATGAAATGCTACTTTCAGCCTCTGTATCAGGGAGGATGATGAAGACTTAGTAAAAGGGGGTTCAACTTCAGCAACTGACAGAGCTTTTGGTTTGAGAAACCCCCTTCATCCCCTTGGGTTGGTCACATCCTCTCATCCTGTCCTTGTCCCCGTTCCACTTCACTGGGGGATGTACTAGGACTATGCTGGCATTGCCTATTGCTGCAATCCAACAAAGAAAATCAGTTATCAATCACACCAGGTCCACTTGGCAGCCAGAGACAGCCTCTATGACAGCCGACAGAGAGAGCTGCTGTTCAACATCACCCTTCCCTGTCTTCTCCAAGGAAAAACAAAACAAGTGATTTTTTTCCCTGCAAAGCCCTCAGAAAAGATTAATCTTGTGGTCTTGTACAAAAATGTACAGAGTTCCTTAGCAATGTACAGAAAAAAAGGGAAAGATTAAGAACAACAAGAATGATTTGATCCAATATGGCTACTCCAGATGGAAACCCAAACCTGTGCCCTTGCCACAGTGGAAATACAAAATTGATAGCTGTTCCTCAAGTTCCTTGTGTTACTCTACTGTACACAGCTAGATTAGATCATTACCTTGGCTTATTGCTCAGAAACACATTCAACTAATGCTCTGCAGGGCAATGCAGTGACTTGGTGCAAGTTCTACACTTACTTAATTTTGAAAATAGTTTCCTGCATTTGTTTGTGCATCTCTTTTGGCTTTTAAGTAGTTAGGTTTCAAAATTGAGAACTTTCTTTAATCCTTAGTTTCTTTGTTTCTGTTTTTGTGTGTTTAGTTTTGCCAGGTATATAATTTGTATGACACAACCAGGAAGTGTTTCCCAAATTGGTAACTCTTTACTGTCTTTTCACCCCTCTACCAATTTCCTTGAATGGAGAGAAATTACAGCCGTCCTCATAAAAGCAAACCAAAGCCCAAGGTAGTGTTATGAACTGATGAAAACTAAGTGCTCAGGAATTTTTTAAAACCACTGTAGACCTTGTTGAAGCCTGTTAACTGCCATTTTAATACCAGCAGCTATTTCACTGTCTTCTTTCACAGTATCATTTTTTGATGTTTTAGAATTTATCTGGACATGTCCACTATCCGGTGACATTACAATTGTCCAAATAAATTTTCGGNAAGACAGGTATTAAAAACTTAAAAGTATGGCTAAAGTGGTGCATGCCAAAAGCTTTTAAAATTCAGCAAAAGCCAGTAAAGCCGATACAGAGAGATAGGCAGTCATGAGATTCCTTAGCATCGAGAAGATGGAAGTGGATTTCAGTAGTTAACACCTCAAAAGCCAGATGAAGCCTGCGATTACAGGCATCTGGCCCAAGGATTTCTGATCTTCCTATGAGCAGGTGACTGAGAGCACGATGTGCGTTAGTGTGTGCATCAACTGTGATATCTGAAAGATTATTCCTGGGTGGACAGCCATGTTCTAGTCAAGATACTTATGCCCTCAATTCACATTGAGCAGCACTTTATTCATAGTTTATAACGTGTCCTTGTACGTACTTCATATACCTTCTTTTATTTTACAAAAGAATCTAAGCAAAAAAATTCCTGTGGCTTTCAGTGAGATCGGTTGTCATTTCTGAGAATGTTTCAAAGAGGGATATAGAAAGTAATTTTATTGCGTCTTCTTCTGTTGTCCTAATGTTACTCAGTACTTATTCAGTAAAAGTACTTATTTAGTGTAAAAAAAAATAGACAATTATTTCTCCAGCGCCAGTCTAAGCTACAAAAACAGCAGCATGGGAACACCACCAGAATCTGGCCCTAGTCCTGCAGAAGAGGTAAAATCTCTCTCAGTAGGTAACTGCCTATACTGTATCCAGCACTTCTAACACCTTTACTGCATTATTCCCAATACAGACTTGGTTTTTTCTGGGAGCAAAACGATTTGTAGCCATTTTTCTGAGGAATTTTTGCTTCACAAAATTGGGCCCAGGGTCACAGGCAGCCGTGCCGCCCAAAGCTGGGCTGTGGTTTACAGGATGAATGCGTCCTGACAGAGTATGGCAGGAAGAAAAACCTCCTTTTAACACAACTGCGGGTAGTTGCGTCTTAAACTTGTTTGTTCTGTGCGTAGGTATGACCAAAATCTGATGAAAGTATGTATATATACTACTCCCCCAGGAGAAATATTTAATTTAGCAGTGTTTCTTGAGTTGTCTGGACCTGTCTCAATAGGAAAATTTACCAGCTTAACTATACCTCTGTAATTCCCCATGGGGATGGAAGGAATAAGTGTGTCTGTGAAGGCAGTTATAGTTCTGGCAGTAAATTTCCCCAGATAGACAAACCCTTCAGCTTTTGCCCACAACAGGAAAATTCAGACCTGGTATTCACAAGACATAATTGATGAAGTTACAGCACAGAGATGACACAGCTGCTTAACCTTAAGGGAAAGAGCAAGGGGACCTGTTTGCTACTTTGCAATATATCCTGACACATAAAGGACTATCATCGTCCAGTTTGGTATCATTTTGTGCCTGCTCAGTGCTCTGTACACCTCAGTTTTATTTGGATTAGGCAATGATCATTTGAACCAAACTCATAACTGATTTGGCTCGTTAGACTCAACTTCAGGAAGGAGCCTGTGCTCTCCCCAGCCCCGTGGTGGAAGGGTACTGTCAACAAAGTGCCAGGTTTTGACAGCAAAGAGTTATTACATGTGAGAGGCGTTATACTAACATCCTGAATGGATGCAAGTATACTTGAAGAGCAGACCTACAAAAGCACATTATTTCCATATCTAGTCAATGATAGAGATGTTATCCAGAGGTGCTTTGCACACTTGCAGAAATGGATCCTATCAGTCTTAATTTGCTTAAATTTGCATACCCAGAGCTGCTTTTCAGAGTCTTTCAAACGCATTTCACTTCTTGCCTGATCGTGTAGACACATGAAAACTTTTCCTATTTTTCTTCAGGTGGTGGGACAAGCTCTGGTCTGTGCCTGGAATGGAAGGACCTGCATTACCATCGCTCACCAACCACCACCAGGATAGAGCACAGTTAATCTTCTTCTTGTTACCAATGGAAAAATAATAAGAATTCACCAGCAGTGGTGGCAAGACCTGAAGCATATTTTAATTTAGTAAATGCACAAACACTGCTATAAAACATCAGTAGCTTGAGGTCTTCTTTAGAAATGAGCTGTCAGGGGGAAAAATAAAAAGCAGTTAGTATCAAAAGCGTGTTGCCTGACCTAGTGGCTTTATGGCCTTTTTTTTTCCTAGTACATAAGTTCTATTTAGGACTAGGAGTCTTTTAAACTGATCAGTATTCTTGCATTCAGAGAATAAATACATGCTTTTTATATTGAACTGAATATGAACGTGGGCCGCAGGTAATTTTGCAGCTTTTCACTCAAGCGTTCACCCCCTCTTTTCCTACTCCATAAAATATGCAATTGAGCAGACTCTCTTGGAGCTAACAGTGACAGATATAATTAATTAGCTGTATAATCTTAAATTGTTGTTCTAATTTTTATGTTAATTTTTGTAAGAGGTAGTTTAAATCATTAAACTGAACGCTTGGTGCTAGGGAGTATAGTGATCTGGAAGCTCAAATTAAACAAATTAAAATTTGTTAAATAGTTTGTCCTAGTTTCAGACCTCTTAGCTCAGCTTAGCTCAAATTTAAGTTTGTATTTAGTCCTTTAACCATTTACAGTGATCCAATGAAATGCCGAAGTTAAGACTCAATAGCCTTGGTGACTATTAAGCAGGTATTCTTTATTGCAGCACCGGGGCTCTGGAGAGCAGCTGCTGTCAGCTGGGAAGGGGAATAGCCCGCCATCCCTGCTCTGGGATGGCTTGGTCACTCATCAGTCACTCACACTGTCCTCGCTGTCCGAATATGTCCACAACAAGCCGAGAGAGGACGTGGTGCCCGTTGCTGTGGGAAACGAGCTGGTGTTGGCCGCGGTGCCTTGGTTCTCTGTCCCATTAGCCAGGGCGGGACCTGGCTTCTGCTTCTTCACTGTGACTAGCCCGGCCAGCTGGGACTTGGTGTTCAATTTGCCCATGCTCCACTCCCAGCTCTCCATCTTCAGCTTCTTAATCTGGGGCTGAGGGTCCTCCTGCAAGACTTCTGCAGGTTTTGTTTTGGCCACAGGCTTCATGTTTGATTTCGCAGGCTCTTCATCGGAGTCCGAGTCTACCAGCAGCCACCGGTTCTGGGCCTGCTCCAGCATCGCTTTCATCTCTTGCTCATACTCCTCTTGCTCCTTGCGCTTCCGCTCCTCCTCGTACTCTTTGTACTGCTTCAGCATGGCCTCAAAGTCCGCATTTGCCTGCCGCTGGTTGAGTTCCTTCAGCTCCTGCAGGTTCTCCAGACCTTCATGGGATTGCTGAGCTCTTCCTCTTCCCTCTCTTTCTACATTCTTTTCTCCTCTTCCTCCAACAGCTTCTCATCTTAGAAATTGCGAGTGGCGCCATGCTCCATGGTGTAGAATCATGGAATCATAGAATCGGTGAGGTTGGAAGGGACCTTTAAGGTCATCAAGTCCAACCATTAACCTACCCTGACAAAAACCCCTTCTAAACCATGTCCCTAAGTACCACATCTACCCTTTTCTTAAACACCTCCAGGGATGGTGAATCCACCACCTCCCTGGGCAGCCTATTCCAACGCTTAATAACCCTTTCAGTGAAAAAATATTTCCTGATATCTAATCTAAACCTGCCCTGACATAACTTGAACCCGTAGTAGTCTGTGTTCTCAGGATCTGTCTTGAAAGTGATCTCTGCTAGACGACACGTGCACTTGATGTAGAAGCAGAAGACGGGAAGCCCCAGGTACACCTCATTCTGAACAGTCTCCTTACGGGCGTTAAACTTCTTCCCCATAGATGTATTCACCACACGTCTCGCACCGCATGTTGAAGGGGGCCATGAGCCGCACCACATACTGCCGCTCCTTGGGGAGTTAGCGCTTTGGGATCTCAGCAGGATCGAAGTCCGGCGGGTAGTATTTGTTCAACACCTTCCGCTCCGACATGGCTGCGACCTCCCTCAGCCGCCGGTGCCGGACAGCAGCCGGCTCCTGGACCGCTCACCACTTCTGGGGTGTAGCCCCGCCTCCCTCTGCTCATCATTGGTGCGACGGGCCGCGACCCGGCGGTTCCTCATTCATTATTGGCTTTCTCAGCCGTCCGTCAACTCGCTGCACCCACTGATATTAGTCCGTTGGTGTTCGTGGCCGGAGAAGAGGTTCCAGGAGGGGAAGCTGGCGGAGAGCGCCCGGCCCTATTCATTAACTCATGATTACAGGTTACTGCCCCCTCCCGCATGCACATTACAGTCTCTCGGTGGTCTTCAGAGGCACCTGGTGGTCCTTTACTTCCTCCACTCCTCTTCGTCGTTGTGACCTTCTGGGTGAACTGCAGGCCTTTTCTCTGTTTCTTCACTCTTGCTGAGGCATCAAAAGCATTAGCTTTGACTAGTCTCTGCATCCCTCAGCAATCCTGGGCCCCTTATTTTGAGAGAGAAGCTTCTAGTAGAAGGTTATATTGTCCTAAAACACTCTTTCTTAAAGAAATAGGAGATAAGTTCTGACATTTAGTACTACAACTGTTGCATCTGCTCTTCGTACAGCCTTAAGGCACCCAGTCTCCTAAATTAAGCTCTTACTCCAATTTATAGTTCTAATATATTAAGCACCTACTTCAATTAGTTTACAGTTTTAATATATCAAACCCTATTTCAACGGTCACAATTTAGACTGCTAGAGGTCCCTCTTAGAGATTTGTATTCTGCTCCTGAATTGTCTGTCCCTGGATACCCTAAATGTTTGCTTCCTATGCTTCAATTTCTCTTTGTGTAAATCTGTATTATTGCTAGCTACCTCTACCTTTGAAGTATCTTAAGACCAACTGCCAGAAAAATGTTAATAAGGACCAAATATTATAAAAAATAGTTGTCATGATGGTCATGTTTTTCAGAGTAGCTTAAGGTTTGTGACTAATGAAATGTCTGTATTTTCTTTTTCACATTTGTAGATAAATTATAATTTAATTAGTAACGTGGTTGGCAGATATTGTGGTAACATGGAGTAAGTGTAGGTACAAAACCTCAAGGCTAAATTTGGATTCTCTAAAAAAGAATTGGAAAGGAAAGGAGTTTTTTACCATTTTTATCAATCAATGTTCAGCTCATAACAACATAAAAGTTTCATGGTTTTCTTAATAGTTTCCTCACCTTTATTTTCTGGAAGAAATCTCAGTTCACTGGCTCTGGTGAAGTATCCTGCAGAGCTAGATGCCCAGAATAGGAAATCTCAGCCCTACTGACTCCCTCAGAGATGCACATAATCCCACAGCTGCCAAGCATACACCAAGAATTCAAGAAGTGTTAATAAAACGTGTATTCTGGACAAACTGGATAAATTGTCTGAAAAAATAAGTTGCATAAGTTTCAATCTCTTCTGATGTTGAATCCTTCAGTGTGCTAAGGGATTCACTACCAGTTCAATAATGATCATGATTTTACCAATAGTTTGGGAAACTGTATGGTTTTTGGTTTTCATTTATTGTGTGACCCATGGTATTATTGGTTACATGGGGGGTGGGGGGTGGTAAATGCTTTATTATTAGTCAGTCTAATTATGACTCAATCATGGGTTTAGGAAATTAGAAATGCATTTTCAGATTTGTCAAAGCACTGAAGATCTTTAAAACTTTTATGGCTAAGTAATCTGTGGTCTTTTTTAATGAAGAATAAGCTTGGCTGAAATGCGTAAGTAATGCAACCTGAGGTGCTTCTAAACAGCATGTGCCAAACATGTCCCAGTTCTGAGTGTAGGGCAGGTATATCTTCTAAAAGCATTTACTGAACCATAACTAATTCACACTATGGTGTGCAAAGCCTAGAAAAAACACAGACCAATCTCACTGAAAGGATTTATTAGACTTGCAGGTGGAGTGCCTAAAGCAGACCTTCAGCTTTCTCAGATAAGGATAGATGTACTGTGTATCAAAGTATAATGCGTAAAATTGAATTAAGTGTCCTTGATTTGTATTACTTTAAAACAGAAGAGTGAAGATATTCACATGATATTAGCATCTGAAATTAATAAAGAATACAGAAACTTTATCAAGATGTTTTTCCATAAGCCAAAAGTTATTCAGGCAGATTGAGTCAAACACATTAAATCTGAATCTTATATGTTTTGTCTCAGACACAAAGAAAAGCTACTGAATCACATTTCCCTGAATTCAGCCTGAAATATAAAGAATACAAGACAGTCTCTAACAGTGTACCTCAAGACTAATATTCATCTCAATCATCGAGAATAAGCTGAAAAAGAATTGCTGAATATAATGAGCTTGGTTTTTCCCATTACAGTCATGAAACTGTGTTACTCAAGATAATGGGAACGTAGGCAATAAAGCTAATGCCATTTTGAGCAAAGAGGATGCTCAATGCAATTTTGACTTGCATTCATCCCTCATATACTGCAACTAGATCAAAAGAAATCAACTCTTAAGCTCAAAATAGGGCATCTGCTCAAGACATGAACTGAGTAAAACCTGAAAATAAGCCCAAAGATTCTTCCTCTTTGACCAGTGGAGCTGCTTTTTGCAAAAATCCTGGAAGTTACTGAAGGCGTGAAGCCTTCTAAAAAATACAGCAATAAAAACAAATCCTGAAGGCTGGGCAATGGCAGGGCTCCCAGGCTGTAGTCACAGTGGAGCTGAAACACGAGGTCACCCTTTACATCAGGGAAAGAACAGACTAGGCAGTCTTCCTGCATAAAAACTGGTCCATGGATTCAAGTTTTGAAATCCCCTCTTTTTTACATGACCTTGGACATCTAAAACCATTCACTAACTCACAGGTGTGAGCAAGATGACTCTTCTGACCTGCCAAATCTCATCACTCAACATAAGCCTTCCTGAAGCAGAGGGCTGGAAGAAACCAAAGGAGGTCACCCTGTATATCCTCAGCCCCAAGGCAGGATCAGCTACACCAGTGTCATTCATGAAAGATGTTTATTCGAATAGTTAAGATTCCCAATACTGACAATGCCTAACCATCAACAACCTCAGCTTCACTCTCCTTAACGTTGGAAGGATTGATTTTCACCGATATCTATGCTGAATCATCTTTGCTGATCATCAGCACTGTTTTCTGCTGGGCATTTTCCAGCTGGCACACACTCTTCATGAAGCGTTTTGCCCAAAGCCAGGTAGCATACCCTAGCTAAGGCACTCCCAGTGCTGAGCAGAGCAGAAGGATTATTTGCCGTGTCTTACAATCTGTGTTCCTGCTTAGCATATCTCAGGAGAGAATTTTGCAACAGCGTGGTATTGTTGAATTGTGTCATTCAACCATAAACTTCTATCTTCCTTTCCATAAAAATGCCACCTAGTCAGTTATCACGGTTATCCCCCAGCCTGTGCCTGTGCAACTGGTCATTCTCCTCTGAGTTCAATTCCCAGAACATGTCCTTGTTGAATATCACCCTATTTTTCAAGATCATTTTGCATTCTAATCCTGTCCTCTGGCATCCAGCCTCTCTCAACTTGACACTTTCTGGAGATTTAATAAGCATACTCTCTTTCCCCTCTAGGTCATTAATGAAAATACTGAATATAACACAACCAGAGCAAACTCGTGCAGAATTCCATTTATGCATCTGTTAGCAGGAAAGACTCATAAAGAAGCAATCAGTAAAAGTTAGTAGCATTTAATTCTTACAACTACCTCTTCTTCTAAGTCAGCACACTTCGATGTGAATGCAAACAATTCAAGTTCAAACTGTACAGCTTAAAAATCCAAAAATAATTGCATCTGTTCTCATATGAGCAGTTGGTTTCGCAAGGGACCCATTTCAGAGCTCATTCATTAATGAACGGCCCATATAAATTTCAGTGAGCCATGAATCAGGTTCAGAAAGAAGGCTAAGTGTGATCCTTCACCAACACTGAAATAAAGTTCTGCAGAAGTCAGCATTTGATTTTTTAAAAAAAATATTTTGATTAATTAAATGAATGAATCGGCAAAACTGGCCAAAAATGGATTTTTCTCAAACTTTGGATTTTCACCAAATGATCAAGGAACAAATGAAATGAATTTCAATTTTATTGTGCAAACATCTAAGGGTAAATGAATAACCCACCCAAGTCTAATTACCCAAATAATATCTCAGCATGGGCTTATGGTGGTCCTAACCAGAACAGAGCCATGCGTTCATGGTTAGCCTCTTCTAGCTCGCACGGTTTGAAATGCTAAATACGGATTAGAACGGCCTACAGCCTCCAGCAGTCAAATAAGTTTGCAATTTTGTAGCTAATCACTTGATGGCTTATCTCCATAGATTCAGAGATAGCAAAGTCATTGTAGAGGACTGCTGTGACTACCTGCATAATGCTTATCAGGGAGTTCCTTAAACTAGTTCCTGCCTAGACTACATTTTATTTCCTTTAGGAGAAAAAATAAAGTGATTGAAGAGTTACCATTAGCAAGAGTTTTACTGTAGCCTTCAGTGATGATTCCAGTTATTTGTTATTTTAATTCCAGTGACTGGTTATCATCACAGTTAAAATTTTGCAATCTGGAGTCTAAACTTGGCTCATTTCAGCCCACCTTGCAAACAATGAAACTCAAGGACTGCAAGAACTTCTCCCTTTTAAGTTTCTATTTTCCATACAAGTATTTCAAGTGTAACCACTCGTTCTTGCCTTTCACAAGTTAGAAGTGCTTTTACAGTCTTTTTTATCCAGCACCCAGTTGCTCAGTCACTCCTGTGGATCTTCACTAAATTCTCCTTATTTTTTCTGCATTTTTCTTCAATCTAGTTTCACCAAGAGTCCTCTATTGCTAAGCAGCAAGCTGAATAAAACACACAATCTGTGTATCTTGATAAGACGGGGGGGGGGTTAATATGATCATTTCAATTACCACTAGATCTCTGCAACATCCAACTGAAAGTCCTCTGCCCTTATACAGTGGTGGCAGACATCACCAGAATTACTTGTTATGACTTATCTTCTACTGTTTGTATCCACCTTTATGGATTCTTCCAAGTCCCTTTTCTTTTTGACATGTTCCAACATCTAGTTCTGCACCTAACTTTCTGCAGGGCTCCTTATGTGTGTGCTGCTCTCTGATTTTAACCACAAAGACCTTTTGCTTTCTTCTTGTGTGAACTCATTCACGCCAGGATACCTGTGAGAAAGCAGTCACTGCTGAGAGTAGGGCAGCTGGGCGGGAGACTGTCCCGTAAAAACTTCAGGTGACAATACACACAAATGCAAACAAGACTGTTCTTTCAAGAGGGAAATGGGAGGGAGGATGGAAGAGAGGAAAAGGAAGACTATTGAGAGACAGGCTACAGTACCACCTCTGAATAGATAGATTGCATTTCTTAAATATAAACTTATAATGTTTCACCTTTGTATTTCTTACAGTATCAAGTTTCATCTTACTGTATTTTGTTTGACAGTAAGGTTGGTGTTTTTCTGAATTTCAGTTACCTTGATTGTCTCCTTCAGGATGCCTTACACGTTAGGTCTTCTCTTCAATCATCACTTTGTTCTGGGAATGGTTCCTTCTCTCTGGGGTGCAAGCTGAGACTGTCAGAAGCGTCTGGCTGCCTGTTTGCATAGTGTTGAATACTTTTTCTTGGGTAAGAGAGTTCAGTGAATTGGTGGTCTCGTTGGAAATATCTGATTTATATTTTCAAATCCAGAAAAGAAAAGCCCAAACCATGCCGCAGTTGGGAACCTTCAGCTGGGACAGTCACTTACCCTGCAAGTAGATGCTGCTGCTCGCCCGGGCTCTCCACCCTCTTGTCCTCCTCACTTGTTTCAACCTGTTTCATGTGCTTCAGGGAACGAACTGTGAATATGCCTATATGAAAAGTGTTTGGTTTTTTACAAATCCTCAAGTAGACACTTGCTGCGGTGGTGTTACTTCTGCCTGAGCTTTGCCAGAGAGGGGCAGTCTAGTCTATCATCCTATAAAAATATACTCTGTCTTCCAGTAGACAGGACAAGTATTGACCTGAGCACCCAGCACAAGTCCTTCAGTGTTGACTAAAGTCTTCACACACTCTTCCCATGTTATTAATAAACCTAATTAGTGTGTACATTGTCGCTAAAAAACCTTTATTTGTGTCAAAAACATAGGAAAGAGAAATTCAGTATATTATTATAGATTTCACTTGTGATTTTTAGTTGGCTGCATCTGTGTTTTAGTTTTATTTTCAGGAAGTAAGTTTTAACACTTTTGACTGGAAAACACTGTGAACATGTGGAAACCTGTCTCAGAAATTTTTGCAAATAAAGCAAAATAAGGCTTGCTTTTTCATAGAAATTACCAGGCTATCCAGTAAGTTCACATTTATTGGGAAAGTCGTAATTCCCTGCATCAGTAATGTTCTATAGATAGGAAATTTTATATGTTTAGACATACAACTTTCCTGTTAAATTTTGAAACTACTACTGTATACTAAACTATTCTTGTAGTTTATTTGAACTGTGGTATAACTTGGGCACGTTTCCACTTTTCTTCCACTTAAATATGCACTTAACCATTACAACTCCATGACTCCTGGAAGGAGGATCAGAGCTGCTCCTTACTCAGTGGGAGAGAATAGCTTTTAAACAGCCCTAAATCCGTCATAAATATGCTGCTTTCTACATTGCTGTTGTCCTGTAATTCAGAGTATCATCACAATAGCAGTTTTACTCTATCTTACTCCAGCTTCCCACAAGGAGGCATGCAACCAGTGCTGGTGGCAGGATTTGCAGTAAGTAAGTTGCCTTCCCATCAGTGAAAAGTGAAAGCTAAGGCACTGTTTGCTCAAGGAAAATCCCTGATTTAACTTTATCAAACAAAAAGTAATCCAGAATGATTCCACATGCAGAAACTAGGTTGTAAGGCAAGACCTTTTACGACAAGCAATGTGCTGTTCAGTGACTTTAGTTTGCAAGCCTTTTTTACACCAGGTTCTCCGTTCAACAGTCTTTTGTTAATGAATTAGTTTATGAGTCTGGGATAAGTGCGATACAGTTCCCTTCTGAATTTCACTTATTAGAATAATCCATCCTATTGCCTCACTTACACAGATCAGCTTTATGTAACAGAAAAGTGAGATTTGGTCAATGATGCTTGGTCAAATATAAATGCAACCTCAAGAAAACAGGCAGTCTCTAGTCATACTAGAAACATATTCTTCTACTTACCAAAAACCATAAAGATTATTCTGAGTTCCTGAGATTCTGGTTGCCAGTGTAGCACGTGTGAAGTTAAATTTGTCTTTATTTTGAAATGATTTATTATGAAAACAAACCTCATATGCTCAATCTACGAGGCTGCCTCTGTACCTCTCCTCACAGGAACTCTTGTATCTGTTGTCTGGTCTGAGGAGCAATTAGCTTTCCAAAAATTATAGGAGATAGGCAGCTAGGCAGTGGAGACTATTCCTGTATCTCAATGAAAGACAAAGCCAAGCTCACATCATGTTACACATGAGGGTATCTATACAGCACGGCAGTTTTTGTAAATGTTCTCATTGCAGAATAATCTTTCATCAGAGTTCAGATCTCTGTTGATTGGCACGAATCCAGGAGAAACCAAGGATCATTTAATTTCTGGAGCAAATGCTTAGTTTTGACTGTGTGCATTTAGCAGTCAGATAATGCCTGGGGACAATGGGACTGAAATTCTGTTCTTCTCAGCTTGGGCACCTTTGCTCTGACTACTTGGAAGTCCTATCTTGTAAGGTCCCAGGTAAGTGGTTTCACAGTGTCCTTCCTCGCAGCGTTAATTAAAACCAGTTTCCTGTATATTATGTGGAGAGTTAAACCGTGATGGTGTACCTGGGGGATCCTCAAAGCACATCAAGAGAATCAAGCTCGTAAGGGACATGGCGGGATAAGACAGCAGAGTGGTCAGCCATACAGAGCCTGAGGGCATGTATGGAGATGTATATCGAGGCATGGGGGGACCTGTAAAGTACCTGTAAGTGCTTGCTGAGTTCGTCAGCAGCCAAGTGCCTATGTTCTATTTCCTATTCCTATTCTTTATTGACTCTTATCTTGCATTTTTTGGCAGCAGTGGGAAGGGAAAAAACCTTGCCTACTTTCTCTGCTGCTATTATACTCTCTGGAAATAGTTTATGCCTCAGAAGAATAGAGAAACCCATGCTGGCAGGGAAAGCACCATAGCAAAATCAGCCTTGAGATCAGCCCATGATCAAGATCCTTGCTTCTCCCACCTCTCCTCAAGCACTTTACCATGAAGACACAAATTGAGGTCTTACTGACTTTTCAGATCAGTCTTCAACCAGGCAAAGTCCCAGTAAAATCTTTATTTCAGTGAGAATTAAAATTTACGCAACAAAGACTAAACACATACTTTATCAGAGAAGTTATTACAGTTGGGCTACAGATGGCAGCCAACAACAACAAAAAAAAAAAAGCAAAGGAAGGATACCAGGTTTAGAGAGATCATGACAACTACTACTAATAGCGAAGGTGTGGCTAAATTATGTGCCAAAAATGTATCTAGTAGCTGAAGCTATTCCCTTCTGATCCTTTCTGTGCCTGTAGAAACACAATAAATTATATGAAAGCATTTGTAACATAACTTTCTTGAATTAAGCCTGACTTCACAAGAGCATTTTTCTCTGCTACCAAATGACAAAAGCCACACATCTTATTTAAACATATTGCAGCTGGCATAATGTGTGCTCAGCCCAAAATCATTGCGTGCAATTCACCAAGCATTTTACAAAAGGCTGAAAATTATTTTCATTCATATTTAGCTCTTTGGTCTCTCTCTCACTCCTTTCCTACCGTTCACATGAAGAGAGGTACCAACGTGAATATTTTCTTTAGTTCTGGGTTTTTTTTAAACTCCTGTTAGTTCTCCCATGAGCATTTTGATAGCAAGCCAGCAATTACATTATGAAACAAACTTGTCTTTCTGCTACCAAATTGCAAAATGGAAACAAGAGAAATACTGCCACATGAAAAAAAAGGACTTGTTAACTAAGACCATTAACCTTGTTTTATTCTCGGCTTTCATCTTTTATTAAAGTTTAATGGAAAGTAGGTAGTCTCTCCTGTATAATGTGTATTATCTCTAGAAGACAACACAGTTTCTCCTGTTGTCTGCAATAATGTTAGATAGTATTTCTGACAACAGGAAAAATCATTGCCTACTGTCCATCTAAGAACATAAAGTACTGAGGCAAAAGGTGGAAGATCTTTTATTCTGCTTATCTATATTTCAACCTGGCCGTATCTGTAATAGATTTTTACATCCACTCTCTGATATACCATGATGCTGAATAAAACGTACCTTGGAGTATGTACCTGCTAAGAGGCAAGAAGTAAGAGAGGGTGGAAACTTAGCACCTTGGCTAATAATTAGAAGCCCATCATCTTTCTTGCCTGACTCATACAGTCAAAAAAACCTACACAGCAAGTGAAAATTACCAGGGCCTGACATGAATATAAATGCTAGCCAGGTTGTGATTTAACGTTTGTAAAACTTTATAAACCCTTACATACCATGTGTTTTGTAACTGAACGCATGTTTGGGTATGCGGTAGCTATCCAAAACAGAAGCAAGATCCACATCACAGTTTCGACGTGAAGTGCATTTTTTCACTTAGGAGTAAAAACAGGTCAGGCTGAATTTTTGATTTTCTGTGTCATGAAGGGAGAAGAGGCAGAGGATTAGCCAGAACTACAAACAAATATATACAACTATTTTTTCAAGGATGTCCTTGGTGAGAGGAAATTTTTCAGGATCCAAGTCTTTCAGAATTCACAGATCCCTGAAAACTTTTTCCTAATAAATATATGCTGTTTGCATGTGTTTTCAATTCACTTCATTCTTCTGAAAATTCTGTGCTTGGCAAAAATGAGAGCTAAATTTAGTCTGCAGCTGTTCCCACAGGCTGCTGAGTTTAATTGAAAGTAGATGTTACCCGGTGTCAAAGTAGGTATTAAAACAGAAGATTGTTTGCTGGAGATCTTGGGCTTGGTGCGTGAGCCTGATAAACTCCATGGCTGCTGAGCAAGGGATGCGCTACTGTACCTATGAGTGACTCCAGTGCTCTGGGGGGAGGAAGTGCTGCCCTGGACCCCGCTAAAAGATGAGACCTGTGGCTGTCCCACCACAGAAGACGGCCGTACAGAGTTAGCAGTGTGCCGCTGCATTCAGCGCAGCAAGCAATCCTAAACTGTATTTGGCAAGTGTTTTCCCCATTCGGCTTTGTCCTTTCATATGTATATGGATAAGCAAATTAAGCCCCATTCTTCCTGTGGTAATGGTTGAGTTATCCCAGGCAAAGCAAACACACTCAGCAGAGAGTCATAGTGCCTCTTACTGGCATTTTAGGTACCAATTTCTTACCAGTTAGGGATTTCCCCCTTGAGACAGCCAGCTTCCATTGCCCAGCTAAATTCCTCAGCCAGCCTAGCACCCTTTGCTGTTCGGTAATTCCCCTTCAGAAGTTATTTATTTATCTGGAGAAAGCCAGCAATGGCTACAGGCAAACGGTTGTGGCTTGCCTGCTTTCCCCTGCTAGAGGGAAGGCGCACAGGACTCACAGGGGGACTTTGGGAAGGCAGTTGTTTACTGGGCAGGATGGGGCGATACTGGTTTGTTGGTGGTTTATGGTTTTCTTTTTGCAGTAGGCAAGGTTTGCAGGGATATGCAACATCTTCACACCAGATGGGTTACTTCAACGGAGAAGAAAATCCTCATATCCCTGTTGCCGGGTATCAGGTATCGCTGACCTGTTGCCATTCATGACTGATCCTCAGGTATGAATATTGAAAATAAATAAATAAAAATCACTGAAGGGTGAAGGAGAGGAGGCGGCTGAGGGGTTAAAAATTTGCGAGGGCTGTGTAAGAAGGGATAGCAGTGAAGAGGGTAAAGCCCCTGCAGTTCCGAGCAGTAAAACTTCTTCCTCCGAATAGTTCAAAATCCGATCGTCTGTTCCTTGCAATCGGAGGCAGGAAAAGCAGGTGGCGATAGTACTTTGACACCTCATTTTGCAAGCTGGAGGTATTTTCCTTGCCAGCCACCTCTCCCGTGAGAGGACACCTTTGCTCGGTGTGCCCGTTCCGCCGCTGTGTCGTCCCCCCCCCCCCAAGATTCCCGAGCTCCGGGATCCCCCGCGGCCGCCTCCCCGGCGAGCCCTTTACCAAATCGGTCGCCAATGGGGTTGTAAGAATTTAATAACACGCTGCACCCTTTGATTAAACAAAAATTAATGAAATAAATAAATAAAAACCCCCAAACCCTTCTAAGAAGGCTGCGAGCTCCGGAGCAGCGTTAATTAAGTGCGGAGCAACTTAATAACCGGCAGGAATACGCTTCCTGCCTTTCGCACGCACAAAGTCGGTGTAGGAGACACTCGAGCGGCGCCGATAAACCCAATTTACAAAGCACAGGAAAGCGCTTTGAAGCGTCTCTTCGGGACTGCGTTGTCCCCAATATACCTGTTAAAAAACGCCGCCTGCGACCTAGCGTTAAAGGGGCGTGAATGAGCCCAGCAACACCGTCGCCCTCGCCACCCCATCAGCTCCCCCTCCCCGGCAGCTTGCAAAGAATCCGGGGATAAAACACCTAAAAGGAGAGATCCCAAACCCTGTCCTAGTGGCTGCTTTCGCCGTTTCCAGCGCCTCTGCACCTGCGACGAGGACATTTTCCTGCCCCGCCGGGGACATGGTGACAAGGACCCGTGTGATG
>VXBO01008685.1:976-29362 GCA_013400135.1 Rhinoptilus africanus
AAGATAGAAAGAAAAAACCTGCTGCCTTTGGTCACAGTGCAGTCAGGCAACAAAATGTAAGGAGGTTGTGATATCTTGCTTTAGTTTATGGTTTTTAAGTTTAATGGTTTTGTGAATGTGTATTTAACATTTTGCTAGAATATAGTGTTCCAATATCTTGCATATTTGACCTTTGGGCTAACAATGAACCATTGCTGAATCATCAGCTCACTGACTTTATCTGACAGGTCTGACTTCTTTTCTCCTTCAATGTTCCTTTGTTCTAGTTGTTACAAATTGTTGCATGTCATGGGAATGTCTGGATTCCTGGCGTTCGGGTTTTTATCAGTCCCCTCTCCCTTTTAATGACAGCATCATTAATGGATGCTCTACCTCTGTGTTAATGTTGCCCATTATAAGTGGTCTTTGTTTACTGAATGGGAAAAAAATATCGGTATTTTTATTTGAGCTGACATTTTAGTACATGTTACTGCTTATATACTCGTACCATTAGATCTGCATTGTCACCAGTAGGCTTTGGCATTAAGTTTAATTTGTAAATTGGTACACACAAGGACTTGCAATTTCCTCCTGTTTTGGGAAGGTCGTAGAATGCGCACATACATTTTTCTGAATTATAATAGAATATTTGATGCTTTATTTCTTGAGATTTAAGAAATCTAAAGTTCACAGAAATCCAAATTTGTGAAAAAAAAATTAATAAATCCTCTGATTTACCCATATTCATATTTTATTCTACTCAAGTTCAGCCTTTGCTTGTTATTTTTGATTGTAAAAATAATTGGTGAAATAAACAGCATGCAAGTGTATTTCCTCCAATTCTGATTCTACAATAATTAAGACAGGTGAGGAAGGAGGAGGAAATGGACTTCATTACAGAAGCCTTTCTTCACAGCACATTTCTTGATAGGGAATGTTTTAATGCGCTGAGGGGTATACAATTGTAACAACTACTATTATTTGAGTTGCTTTTATGCATGCATAATGTACTCATGTTCTATTTTATGCGATATAAAACTCAAATGTTAACTGGAGACTGTAGAGTGTGGGGAAGGCTCATGTCAATTATACCATAATCAGCAAGCATTGTAGTACACTCCAGCACGCACAGAGCACAGCATAATGTATTCTGCTGCGTGAATAGACTCCAAGTAGCTGTGATTATTTGCGGAGTGCTATAGCTGCATCAACTTTCACTCCACAATTAGGGTTTTATTTTTCTAATTCCATCACATAATTGACAGTAAAAGGTACTAGGAATTGGTAATGTATTATAGGAAAAGAAGAGAGAGAAGCACAAGCCAGTATTTCTATAGTGATTTTAAAAGGTCAGAAGAACCTTTAATAGTGGATTCAACTCATAGGCAGAAGCCCTGTGCATATAAAATGCAAATGTTATAAAATGTGGAGGAAAAGCATTGTTTTAGTCAGGAAGTAAATTGCTTGACAATTGGGAGATTCACTGACTGAACATCAGGAAAAATCCATTCTGGGGAAAAAAGCCCCACAAAAACATGCCTATTTATAGTCAGGTTTTGAACACATCACACAAACGATAGCTATAGGTACAAGAAACTTTCATATACACCAGAAACGGCTGTTACTACCTCTAGCAAAACTGTGGTTCAGAATGAGCTTTTATGTCTACTTTAGAAAGATTTTATTTTTTCCCCCTAAGCTTGTTGTTTCTGAGAGGCATTGATGCTGTGGGGTTACACAGACAGTGTTGAAAACATGATCAGGGAATTATCTGTGATCCAGTGCTTTGCTGTCTGAGATTCCTGACTTTCCCCATTCACTTCACTTAGGGCTTCCAGAGTCTTGGACTTCAGCTTAAATTTACAGTTGAGGCTGAGTTTTTTGTTTCCTCCAATCTCGCTGTGACAATCTGCAGCTGTCTCTCTTGGCTAAATCTCCCAGAAAGGGTTCTTGAAAGGATTGTGCTGCATAGTCCCTGTGCTGTGCTTCAAGGCTTTATCTCTGGTTCACAATAAAGACAAAAGAAGGATAGGAAAGGGAATCACCTGAAAAGGGATTGCTGTTGTGTGTTTTAGTGCTGGGAGAGTGGGAAGAAAAGGTACTGCTAGAACCAAAGAATAATGTCCAGAATGCCCAGAGATTATGTTTTGATTTTAATTTGTGAATCATTTCTGATTTTGTAGTTGTTATGCAATTACCAGAAGCACTTTAAAAGTTCAGTTTTCACTGTTTATAGAGAGAATCACTGCGTATTTGGAGAGAAACCATAATAGCTCAGAAAGCAGTATCATTTCTTCATACTGCTTCCTGAAGATAACTAGTTTCAGACTTACGCAAATTGGAAATTATCTTCTGGGTTGCCTACTGAATGTGAAATAGGCTGATCTTAAGCATTTCATGTCTCTAAAATCACCATGATTAAAGGTCTTAACTGACTGCATGTTTGGTTAAGTTAGTTATTTGTTGAATTTGATTGGAATTAACATCAAACTCTGACACATTCAGTGTAAGAGGAAAGCTGATTCCCAGGAAGGTGCACACATGCCAACTGTGTCTCGTAAGCAATTTCTGCATATAAAGTTTAAGGTTTTTCCATTGTTCAATGCAGCTCCAGCAATTTATGATCACCATGGAGCTGATCCGAATTTACTAGACGTAAATGTGAATGATGAGGTTCTCTACTCACTGAGTAGGTGATCATCTCAGTTCACTGAACTGTTATTCCTGTAGGCAGATCCCCAAGAGCTTCTACTGCTTGTCGTGGTGACAACAGCATTGATCCTACAGCAATTTTTATACAATTGTGCAAAACAGGTCTTAAGATATTTTAAAGAACTTTTACCTGGGCTTTTTGTCTCAGAATGCTAAACGAGAAAGGAGGGAAATCCTGTCCTCTATGCAATATTGCAAGACAATTAGATATGATAAAGGAAAATAGGGAAACATTCACATACAAGAAGATGTTTGGGGGAAGTAACTCCTTAGGTGAAGAGGCATAAGGAATGGAACAGGAGCAGTGTGTGTAGGCATTTGAGATTGTGACTATTCAAGTTTATTGAAAATTATAGTATTGATTTCCTGCCGTTAAAGGTAGCTGGGGTTGTTGCCACACAGCATTCTAGCAGAAATTGTTTGGAATAAGCCATTCTCTGCTTATCCCTTGCTAATAAAATGCAGATTTAAATAACTGGAGAACACCCTGTCTCAAGGAAAAATCTAAACAGACATCAGATGTCAGTTAAATTTGTAGAGGGAATGGCAAGAAATTATACATTCAGAGAACATAGTAAATATTTCATTTTGTAACTATTCCTATTGCTAGAGAAAACTTACAGCCTTGTTATCAGAAAAAGATATAATGAACCAAAGAGCTTGTATACACGCTAAATGTGTACATCAGAGAGCTTACTACACTGAAATAAAGCTTGGTTCCAGTGTTCGATTGTCACTTGAAACCATGTGCGAGTCTGCATATGGGAGAGAGATATGTACTGACCAGGAAAGAAAAAGTAACCTTTTTTAAATATGGTTGTTATCGCCAAGTGAGAGTGGGTTATGCTATAACCAGGGGATTTCAACTAAAGGCATGAAGTCACTGTGTAAGCTAAAGCACATTAAAGTTCTTCACGGAGTAAGGGCAAGCAGTAATCCCCATAAGAGCACTTCCAAAGAGCTGCAGCATCCATTATTTTATAGCAGTCTCACTTCCATAAAAACAGATTCACAAAGTGAAATGTCATTGCCTTATGTAATTCTTTTTGAAAGTATTTTAAAACAGTCATCTCCTAACAAGTCTCACTTTCAGCATAATTAACAAGTAACCTTATTTAGCATGTAACTATTGTGTACCTGCTGTATTAAACCCAGTTTATGATACATGCTGTTCTGAAAACATAACCATAGAAACGTAGGGCTTAGACAAATCTCAGGAAGCATTTCTGCCTAAACTCTTAGTATAGCATATAGACCTCAGTATTTGCCCAGCCTCTTTTTAAAACCTCTTGCTGATTATGCTGCAGCTGACCTGTATGTTGATCCTCTATGAAAGAGAGAGCTGTATCTGAAAAGCATCTCAAAATGACTGGGTGGATACATTTCTGGAGGGAGTCTTTGTTATAACGTTTAAAAACAATTGCTCTTTTTCATGTGAGTCATATATTAACCAAAGCATGTTAAAACTATTAAATCAGGCATTTACTAAAAAGCCCCCAGAATTAGTTTAAAAATTGAGTAATTAGACCCATGCTGCGATGACATTACTTTTCTGATATTACTTCCAAGTGAAGCCCAGTCTCACTGCAGTACTTTCATTAGTTGCTCTATGTAAATTAACTGGGAAAGAATGCCGTATGTTGTCAATTATATTTTAATGGAAAAGAACAAGTTATTTTCTTTTAGACTGTAAGAGTTAGTGGTAGAATACGTAGTATGCATAAAATCCGCTTTGCAATCATTTTCATTTGCAGAAGATTGGTTTGCAATAATTTATCTTTGTGAAGGGCTTATAATCAACTAGAACTTAGATTTACATAAGATTAGAGTTATTTTTAAAAATACCTATAATACAAAGTGCAGCATAGTACCTTTTGATGAGTGCTATTAGCTAGATTCTGTGACTTGAATAGGAGTTGGAAAAAGGTTCTAATGAGAAAGGCACTATAAAAACAAATTAACTAATGCCAGTGACTGAGAGGAACTGAAAGAGCTTCCGTCTTAATCATGGCTACTTTGGTACCATATGAAGTACTGAAAGATGTAACAGTTAAATTGTGTTGATATTCAAATTAAGAAGATCTCAACTCCTGAGGTACGTTGATGAAAAATAACTAAATACTGGAAATACTTATGACTATTTAGCTGTACAAGAAGGTTTAAATAAGAAAAGGAAATTATAATGCAAATCAGAAATAGTGATCGGTTTCTCTGAATTTTGTTTTATTTATTTATAAGCATTAAACACCTGTTTTTTTGTATTTTCTTGATTAGGTTGTGGAGTTTTTCATTTTTAATATTATTTACTCTGTGTGAATATCTAAAATTCCAAATAATTCGTTCCGGAGTTTTTCATGCAATACATAGAAATTCATATATATTCTCTGTGAAAACTGCAACTGTGGCCAGCTCATGCAGACCTCCATGATGCATCCTGTATTTCTCAGATGCAAGAAATTATCACTTAAACATCTTACTATGAATTAAAATACTTTCATTTATTTGAGATTTCAGCTACCCTTCTGTTCAAACTTAAGGGTAGGTCAATATACATCACCATTTAAACTCATTCTCTCTTTGTATGCTAATTGTTTCGCTTTAATGTGAGAACAAGGAGAAACAAGACTGAATTTAGAATAATGTGCTTCAATTATAAAAATGAGAAAATATTGGAAATCCTAAACAACTCTGTCTCTGGCTCCTTGCAGTCTTGTACTGGGCTCACGTACAGCAGCTGCTGACTTGATGTGGTGCAATCATTGCTCCGTTCCTTTTCTCTATCCGTAGTATGTCTGCAATGCAGGAGCTAGATGGGATGTGGGGTTAGACAACCACTGAAAAACAATTCATACCCAGCCTGTATCTATGTTAATTTTGATAGGCCTCTAACATTTCATAACGATTTAATGACATTTACTGCCAGCACTGGAATGTACAAGATTCTTACAAGTAGGGAGCTGGCTGGAGAGTCTGTAAAATTTGACAGCATTTCATGCAGATGCTTGTTTCCATCCTGCAGCTGCAGGTTGCGTTAGCACTGACATGTCCTTACCTGCTGACACACTAAACACACGGATCAGTGAAGCAGACTGAGTCGTACCATGTAGGGATGATGTGCTGGCTGCTTGCCCTAGCTCCCTACTGCTCGAAAAAAGAATACTCTGCTCTTATCTTGTTTTCCTGATCATGTTTTCTCATGGAGTCCCGTGTGACCATGTGCATTGTGGTAGTCACTCCAGACCTGCATTTTAATTCTGGTTACTGAATAACTACTTACTGATTAGCTTACTACTCCTGATTAGCTTACTACTCCTGATTAGCATCCTACAGCTGCACAAATGGTACCCTGGGCAACAGCTCCAAAGTTCGAGGCCAGCACCTGAACTCATGCTGGTTGTTTAAGCCTGTTAAAAGCATGCTACTGTGTGTTAAAATGTGTCTCAGAAGCGAAGTACCTCCTTTCAGAAAAGAAATGCACACTATTTAATAAGCAGGTTTTAATTTTTGTAGCTTTTATACTGTCCTGAATAGCATTTTCATTCTTATCAAGACTATTGTGATACAAGCAGCAACAGATGGAGTTTTGGTGGTAATCCAGACTGCAGATGTAGTCAAAGGCCATCTCTGACTTGCATGATAGAGGCATTTAGCCTAACCAGATTGTGTGGTGAGTTATTTTACCCAAACTGCAGTGGCTTGATTCTCAGATGGTAATGATCCCCCTTCTGTCCCAAGAATTGTCTGTCTAGTCCCAAGGATTAGTCATCTCTGCACCCTCACAGTCCCTTCTGATGAGTCAAAAATCCGCAAAGGATTGTGCCGCTGCTGCCTCCTCCTTTCTGACAGCATACACCAGTTACCTCCTGAGCCTTAAGTGAAAGTAATTCTTGCTTCCTTTGCAGGCTTTGGGGTTGAGAATTCAGTAAAATGTATAATTATGCCCTAAATAAACATTTAATGAACATAAAGGATATTCAAGATTGAAATGGAAACTCAAGTAAAAACTCAAATAGCATTCTAATAATCAATTTTATTCTGATTAAGGGAAGGGATGGCAGGCTATCTGTTCCATTTTGAATAACCAGTTCTCCTAGTTGCCTTTTTTCTCATTTGCAGTTGTTCTTCTTTGCTTTAGTGGTTTCAAATTTGTATGTTGCTTTTAACACAACACTCTATATATATTCACTGTATTTTATGTACAGTATAAAATTCAGTTGTGTATTAAACAGTTCACTGGATGATTGAGGGGCATTACCTTCATGCTACCTCATTTCCAATAGTCATCACCTCTTGTTTCTCTATCCCTATACATTAGCAATTTTTGTCTTCCTTTCCGGTAGGTAGTTTTAAAAGATTAGAAATGTGGGTTTTTTCACTCTAAAGTAGTCAAATGGAAATATTGCCATTTAAAATGAATTGTGCATTCTCTGTCCAGATACTGTGTTGTACCACTTGAATTAATGGTGAAAAGTGGTTGCTGTGATCACCCTATGGCTAACAAAAGAAAAAAAGAGGGAAAGAAAATTGAAGCAGTTACTTGGGAGGAAAGGATCACTGGAATATACAGGGAGATGTAGCCACCTTTTACTTTACTGTAGCCCTTGTGTCAAAACATCAGGGCCTAATAAACTATCAGTATTTAAGGAAATTTGACAGATTATGCACTTCTGTTGGCACTCATACAGATGCTGCAGAGCATGCAGATTAACTAGGGAAAAGAGCATCATCCAGTGTGTGTGGAAAAAGTATCCTGTGCAAAATTAAATGGGAATAGCAAGGTTTAATAGCTGCAGCATCAGAAAAGACAAAGATGATATTTTTTTTGAACTTGGAGAAATATTACATGTCAAGATAGAAGTATGAAATTGGTTATTTACTGAACACAGGAATCTAGTTGTTTTAAGAGTAAAATAGCAAGGCTTACTTGCTCAAAATATAACTAGGCAAAAGCTTCTAATTTCAGGACAAGAAGAAATCCACGTACTACAGAGCTTTAAAACTGATAAATAACTGACTGACAAATGAAGAGACTGACAAATAACATTGGATTTTTGAAATCTTTTTGATAACTTCAGTGGTTTGGGACTTACCTGGGAAGGTCTTCTAGCTAACAAATATTCACACTGTTTCATCATTTCATTTTGGGAGACAGGTTTCTTTAATGCAGAACTATCCCAGATTAATTGGGGGAAAAAAAAAAAAAAGGCAAGCTGTTTTTTCCAGTGGCAAAGTAACAAAATGGAATACAGACCTGTGTGTGTGTGTGTGCATGTGTTAACACAGAAACACACATATCCCAATTAAAAATAATTTTTTAACATTTCTGTTATGCAGCAGATGTTGCTACTGAAGAAATTATTCCATTACTTTGTTTGTTACAAGGAACTGTATTTTGAAAACATGGGTGCAGTTAGTAGTAATGTGCTGGGTTTATATTCGCCTCTCTAGCATTACTTTATCAGAGAAACAAAAGCAGCTTTGGGCTTCTCGCCACTCTACTACCTTCTGCGTCTGTATTTTTGGGCTTCTGTGTGTCCACCCGATGCAGGCGGTGGTTAGTGCAGCTTGATGTGCTGAGTGTCCAGGGTGCTCTTCTCAACACCCCGCTCACTTTCCCACCTTTCCACCTGCCGACCTGCCCACCCAAATGGCCGTCCCTGCTGCAAGTGATACTGTGGGATGGCATCTTTTCAGTTCTAATGTGGAAGATGCTTTAAGCCAATCTTAAGATGGATTTCTTTTTCAGTCTTGGCAAGGTAGCTTCTGCCCTATGGGAAATGCAGTATTTCAAAACAAAATGTTGCCAGAGTCAAAACTCCAGTATAGGAACACGTAAGTGCTGAAGTGCATTAACAGTTGAAATATCCAAATAAGAGCTGATGATGGGAGTTGAAAGTAAACCTTTCCTTGCAGAACTATTCTAGCAAAAGAACTTGCAGTTTTGAACTCTTGTAAGAATGCCTAAACTCACCTTTTCTATCTCCATTTTTTAAATAATTTAAAAATAAACAGACATTGAATCCTTTAATTATGCCATTATTCAGTAACCTCCTTTGAGGAAATCTCATTCCCTAACATTACATAGAGTGAATATCTATGATTTTTATTAGAGTCAAAAAAGTAGTCAAACTTCAGGAATGGAAAAAGATGATTACTGATAATAACCGTGTCTAGTTCCCTGTCAACACCAGTGGTTCATCAGAAACTTGTTAGAGTTTTGTTAAGTCTAACTTTAAATTACTCAATGGATCGTTCTCCTTCATGGACTTGTGAGGAAGAATTCCACACTGTAAAAAGTCTAACATACCCTTTTGGTCTAATGTCATTGAATACGTGAACTATGGCCTATAAACACTTCCCAGCTTAAAAAGACTTTAAAACACTTCCGCTGTTGTTATTCGACTCTTTATTCATTGTTAGCTGGGCATTTTAAATGAGTTCAGTATTTTTTTTCATTATGATCTTTCATGATCACTCACAACGTTTTTTGCAGTTCATCCCAGTGCATGTTTTTTTTCCTCTTATTGTTCCCCTTAGCTATTTAAATATATAATACAAGTTTCCATTAAAACTACTGAAAAAAATCTACCCTCATGCTTCTCTCTAATATCAACATTATAGTTACTTCTGTCAAGGCTGTTAATCAGAACAGCAGTGCAGACTTACATTCCTTTACGTGTATATGCTGATAAATTATGGTGTTTGGAAGAAATTTAAAAAATTAATTAAATATCACTGATTTGGCCCCTTCTAAATGGACATAACTTACCTTTCATGTTTTTATTACATGTTTATATAGAAGCAATGCTTACAGCTCAGCCCTGAAAATAGAGGCAATTTGGGGAAAGGGCTTCTATGTTAGTTTTCCAAATAAAAATTAATAGTCATGGTTCTACTTAGTTGCCAGTTGTCTGTCAGATTACCTCGGTGGTAATTATGGTTTGTTACCAGTAGGGATGGTGTTCTGCATGGTACCATTGAGACCAATCTGATTTCATTTCAGTGGGTTTTGATTCTTCACCTAGCTCCTGTCTTGCTGATTTGCCTATACCTTCTTTACCTGTATTCTTCCTTAGAGAAGAACAGCTTCTGTTGAAATGTTTTTGTTTAAGTGAATTGTTACCCATATGAGATCTTGGTTTCCTCATTTCCGTTAACTCCTCTTCCTGACTTAAACATGTTGTAGACAAGTGTTTGCTGGCTGTTAGATCCCAATGACAGAGGCTGTGAAACTTAATTCCTTAAGGAAGACCACAACATTAAAAGTCAGATTCTCTAGCTGTGCAAGTATCTGTTTAGAGACAATGAAATGGGACAAGCAGAGGGCAAACTTGAAACATGTGTGTGCGTCAGCTTCATAGCATGGGCCATCTCAGAACAATCCCAGTGATGGTTCATGTTCAGATTTTATATCCTGAAAATCATTATGAATGGTCCTGAGAGATTATTTTGTAGAACTGTAAAGCAGACTTGCTTTTAGGGATACTTTTATTTGTGAGCATGTGTGTCATTTATCTTAATTTGTGTATACAGACATAATTGAGCAAAGACTTTTGGATCGGAATTTGAGTAATTCTGCAGTCACCACCTTCCTTGTGGAAGTGAATTCTTTACTGAAAGTCTGACTCTGTGAAACTTCTTTCTTTCATGGTTGTAACTAACTTTTGTAGTTTCTGTGGAAAGAGGAACTGGAACTGCTTGAAACTTTGGAGATGCTGGGTATTAAGAAATCTTGAACTAAATACTTTAGAGTAAGCACTTCTTGAGTAGTTGCACAGTGCCTTGCCTTGCTGAAAGGGCCAAGTTTTTTCGTGCTTGTTCATATTACCTTTTTGCTGTAATGCTCTATATAGTTCAGCTTTAGTGCAATCTTCACTGAGTGACAGAGAAAATGGATGGGTTTTGTTACTGTTCCTATTTGGCCACCAAGTAATAGGAGAGAGTGCAAAGAGGCCCTCCAGTTATTAGATCATTCTGTTGCTTTCTGATAGATACTCTGAGTAACAGTGGAAAGTTCTGAAAGCTCTTTTATCTTTACTTTCATCTCGCCTTGATCCACCTAGGCAGCAGTTATTTAATTCAAGAGCCAATTTTGCCTTAATATTGGGGAAAAACTTAAAGGATTATATGTGCTCTTTACCTAATAGAGAGCTGCTGGGCTGGGTGTTGACTGCGCATTGCTGTTGCTCCAGTCTCTTCAAATCTATCAGTTGCTTCCCAATTGCTAATAGTGTGAAACAGAGAACAGTAAATTGCTTTTGTTTCTCTCCCCATTTCTTGGTATTGAAACAGGAATGATATATGAACTGCAGTGGAGACAATATGGAGACAATACTTGCAGAAAAGTCTTTTTGTTGCCGTTGTTGCTTCTTTGGCCTGTGCTAAGGCAATGGCGATGCTGCTGTAGACTCAGGGTCTATCATGCCCCATCCTGCTAATGCGTAACTCTGAGTGAGTCAAGCTAATAGTGGTATTGGTCTTTTTATTATTATTATTTCTGCATTAAATAATTCAAACAAGTAACAAACAGAATTATCAGGAGTTGTCAAAGTGAAAGCCTTTTGATTCGGTAGAGTTGCAACATAAAATATGGTATCAAAGAATACGAAAATTGTTTTGATTGAAGACAATAAAATACACCTTTCTCTCCAACTTTAGAAGAATTAAACAAAGGCAGCAGTTGGAATAAGAACAAAGTAGAAAGAATCCCAGTACCAGATAAAAAATCCGAAGTCTTTGTAAAAACAAAAGCTGTCATTTTATCACTGTCATCTTTCTACCAAATATTTTAGTATTTTAGCTTATGCCACCATCTAGTGGACACCAGGTGAAAGCGTTCAGCTCACTCTTCCGCAGATTAACTACTAAAATTTAACAATCTTTCAAGAAATACTGCAACGTTTATAAGATTTTCACATAGATATCTGCTCTTGATCTGTGCTTTAGGAATAGATTTTTAAAATGTTATTTTGCATAGGCATAAAAATTAAAAGTGGATATTGTGGTAAAAGTTCTTCCTTGATCAGGCAAATACTTTTGAAAACTTTAGCCACTAATATTTCCATATGCACTTTGGAAGCTGCCAGTCATTGCCAGATACTTTGATGGAAATGTTAAAAATATTAATTAATGTCCTGGGTGTGTATTGCAAGTTCACTGTGGTACTTGCTTGGTTGATAATTAATAGAATTATTATTCCTTGGCATGAATTCACATACTGCACATGCCGCACCTCAAGAACCATTTTCTACTTCTGGTTTACCCTTACTTTCTATTTTTTCAATAAATTTAAATAGAGAAGTGCCAAAATGTATATCTTAAAATACCAAGCCTTTAGGCAAATTTTTGCAGAAGTTACAATCACTTACTGTGAATTTTTGGGTTTGGCAAGCATTTATACTCTCTGCCTATGAGAAATTGGCTGATACAGTACTGAGTTCTGCATGACTGGGGAGGGAATTAGATAATTCTGCGGTTGTATGGATGTGTTTCTTGTGAGCTCTGAAGCTTACATACACGCACACACACTTCCAGAGCAAATCTAAGTGCCTGTGTTGTGATATGATGTGATGTCACTTCATCCTTTTGACTGGTTATCCAGAGAGACTTCCCCAGCTCTGGGTGTTACTGCTTTTCCTTTTCCTCCCCCTTCCAGAGACTGATCTTCCTTTCCAGAAGGAGAAGCAGAATAAAACCAGTAATCATCCTTCTGGAAAATCTCCACCAGCAAAGCAGTTTGTCAGTGTACAATGTTGGCCACAATAAGATAGGAATTGTGTCAGGAATTTCTCTGTAAGAATTGCCATGGATTCAGCATGATCAGAAGATGTTATTTCTCCAGGCACCAGTCCTGGATACTATTTCTCTCTGTGCACTGCCTGGGACATTTCTCCTGTAGGCTCTAATATTCCTGAAGGCTCAGAGTTTAAGCACTAGGCTTGATTTTGAAACAAATCCTTCCTTTTGCACGGGAGGATGCAAGCTACTTTACAGCACTCATTTGAGTTCAAGAGCAGGTTAAATTGTCACCGTGGCCAGAACCGCTCTGACTTCAGAAGACCCCCTTGAACTTAAGTCAGTAATTCATTAAAGGAAATGGAAGCCTTTATTACAGACTTTAATTTCCATATTGCTAAAACCACAAATGAGTATGTGAGAGTCCATTCACTACTATGCATGAGTAGCTCATTCGCCTCTCTCAGCGCCATCCCTTGGCCTGTGCCCTGGCAATTTATAAAGTGACGGCAATGCACGAGCCTGTTATCACTGTGGCAGACTCCCCATAATAGTTTCTATAGTGATAACTTCAGGGCTCCATGGTAATGGACACAGCCAATTAACTTCCTGTCTGTCTTTTCTCCTTGCATAGCTCCACTAATGCCAAAACTAAATGTCAAGTAGGAGAATCTTTTGGTTTGTCCCTCCAGCCTAGAAACAGTAGATAAGCATAAAATCTAAGCCAAACATTACATCTCCAGAGATTTCACATATGACTAATTACAATTTGGAAGCACATATGCTTTTAATTAAGCACTATTTTTTAACAGACAGAAAATAATAAGGACTGCAGTGGTGAGTACCCTTAGGATGTTAGGCTGTGAAGTCGGCTCTAGAAATTGATCTGATAAAAAGGGGGGGAGTATTTCTTCCGTGCTGTCTTTTGCAGGCTTTACTGAGGGAGACAGTAATCTGCTGTCAGGTGTTTAAAGGACTAGAGGATATTCCTGCAGTCACACACCTCGCTAGCAATTTGTCCTATGGTGAATCACGAAGATTTGGCATGATAATATCCTATCCAGTAGCAATTTTGAGATTTTGCAGTGGGAAATCAAACCAGTCTGATGCTAAGCCAGATTTGTAGCTAAATTGTTATTCCTTGTGATAACTGCTATTGCTTCCTATTTGTCATTGCACCGGGCTTGCACATGTATCACTCTGACAGGTGCTCTTTACGGCAGCGTTTCTGGAACTAGGTCAAGGAGGTTGATGGGTAATTTGTGCTTGGAAGACCAGAAAGCATGATAATGGGAAGGGAGGTGATTTTGAGTGGTTCTGTCCAACAGTTCATTGATCTACTGGTGTGGATTACGATACAGCATTTTCACAGGCACAAAGCTGCTAGCCCCATGTACAGCGGGTTTTATTAAAAAAAAAAAAAAGGGACTCTTCACTGATTCATGACTTGAAAATAATGCCTTTTCCTTTTTTTTTTTTAACTTTCTAAGAAAATGAAACATAGAATATAGAGGGCTGTGGGGTTTTTTAATCACTAGGTTAAGTCCAAGGATATTTTCTGAAAAAGTCATCAAAATATACTGAAAGAACATCTTGCTTCATCACTGTGAATTGAAGTATTCGTTATGGATGGAATAAAAATAGACATATCACAGCGTACTTGGAAATAGCATTAATGACCCTCAACAGGAAATTGCACTGTAAAGTTGATCAGGACGGGTGAATGATTTGCATATAAGTGACTGTCAATAATACGATAACTTTTTGCTAGTAATTTTGGAATTAATTAGTAGTATTCACACAATTAAAGTTTTAACAATGCAGCTGAGTAAGTAGGATCAGTCTGCAAAGCCCTTCTGTTTAAAAGGATCAAATCTGAAGAATCAAGTTTTTCATCAAATTATTAGTTGGACCATTTGGAATGGCAGCACAGTTGACTGAAATTTGCACTTACAAGAATCAATGAAAGGTACGAGAGTTTTAAAAGCTGAAAGATACTCTTCAAACTTTGCCTTGCCTGTAAGACCACCCAGTGACCAGTTATGCTGGCTTTGTTAACCTAATACCTTCGGTTTCTGTCGTCTCGGCCTTAATCCCAATGCAGCTTTGTGTAAATATATATACGGCTCTCCTCAAACTTCAATAATTGATCTTCAGCCCTCAGGCAAGACAGTCAGGGAATCCTGCATTTGAATGATATGGATCTAAAAGAAGCCATTATTTACACCCTGTGTAGAAGTATCATCTGATCCTGCTTATTCCTGGGAAAGTCAATGAAGCAAAAATTCACTGGCCTGCCACTTCTTGCGGGGCTGGGCATCAACACAGGCAGCAAGTTTAACTGCCTGCAAAAAACTCCTGTCCTTTTCTATTTCCTTTTCCCTTCTCAGATCGCAGTATGTGCTATGGGCTGTGAAAAATATCACAAGCCAGAATATGGTTTCACGTGTGGACCAATATCTTGTTCTGAGTGATTAAAATTCAGAATGATTCTCAAGGATAAAAGTAGCAAATACTAATTTTTCTATGTCCACAGCTGCTGCTTTATTTTGTTTTCTTTCATGGTCTGTTACTAACATGAAGTGATTTACCAGGCAAGTTAAGCAAACAACCTTGAAATGCTGCTAATGAATTTCTAAATACATCAACAATGTGATCAAAATTGTGTTATAAATATAAAGAAACATTCATGAAGATTTTTTTTTTTTGTCTTTTATACTGCATTTTTTTTTCTGGGGAAACTCTAGGCAGAAGAAAAGCACAAAATCCTCAGAATCCTCAGAGGCTCACAGCATGTAGGAATAGATTGCTTAGCGGAGCAGAAACAGTATTTGTTCAGTTGTTGTCATATGTCATCCCCCTGTTGGGAGCCTCAGAGTTCAGACCTGCTTTCCAGCTCCATTGCAACATGCCAAAAGGTGACAGGGTGTTTGCTGAAGATGGTTATTCCTCTTTGAAGCCCTTTGATACACGTTGCCCAAATGGCCTTTGCAAATCTTTTGGAAGCATGTCTGTACCTGTATGTGTTTTTTAAAAATGTAAGCCTAGAAACCTGTTAGGCAGGCAGTCCTGTAGCCAGGTTTTAAGGATGCTAGAATAGTTCATGCTCATGTCTGTCACCTGGCAAGTTTTCAGATTGAAGGTATAGATTTATTTAAAATGGGGGTTTGCAGTAATGAGACAGCATTAGAGAAGATAAATTGCATTAATGGGCTAGGCTTAAAGACTTTCTGCTTTTACCTCTCAGTTTATTTGCACTCACTGCACCCCTTAACTGCAGTTTAAACTTCAATCTCCTCTCACATTTCTAGTGTTCAAAGTGGCTGCTGCTTCCTTCTTCCACAGAAAAGCAGGGAGAGGTGTAAAGAGCAGAAGTAATGACCCTTCTTTTAAGATGCCCTGGTCCGGAATGCACCAGTCTCTCTTACTTCCCAACTACAAAAGCTTCCTCCCTCTTTCCTCCAAATCTCCATCTCAGGAAGGAGTCAGGCCTTTCCCTGTCTCCTAGGAGGTCTTTGATTACCATTTCCAGTGCATGGTTTGCTTAACATATCCAGGTTCTAGGAAAGTGGGTTTGGTTTGGGGTTTTTTTTTTTCCTTCTATTTTATAAGTTTTCGGAAATACTTTGGGAGAACTTCATAGTAACACTATCATACTGCATTTTTCTTAGTATCGTACAAAGATCAAAGATGAGATCATAAATGTTGAAATTTTTATTTTCGGAGATGTCCTTTCTCTCTTCTACATGCTTTTAAATACCTTGGATAACTTGTGGGCTCCTTACATACCATGCTAGCGAGGCTGTCATAAACATGGAAGTGCAAACGTGCATGGTGCCATGGAAATGGTCACAAAAAAGAAATCTCATTATGTTTTGGTTAAAAAACTGGTTTTATTTCAGGATATATTAAGGGTAGCTTGCTAATTATCTCATATTGTGGTTTTGGAAAAGAGAAACAAACTCCTAAATTGGTTTTTTTCTGTTTAAGCCTTAAACATTTTTATGAAAGGGAAATGAAAAACTTACAGATGCTAAGAATATCCTGTCTGCCAATTTAGATTGCTTAAAGACTTGGAATTAAACTTCTAATAATAATTTTTTTGAAAGNACGGTCTAGCAGAAGATAATACAGAGCAGGTGCAAAACTGATTGATGCTATTACCTAGCCTGTTGCTCCCTGTCAAAATAGAAGGAGATACAATAATAGCATCTGGCTTGTGCCCACTTCTCTTCATTATTTTTCATTAACGATGTGCACAATAGAATAAACCAATATGGAGTGTAGTATCTCATACACATATCCTGGTTTCCCATGGAAATCTGTTTTGCCAACATTGGAGAGGGCATACCAGCCTAGATACCCTGACGTGGACTTAAGTTGAACAGTTCAGCTGTTCCTATGTACTAAATATGTTAAATACACTGTAGTTCAGCATAATAAATCAGTGACAGACAGGGAGCTGGGAAACAATTGGCTGAGTAGTTTCCACACACACACACACCGNAAATGTAAAGGAAACCCAAAGCAAATTACCCAGCATATGTATGTATCTTACCTGATGAGACCTTGATTTTTTTAAGTGTATCTGGAAGTATAAGGAGTACTGAGAAACATGTGAACGAATCACAGGTACTGAGTATATGTTATACACTTAACTGCCTTGAATAGATAATATAAAATAGTTCACATTCTTGTGTGTAGCTAATGTGCTACTTTAATCAATCTTTCAATTTCCAGAAGAACTTGTATGTGCATCAAAACGTATCTGAAAGAAGCCCTATCTCATCTTAATGACACATTTTGCAGTCAAAAGAACTATGCAGCCACCTCCTTCCCCAGCTGCCCAAAGGGAAAGTTTTGGAGTGGTTTATAAAATGAGCTAGTTCTATTACTTTTGAAATATTTTTTTTTAAACTGGAAAGAAGAATATGTTGAAATTCAACATACTTAAATTTTCATTGTTCCTAGTGGTAGCATGGCCTTGAATGTGTTTTATACTTTAATTAGCTTATAAACTGCATCGGTAAATAGATTGTCAAATAAAGCTTNTTATTTTGTTTCACAAACTGACCACGAATCTGTAATTGCTCTGTCCTGGGGAAAGTCATATTTTATAAGGGATTTGTAGCAGACCTGCAAGATTTAACGTTTCTGAGCCAGATTATAAGGCTTTACCTGTCTTTCATTTTCAAGAAAGGTGTCTTACATTTGGAGAGAATCCAGGGGAGAATAGGAGTGATTAAATGCCTAGAAAATATGATCTATGTTACAAAATCGAAGTAATTTGGCAATTAAAAGGGAGAAGACTGAAAAGGAGATGCAACAGCTTTCAGACACCTAAATAATAGCTAATGTAAAAACAAGGTGGTGATCTGTTCATTGTGCCTAGATAAGCTAAATTTTACCTTGAGTTTTAACACTAAGCATTCAGACGTTAGAGAAAACTTCCTAATAGCATAACTCTGGGAACACCTTTTCTTGGGGAGACTGATTTCAATGCCACAGACTTCTGAAAACATGTTAATAATGAGCCCAGGTACATTGCTTTAGACAAATTAAGTAATTAGATAATCTCTGCAGGTCTTTGGGTTTTTTTTTTCTCCTTAATTTCATATTTGGCGTAGGCAGTATTGTGGTGTAGTTCAAAGTGTAGCACTGCTGTTTCACCAGAATTATTTACCTAAATGTTTTTTTAAAACTTCCTTTCAGAGCAGCTGATTACTTTATAGCCATGACCTGCTTTTTTCAATTTCCTGTGAATCAGTGTCCTCATCTATTAGGGCTGTTGCCTATCAGCTCAGCTTGATCTCTGGGTCTGCTTGTTGGTTTTGCCTATAGTGGATGTCTTTTCTCTGGAACAGCCATATTTTTCCTTCACAAATTTTGAAAAAAGTGCATATCCTGAATTATTACACCTTCTCTAGGTGCGCTTTCATTAGAAATTAAAAGTTTTTATGTGTTTAGAATAACTCTTGAAAAATTATAAAGCCAAATTGTGCTACACATTTATTTTATTTTTTTACAACTCTCTTCTACTTTTGTATACATATGTATCTTTATATATGTCCATGATTTATTTGTATATATTTTCACTTGCAATATAAACTAATAAAACCTTCAGGACTGTTGTAATTAGAAGTAATCAATTGGTTAATTTCAAAATTAATATAAACTTTTCCATTTATTCACCAGGAATTCAAGATTGATGGTTGTCCTGCCAGCAGAATCACCTTTCCTCAAAAGAAATGCTTCAGAAATTATAATGAAGGAAACGAAGGACATATTCTGAATAAGGTAAGTGGAATGAATTAATCTCTCTCAAACTTTGGTGGTCAGAAACCATTTTATTATATCTAAGACATATAGTATAATGCATGTCAGAACAGAACATAAATTCCTTTGACATAAAATTATACTGTTTAATGAAAACAAGCTGCAGATGGATGGAAATTTCTACTGAATGCTCTGTCAATCCCTTGCCATTCTGAGAACAGTTGGCAACAATAAATATGGAGAAAAAGTGAAGATCTTTCTACTCAATTTTACACATCATTTACTGTACCCGTACTGATTTCCTCTGAAAAATGGACGTTTTCCAATGCCACATGCAGTATTTTGGAAGAAAAGTTAGTCTGTAAGTTGTTTGAGCTGTTCAAAGTGAGCACCTTGGTCAGTACTGGGCCCACTAAATCAATAGGCTGTCTCCTCCAATATAGTTATATACTTTTGTCGTGAGAATTGATATCATTTATTTATTACAGGACACATATGGAAACTTTCTGTTTCATAAAGAAACTCAATAAATAGACTTAATTTTATTTGTTACACAGAGCAAGGTTTACCAGCAAGAGAGAGCTTGTGCCCAACATGGCTTACATTGTGTTATAACAGTGAACTAGCAAGGCAAACTAAGTACTCTATACTGAAATATCAGGTTGGTTTTGAGTACATAAAGTATATTTTGTGTGTGTCTGTTAAATCTTGCTTTAATAGGCAAAAACTTAACACACTCACTCCCTGTTACAGCTATGAGTATGGAAGTTCTAAGATTGCTTGGGGCATATTCCTTAATATAATTCCTTCTTTGTAATATAGGTAATTGAATGTGGATTGGAAAATCCACATTAAAATCCAAATTGAAAATGTGTAAGGAAAGACGAAAGTCTGACTTTTGTACACCTGCTTTTTTTCAGAGCCATAGAATTGCATATGCGATGACTATATTCTATTTTTCACATAGATTGTGTAGTCTAAGGACTCAAAGACAACATTTTACAAAGCAGCTAAATACATTTTATTACTTCTTAAATCAGACGTCTTGACTATTTTAATATTGGAATCATCTCCACTTTAAACTGTTTTTTATTTCTTAAGGCCAAAATGTCAGGAAAAAAAAGTGCTTTGGAAAAGTCTTTTTTAATCTGTATATATACTAATCACATTTATTATGTGCTTGCACGTGTTAGTTTCATAGATGTGCTTCAAGCTTTTATGAAATGTTAATGTTTGTACTTCAACTTACTTAATATAATTTTAGTTTTTTAAAGTTCCAGTAGTGCCAACTTTGTATGCATGTCAGCGTGTACTTCATTAAATTGTTGAGCAGTCTTGTCATTCTGAACTTGAGATAAATCCTCTGCCATGTCTGTCTTCGTGTAGAGGCATGTGGGTCAATAATTAATGAAAACAAAATGAAACTACTACTGACAGGTGGGCTTTGAAAATCAATCTTTGCAATAAATATAAACTTCAGTAGGTATCTCACCATTGATTCATAGAGTCTTTGTTAGCATCAAAAAATGTTTGCTTGAAGCCTTAGGGAATTTCTTACACCTTGCCTTTGTCAGGTCGGAAAATATATTTACATATAACACTTATTTGAAGTTTTAGAAAGCTGAGAAAGACAAAAAATTCTGTTGAATTTAGTTTACACACTGTTTGTTGATTAAATTTTCATTTCTGTAGTACACTTTTGGGGAGCAGGGGGAAGAAAATTAAGGGGCTTTTTACAGTTACTCATTTCTTCACAATATCCTCTTTTTTAAAATGATAGTGCAACTACAATTTAGGCTTCTCAAAAATATTTTAGAAAAATCAGGTGATTACTGCATTACTTTACCATTTAATGACCAGGGTATGTTAATATATCTCAATCTAGAATTTAAATCACTACAAAGCACTTTGTACATTTTGAGAGCAGAACCGATTTTAGCTCTTCTCCCTGTCTAGATCATCCTTCTAGTAACCTGCTACAGACACAGATCTACTGTGGAGGTTTCTTACATCTTGTCCACTGTAACATTCAGTTATTTTATCACTCAGCATTTTCTTAGATTTTTATCATCCTCTGGTTTTTTTCCTCTTCTTTCTTCTGTATCATTTTGCAAATGAATAACTTGGAAAGGTGAAAAACTTACTATTCTTGCTACAATAAAGTTAATTTCAGGTTTTGGGGCTATCTTTTTAAAAATAATTTTAAAAAATCATATGAAAATTTGTTTGTATGAATGTTTGCAAAATATTGAATGAAGTACTGACAGATTTTAATTCATACAGTACATTTACACATCATATTTACAGCATAAGTTTCTTGTATAGAACATATTGCATGACACCCATCTGACTTTGTTCATCAATCTGTGTTCATAATGCCTGTCAATATCAAGAGTTTTGGCTGATTTATATTCCTAAGAAAGGAACAGGGCAACTGAATCATAGTCTTGCCTTTCATAGCAATTTCTACACTGAGATTTAAAGCAGCTTATTCAGTTTCATTCAAGTAGAATTCTTAATGTGTAACAGAGGACTGAAACAGAGATTTCAAAGCATGTTAATTTCTGTGACTTTACAAAAATCTACCAAGAACTAGGAAAGCATTAGCCGAGCACTCAGATTTTGACTGCGTTGTAATTTATGCCAATAGAAGGTCTGCATTAGCATCAGTGAGCTACTGCTAAGTGCTAAGGTCAGTTGTGCATTTCATACTTCAGCTGCAGAGGAAGAATTTTATTGCTTTTCATAGTCATGGTGCAGTGAAAAAGGTGCTTTATGATGCCACAGACAATTAATTGAGGTACATTACCTAGAAACTAAAAAGGTCACGCGTTGAACATAATTGACACCTCATAACCCCTATTAATGATTACAGAAATGCAAATTAGTACTTTCCATTTTCCAACAAGTAGCATAACTCTTCTCCAGCTTTGAATTACGTTTCCATTTGCTTACAATCTTTACTCTTTAAAATGTTTCATTTACCTTTTTTAAAAAGTAACCTCAGTCTTCGTTAAAAATTATATATTATATAGATTATACTACTCATAAAAAGTATGTAAACTGCATTTATATTTCTGTGTAATTGGCATAGAATAAGAGAAAGAACTGATACAAATATACCGATAGCACACATAATGCTTCGGTAACCTCCCTTTAAGGCTATGTGTGCTAATGCCTTTTTTGTTCATGGGATTTCAGAAAAAAAGTTAGCCCTTCCTTGTGAAGACAAACTTGAAAACCTAACAGAATTTCATGTACTGAAGAATAAATTATAGTTTATTTAAAGCTGTTGTGATTTTATTATTGTTGCATACAAAAGGAGCAATCTTAACACAGAAATATGGGGAGCCCCTAATTAAGAGTTACCTACTAAACTTGCTTCAATCTTTCTGTCCAGTTCTGTATGGCCACTTACAAGGTTAGTACATCAGAGGTCACATCCTACTGATTTCAGCAAAACTAGTGTTACAGCTTATTGATACTTTATGACGCTTGTATTAAAACCTGTGGCACCACATCATGACATATTGATATGACATCACTGAACTGTGAGAGTTCCTTTCCTCATAGGCTGTAATGTTTTTAATGCTGACCAAGACCAAAGAAACATTCAGTGGAGTGTAGAAATTCTTTAAAATAGGATTTATTTATTTTTTTAATGTCTTGATGTAGTTCCATCTGAAACTTAGATCCTCCGCTGCTTTTCAGAAGTAAAGACTCTGAAAGAGTAAGATTAGAGCACTTTGCTTTTACCTTTGAGCCAGGAGCTATAGCTCCCTGCCAGCCCCATGAAATTTCATAGTATCATAGAATCATAGGGTTGGAAGGGCCCTCTGGCGATCATCTAGTCCAACCCCCTGCCAGAGCAGGGTCACCCAGAGCAGGGGGCACAGGAACGCCTCCAGGCGGGTTTGGGATGTCTCCAGAGACTCCACCACCTCCCTGGGCAGCCTGGGCCAGGGCTCTGCCACCCTCAAGGGAAAGAAGGTCCTTCTCATGTTTAGGTGGAACTTACTGCGCTGACGTTTGTGCCCGTTACCTCTTGTCCTGTCCCTGGGCACCACTGAAAAGAGCCTGGCCCCATCCTCTGGACACCCACCCTTTCAATATTTATAGGCATTAATAAGGTCGCCCCTCAGCCATCTTTTTTCCAGACTAGAGACCCAAATCCTTCAGCCTTTCCTCGTAAGAGAGGTGTTCCAGTCCCCTCATCATTTTGGCAGCCCTATTTCCAGGCGAGTATGTTGGTCTTTAAAATCCAGAACTTCTCCTGTGCTTTTCAAGTATGCATGGAGACGGCAAGTTTTGTACAAAAAAAACCCCACCAAACCAAAGAGGAAAAAAACCAACAACACACCAAAACAAAAAACCGCTTTTCCTGTCCAGTGCAAGAGTTGTTCTGAAGCAATAATAATGTAATAATGGAACATGTCAGGTCATAGACTCTCACAGTAGACCTAACTTTGAAATTAGATCAGCTTGTTCGGGGACATGGCCACACAACACAGAAGTTTTTTCATATGTGTTTCAGAGAGAATGATCAAGCAGTGGAACAGTGTGCTCAGTGTGGCTTTGTCGTCTCCATCCTTGCAGATATTCAAAACCCGACTGGGCACAGCAACCTGCTTTAGCTGACCCCACTTCGAGCAGGGCAGCAAGCTCCAAAGGTCTCTTCCAACCTCAGCGGTTCTCTGACTCCCTCCCTCCCTCTCTTCCTGGACAGCCTGCATAAGACACAGATATCACCTATCTTAATGTTTGTTTCTTTGATTATATGAACCTGTATCTGACACTAATAGGTGCTAGCTAACGAATTACGGTTTCAGTGTGCCTTGGGACAGCTTTGTCTGATATGTCTGTGTCTTTCATAGAGAGCATAGTTTTGTCTCTTTTTCTCCCACATTCCCACTGACGTCCTTAGATTGCAGTCTTAACGTAGTCCCAAGCACCTTCATTATGGGCCTGTTGGTGCTGCAGACACAGTAAAACAAATGTAAAGACCAATGTGGCCTTTCTTGAACTTCCTAAATTTTTCCCAAGAGACTCTAAGAACTGATCATCTACATCCAGCTCTCCATCCTGATCTGAGCTATCAATAATTAAAGGCTATGGATTATAGACTCCCCAAATTATTTGGAGAATTTAAAAAGACAAGCAGTTTTGAAGTACTACTTGTGTCTGTATACTGAAGCACAGTTACCTCTCGGAGTAGCAGTTTGCTGGTCTCACACGTGGTACGTAGAGTTTGTTCTGCAAAGAGGCTCATTGCACCAAGACTTCAGCAGTTGTGAACTGATATAGCTACACTCAGCCTGAATAAACAGAGTGCTGAGAAACTCCTTAATTGTGACTGTAAAGATAATCTTTATCAGTATCTGACCTTTTCAAATTTTTACCTTGCAGAAGCATTTTAGAATGAAACTATTGATTTATTTGCTTTTCCCAGCTGTTTGGTATGTTGACTTATTAAGTCATTTGATGGAAGAATTGTTTCTAGGGATGCCTAAAACACTGTGCTAGAAACAGTTTATTGTTTTGAGCTTTAGAAATTGCAGGTATTTTTAACAATTTAAAGCAGGTAGCTATCTTATAATTGAGTTTTTAGCTTTCCTTAGTACTTCTCTATCTTACGATGCAGTCTGAATGTAGAAGATGAATGGTGCTGAACCCTCACCTCGATTGTTGGTAAATAGTGCAGAACATCCCCATGGCTCATTTCCTATTTGATTCATTATGTTGTTTTTTCTCCCTTACTTAGAAGTCATGAAAATGCCTCCTTTTGTCCTTTTCTTCTGTTTAGGACCATAAAGTCTGTATGCTTGTACTGTACAATGTAAGAGCTTAGGGGTGGTGAAGACAACTAAAGAATTTCCTCTAAAAAAATTTGTGGTCTTTGCAGTCCTGAAGTCCCTGCTATCTTGTGACACTAATCATTATTCTTTTCTCTTTTCAAAACAAAAGGCTACTGAAGTCCAGTGGCCATTCCAGCTCTTAAGAGGAATAAAAATAAATAAATAAATTGCATGCTTAGAGTAATAGCTGGGTGTCATAGAAATACTTTTCCTATTAACAGGTAACTGAAAAGTAATTTCATTTAGTAAATATGAAAAAGGCTTCCTGACAGTTTTAATTAGGCAGTTCTCTCATCATTACCAAGTTTCTGGAAGTAATTCACAAAAAATAAATATGCAGTAGAAAAAACCCCACTTTTTCTTAGAATTGTTATGTATTTCAGTATCCTAATTAGCATATCAAGGTTTAATATGAGTTCTCTTTCCAGCCAAATCCCTTCTCCCGGTAGAATTTTGAGACAACGGTCACCCCTTCCTTCCTCCAAAGAAATAGGAGTCCACTGTAAAATTGCTATGCACAGGCAGAAGTTCCCTTTTGTAAGAGCTGTAGACATCTATTTTTTCCCTGCGCTATCATTTCCTAATGTTAAATCTGTTACTATTGAGACCCATAACAAGCTTTTAAACATTAAAAAAACCCCACAATAGTAATGCATATGCAGTCAGGGATATGGTGTATCTTCGTTTCCTTCATTTAAAATGCTGCTTCAGGCTTATTTTGAATTTTCTGTATAATCCAAATCTCAGTTTCTCTTGTGTTCAAATGCAGGTTTTTCCTCTCTCTTCCTTTATGCTATCAGCCAAACAGTCTGCTGTTTGTGGGGTTTTTTTTTTTTTTCAAGTCAAAATTCAGTTACTGATATTGTAATCCAATCCCTTGTTTAAAAATTGGTTTGCTTTGTAAAAATTGCTTGGAGTGCCATTGCAGATATACTGGCTAGACTGTGTGACTTTCTGAGATATCACCTGCGGGAGACTAAAAATAAAATTGTCTGTACTGAATTACAAGACTGTTGTGCATGCCACTAGATAGAGATGAAATGCCAGGAGTTTCAAGTTGCAGGGAGTTTTAAAGATATAATGTTTAATGCAATTCAAACTTTTTCTAAGATTGAAATGTAAGCAAATCCCGAGGTCGTTCATTCATCAGGGTTAGAGCATATATTGACTGTTTTCTTAGTTTTTTGTTATGGTTTCAGTCATAGAGTTCATCATCTCAGGTTGAATGATCAATTATTCTAGTATTGTTTAATAAAAGAACAGAAGTCAAAAGGCATATAATATTTTTGTGTTTGTTGATCCTTCCCAAATAATCTGTTTGCTTGTTTGTTCTTGTTCGATCTTTGGTAGTTCTCCACAGCGAGAGACTGAGTTTCATTTTTCTTTTCCTTTGGCAGTCAAAGTTTGAGATCTATAATCTTAATTTAGGAGTTTACACAGTTTTTTCAAGCAGTTTTTATTCTCCCGACTGTTTTTTCACTCTTCATATTGGTTACAAAATCTGACGACTGACTGTGAGAAGTAATATACTTTTTTTGAAGTCCACTCGCTTCCTGTGAAAACTACAGAAGGGGAGAAATTCCTGAAATAAAAAAGAAAATCTTAATCGGAATACAAAGAAACTAACTTTAAAAAAGATCAGGGAACTGAGCTATAGCATCTAATTATGAATTTTGCAAGACTGAAAAGTATATTTCTATTGCTCTTCCATATCAATATGGAAACTATGACTATATCTTTAGCTCAAAAGAGTGTTTAAAATTCAATAGAGGAGGAGGAAATTATATTAGAGAAATGCTGAGGGTATAAAATGCTGAAGTTGTAAATAGAACAAAAAGCAAACATTCATGCTAGAGTGTAAAATGTGCCATGTAGTCACTGATATATATACTGTAATATATATAGGTATCTATATACACACCATACAGGTAATTTATCACCTGGAGTGCATTTGTTTCAGTTCATTCATTTTGCTTTATTGGTTCCTCCCTTTTTCTTCCATTCAGCCTCCTCTCACATACACATCATTATTGTCAACAATATCATTGCTGGTAAGGGCTCTAAGAAAAACAGTAAGGCTTTTAAGTGTTTTTGTTGTCTTAATTTCTCATGTTTGGCAAGAAAGGCTGGCTAGGGACAGAGAAGCTCATTGTGTTAGCATGCGCTTTATTTCTGTGAAGCAAACTCTAGGAAATGCCACCAAATCCGTGCAGTTTGGGTATGTACTTCGTGTATGACCATTTTAAAGAAAGATGCTTTTCCTTAGGCTTTGGTTTCATTTCAGTTAGAAACTTCCATGTTGGTTGAACTCTGCTTGTTTCAGTTTACGGTTCAAAAGCACTAATACAAAACTAGTAAGTACCTCAAGTTTTCCTAAGATAATGTGAAATTTCAGTAAGACACTACATTCGCGTATCTTCATTGTGTAATAACAGAAATTACAGCTCTTAGACCAAACAATCAGCCTGCATCCCGCAGAAGGACAGCATAAAAACTCAATCGCCATGACCCGTGTTCACAACCTTAGAAACCAAGCAACCCTCTCCTGGTCTTATCAGCTAACCTATACAGAAATAGGTAGGTAGCATCTTATAGAAATAAAGATGACACATTTTAGCACTGGTTATAATTAATACCTGCAGTCTACCCATATCTCAAGCCTGGAAACATGAGTCACCTATCTATTTAGAATCAGGAGCAGAGTTTTGGTCTCTAATCAATTCCAGTCATAGTAATAAAAAGTTTACCTTCTTAGTGGGTTAGGTTTTGAAAAACTAAATAAAATAAATACATAAGTAAACAAATTCCTTATTTTACTACTGCAATCTCTAGTGATGGGACTGGCAGTAAGCTGCAAAAAAAATAAAAATGTCACCACTGTAGAATGCGTGTCTGCCAGGTACTTTATTTTAAAAGTAAGTTTCTGTTTTATGAAGTGCATCTGTATTTTTCATAGGTCATGAAACTTAGAAAATAAAATTTGCTTACCAAAAGGGTAAGGCACAGTATGATGTCTATAATAGAGATTTATTTCTCCATGAACTGTAGAGCTTGACAGCAGTTTATAATAGAAAAGAAACTTTTAACAGTAGGAAAAAGAAACTTTTAATACAGTGCACAGAAAGTATGTTTTAATTTGCAAATTACATTTAGATCATGGCAATGACCCTTTAAATCCTGATTCTAGCAGTACGTTAAGGTATTAAAAACTGCTTTTAACTGTTGCTTTTAAGAATTTGTTTTCTTTTTCCCTTTGGAGGCATTACATCTGTAGCATTGCACTGTTGCTCATTCATTGTGCTCAAGTGCAGTATTTGATGTAGGTGATGTTGCACCTCCGAAATGTGCACATGGGAAATAGAGAAAAATTTTGAATGCAGTATTCAGACACAGATTTTGAAGGCGAGTTGTGTGTGTGAGAGAGATTTTTTTTGGTGGTGGGTTTCTGGTTTTTCTTTTTTAAATGCTGATGTGGTCAACAGTTTCCTCCAGAAGCCTGTAACTCTAACATCTGAAAAACAAGTTAGTTGCATGCTCAAATCAACAGATTATTACTTGTTATTGTCAATCAATATCCAAGCCCAATTCTACACACTTCTGTGTTTATACCCTTACAAATGAGAATTTGAGAATCAAATGTGTAATTCTGCAGTACATTTAAAAACAGATAGACAATAGTTTGATTTAGTTTGATTCCTAGTTTCTAGATTATCTTTCTTTAAAACATGCTCCACTGGTCAAGGCTGGATGTGAGATACTGCGGGGCTCAGAACAAATTCTTGCCTTGTATGGCTGTTTACTTTACTGCCATTTTGCCAACCATTTTGAC
>VXBO01008686.1:0-21894 GCA_013400135.1 Rhinoptilus africanus
GATTCTGTGATTCTGTGAGACGAATCTAAATGGCTATCAATGAAGGTGGTAATGAATAAAGATGGTCATGAATGAAGATGGTCACAAGAAGAAAAGGGGCACCATCATTTCCTTCTTGCAGATAGCGCAGGATGCAAGTTGGCTTTTTTTTTGAGAGAGAGAAAAAGACAGGTCAAGTTAAGTTCAGGACCCTTTAACACAACTTTCCTCTGACCATGCCCAGCAGCAGGATTAAAAACCAAGACAGCTCCAAGTCTTTCCCACTGCATTTGGAACAAGTGGCACTCTCACATCCCAGGGATGTGGGTCCCCTGGGCCAGCGCAATTCACAGTCAGTTTGGGTTTGATTTTGCAAATCCTCCTCTAACCAGAGCTTTCTCACACAATGAATCCTTTGACCTCACGCTGCTTGATGACGTGCATCTCGGCAATTTTCGAGGCCTCAGCCCCTGACCTGCCAAAAGCATGGGAAAGCAAACGCTCCCCTCAAGGGCACTTCTATGTAGGAAGACCAAGGGACCTTGAACGCTACAAGAAGGATGCAATTTTAATGCCATGAATAAAGTCTCTGTCGGCAGTAAGCAAAGAGCACTCCGACACCGCAGGGCTTTGCTGTCGTCAGTGTGAAATTAACAACTTCGTCAGGACAGATAGTGTATATCTGTCCCTTTTTATTTCTTTTTTTCCCCTTCGAATCCCCACTGGGGAGATTTCATTAAAGCAACATTAGACCATGGATGTTAGCTGCATTTGCAGCATATAATTAGCTGGTAAAGCTGAAATAAGGTCTCTGCTGTAACCTTGGCTGCTGGACTGCAAGGCGCTGAGAGTAAATTTTCAGAGAGAAGCCACATGGGCTGTGGAAATGATGATTTTTCCCCTGAGAGCCTATGGAAGCTGTTTTTTGCTTGCAGGAGGCCTTCTGGAAATTACAGGTCTCTAATGAGCAGATCCCAGGTAATAAATCAGATTAGGATCTCCCCATTTCATGGCACCATGGGCAGCCTGCCTGCTGTATGACCAGTGCTTTGGTAAAGGGAAAACAAGGGGCTGCCCCTGGGGACATTCCCACTGGTCCCACAGGAAGGGACGGATCCCTAAATGGAAGCTGAGAAGATTTAAGACCTGAGGGCATGAATGTCTTTGGGCTATATTCAGGGCTTACATTTTGGGAAATGACTATTCTTGACAGCCAGATTCAGATCAGACCATCTCAGTCTGCCAGCCAGTGCCAGCCATGAACAATTCAAAGAGTATTTATAGGGTATATCCACAGGCTTGCGACCATCTCTGCTTGGAGCAACAGGTTGGACTGGTACCTCCTAAGGTCCCTTACAGTCCAAATTATCCTATGATCCTATGAAAGGTGGGACCCTCCAGCTGAATTTCTCCCTTTCATGCAGACAAATGGTGGGAGCTACACATGTCCTGAAGACACTAGGGAGGGAGGGGGATTGGCGTGACCCTGTGTCAGCTCTCTACGGCGAGGCAGCACACCTGATTGCTGCTGCTGGCTACAGGAAGGGCATGAGATGACAGCTGTTCATGGCCTCAAAGGGAGTTTGGGTCCTGTTCCGCACATCTGCATTGTACAAACCTGAGGGCAAATCCCTTTTGTTCTCCTCAACCTGCTGAGTCTCTAGATGTGTGCTCCTGCAGGATCAGGACTTGTGTGGATGTCCTCTGATGTTTCATTTAGGTCCCATTTTAGGTGCATTTTGGCTTAAGGATCTTCAAAACAGGATGCAATATTTTCGCAAAATGTTCCCTCTGATGTGCTTGCACAAAACAGAAGCATTTTACACCAAAAGACACTGTAGGTTCCCAAGTTCATTGCTGGTGGTTAAAGAGCTCTCAGTGTATTGGCATCATTAATTGCAAATGCTCTATTCATCTTTAAATTGAAGCTTGGTTTGAATTTTCCCTTTGGTTTCCAAAGGGGAGGAACACAGTCTGAACTCCGGTGATACGCTTTTGGTGAACTCTCCAGACACCGCAGCTGATGGTTAAACAAACAGGACTCCCTACTGTGAACTTTGCAAGGGAAAAAGTCCTTGCCCCACCAGTTAATCAGCAGACCTGTCTAGCAGAAAACACCCAGCACATTCAGCCCACTTGGCGCTCTGCTGCCTTGAGCAAAACGCTGCATTTGCAATTGCTATCTTGTCACCTTTACTTTTGCAATATGATTGTTTGATACTCAGACACGTGTCATTGTCTTGGTAATTTATTAGCTGGTAGATAGTGGAAAGTAATGGGTGGTTCTCAGCAAGGGGAAACAGTTGCTGTGCGTGCCAAGCAGCTCATAAAACTGACTTTTGCTGTTAGTTCAGCTATAGGTCCTTTTATTATCAAACAAACCCTGGTTCTTTACCTCTTGCTCAGTGTGACTAACACGAACTAACCTTTAATGAGCTCAGATGTCACCAAGGCAAGATGTGCTCTGATGTCACCGAGAGTCATCGAAACTCTTGATCAGGATGGTGCTTTTCAAATACAACTTTGAATTCACTAGTTTCATGAACAAATTGAATGGCATCTTCAGTGAGAGCACGTGTGCCCCAAGCCAGGTCACCCAACCTGGATGCTGGCAGAGGATGCTTGGACATGTGTCCCTTTTCCCAGTGCCCCACACTTCATGTCTCAAATCCTCCCTCTTTGTTCTTTTCACACAGAGTAGGACACTTTGGGGAATTTTCCCCTAAATCCCACTTGGCATCCTGGCATTTGAGGTCACGAGCAAGGGCTGAAGATTGCCTGAGGTGAACCCAGGTTGTACGAACACAGTTCAAGGCAAACAAAGGGCATGAAATACCAGATCAGCTGAGCCAAAACAGGTTTGAAATAAAAGTGGTGTCTTATTACCCACCTGATATAGCTGGAGAAAGCAAGATGTTGGGTGCACCAGCTTCTCTAGGACTAAAATGAGAGCTGCAAACTTTGCGAACAAGCATCTTGTATTTAATTAGACTTGTTCAAGCTAGACCACCTCATACCTGTAGGATAGAAGTGATGCTAATGAAGGGGAAATGGTGCTTATTTCCAAAAGATAGGGAGAGAAAATGATAAGTGGAGACGAAGGTTGACATCATGCTTGCATCTCAATTTAAAAATGCCTGTTGGACTGGTAGAGCAGCTGGTGCTGCAGGAAGCAGCGTGACTGGACAAGATATATTTTCACTGGAAATCTCAAAAGTAAATCTTGCTCACTCATTACTTTATTTCCTTCATAAAAAATTGTTTGCCCAAGACCGAGGGTGTGACGCCAGCACTTTTTTATCGTATAGCTTTGTAAACTAGGCAAAATGTCCTGTACATCTCCACATCTTTTTCTTTCCTTTCTTGCAACTATCCAGGTACTTACATGACCTTTGTTCTTCTATTAGGTGTTTTGCAAGTGTTTTCAAACTCACCGATAGTAAACTTTTATCTTGGCAAAGTGAGGACCGCAGTGATTTTGCATTCTGCTTTTATCAGCTGACTTCAGCCTAGAAACTTCGCAGCCCAGGGTTAATCTTGCATCTCATGAACTTTGTAATCTACAGGCAATGGGTCAGGAAAGTTCACAACTGTTTTTATCCGTGTGGGTAAATGCAAAGTTCACTATCAGAAAAAAAAAAAAAAAACAAAAAAAACCCACAAAAACTGATGCTAAATAGAGCAGATATATAAAACAAGACTCCTGAAAAGGGGTCTTTTGGGACTGTTTGGCTGCACAGGAGATGCATTGGAAAGGGTCCAATGACCCAAATGACCACCTGTCCTCTTTGGGAGATGAAGCTGAATTCCCACCCCCTGCCACAAGCAGCACCTTGCCATGGAGCATCTCATTTGCCAGCAGGGCCTCCAGCCATTTTCCAGCCTACAAATAATAACACAGCTTCCTGCTTGCAGATGCAATGCTGTCTAACTAGACCAAGTGATCTGTATACTCCCAGTGCATCTGCAAAGCTGTGTAATTACCCTTAAGTAATTTTTCCTGAGGGCATTCAGGGAAGTAAAGCACCTAAAGTTTCCCTCCTTTGGGCAAATTCCCACATATTTCAAAGGGAGGAAAAAGAAATCAAAAAGAGAGATTATTATTTGTTTAATGAATTTGCAGAAGTGCATTTCTTTCTGGGAATCTTATGAAAAGTCCCTTCCTCATGGAAATGTGGCTGGAGAGTAGGTACTTTGTCAAGTCAAAAAGAAAAAAAAAAAAAACCAGATCGGAAGTCTAATCACATTGAAACCACATGTGCAGCATATGTCAGCAGTTACAGACAGCTTTAGAAAAAACAACTACAAAACCTCGGCCTCTGACTTCAAAGGGGTTTTAAAAGGGCCAAAATTTTGATCACTAAATTTCTACCCCTTAGGGAAAAGTCATGGGGATTTTTTATTTTGTGTGTGTGTCTGTTGTTGTGAATAGTTTTGCTACAGAAAACTAAGCATAGGTCCCCAACATACAAAAAAAATCCTATCATCAGAGCTGGCTTCCTCCCTGGGACCCTGCAGATCCCAGCACACACTGAGTCAGTCTTTTCACAAGCCATGGCTCTGCTTTAAAGCTCGATCCCGCCTTTGAAAAATGACTTTATTCAAGAATGGCACCATGGGGCTCTGTGTTTCCTGCCTCCCCTGGTTTCAATATGATACGCATGTTGTCTGCTTTTGCAAGGGCAAATGGTCCATCAGCAGTCATGATCAAAATCTCATTGTGGGTTTGAGGAGATAATGTGCGCTTTCCCTTTTCACCTACAACCATCTCTGACAATGCTTTAGCACGTAGGTTGGTCGTAATACCCCCTTCATGGCCTTGATCCTCTTTTATTGATACGGAGTGTCTTTACTGCATGAGTTCTCGGCACATACTGAAGTTGTTGTACAAGGTCCTGCACAAACACGGGTGAAATCCCTGAGCCAAATGCTTGGAGACCTAAAGGCAATCTGTAAAGCAAGGTGGGGACAAATTCTCCTTAGGTCCTGTCTTAGCAGTCAGCACACGCCAGCTGTGTCTGCAAGCAGTCCTTGGTGATAAGGGCCAGGGTTAAGTCCTCTGTGGAAGCCTTTGTGGTGCTAAAGCAGACACACGACTTGCGATGGCTCAAGCAGAAGGAGGTGCACGGGGAGGTCCCAGCTCTCCCATCAGCTGTAAGCTTTCTCCGGGAGATGACAAACCTCCTTCTCAGCAGGGTTTGGGGATAGCACAGACATGAGAGACAGAGGGATGTGCCAACACAGAGGTGTTAAAAGCCCAGCAGGATGCGACTCATTGAGGAAACTGGTTCTACCAGGATGGTGCAATCATCTGAGCTCAAACGCAACCCTTTTTCCTCTCGCTTGCTCCCACCATGAGGCTCCGCCGGGTCAGTCACATATGTTTGTGAGCTGGAAAGCAGTAATTAGAAAACTCTTGGAAAGGTGGTGCAGAAATCAATGTGGTGAAGGTGAGTCAGCTACCTGGAGTTTTTCGCAAGTAGGGTGTCTGAGTATATAGACTCTGCATCATGGAGCCGTGGCACAGGACACATTTGGGAGGGGACGCTGGAGCAGACAGGATGGACAGGCAACAGAAACTGTCCTCTCAGACAGACCCAAGCCCACTGAGATGCTTGGCTGACCCCATATCCTGACCCTGCTGCTGCTCTGTTGAGCAGAAGATGGTGATACAATTCAAGCTGGGGTTCCTAAAGATGCCTGGTGTTGCAGGACATGACATGTTGAGAAGCAAAGCTCAAGGGCAGATTTAGGGAGCAACCTGGAACATGTGATCCCTGCAGACATAGTGTACCTAGGATCTGGTCGTGGCCAAGGATTGCGGTGCAAAGGCTGGAGGGGGCTGACTGAGTTGAAATTTCCATTAGACATTGTGAAAAACTATTGTGTTTTTTGCAGTCCTCCTTAGTGGCGGAGGGGTGCAGGGAAAGGTCATCTTCTCTCTTGGGGGCTGGGAGGAGAGCTCCTGACCTTTCTCATGTGGCACTTGCCCAGCAAGCNGATTCTAAGCTGGGGTTCCTAAAGATGCCTGGTGTTGCAGGACATGACATGTTGAGAAGCAAAGCTCAAGGGCAGATTTAGGGAGCAACCTGGAACATGTGATCCCTGCAGACATAGTGTACCTAGGATCTGGTCGTGGCCAAGGATTGCGGTGCAAAGGCTGGAGGGGGCTGACTGAGTTGAAATTTCCATTAGACATTGTGAAAAACTATTGTGTTTTTTGCAGTCCTCCTTAGTGGCGGAGGGGTGCAGGGAAAGGTCATCTTCTCTCTTGGGGGCTGGGAGGAGAGCTCCTGACCTTTCTCATGTGGCACTTGCCCAGCAAGCCCCATGCACCATTCTCTCCTCATGTGATGACTGTCAAATATGAATCCATCTTCATGTCCCAAATAACTTCCTCTAGCACACATTTATCTTTTCCATTCCCACACAGCACAGACCACAGGAGAACCCCACCTGATCCTTGCTTCACCTAGCCCTCAGCTTTTCTTCTCTCTAATGCCAAGCTCCAGCAGATACACCTAAGGGCTATGATCTTCTACAGCCCAAAATACGGACTTAGTATTTTTGGATTTTCTCTGCTGCTCTTTCCAAAGCTTGTGGGAAAGCCATCAAGTTGAGAAGACAGATGGAAATGTCCCCAGCATCTACTGACTCTTTGAGGCAAGATACTCCACCAAAAATGTTTGTAAATTCAAGTTGGTGGGAGACCAGAAAGGGACAAGGACTACCATTTTGGTTCATATTATGACTCATCACTACTGTTATGCCCTTAAGCTTGCTGCGTTCCAACAGTGCCAACTCATCCAGTAAAATACATGACATTTTATTTAAAGATCCTGCTTCTTGATCATCTGCAAACATTTACCTTCCATTTGGAAAACGAAGGATATATCAATCATTGAAAGCCCTTGAAAAAAAAAGTTTAAAGAAAACTCTCGAGGGTCCAAATCTAAGTGAAGTTTTTTCAAAAATCTCTCTTATTTTCACATTCCTGTTTTTTTAAGGAAAAGCTGTTTCGTGGTAGCCTGATTTGTGAGTTCAATGCACTTGGGAGCTGAACATGCTTCAGTTTTGGACATAGTCTGCAAGATTGTAGAAAGAAGTTCAAACAAGCCCAAGGAAAATGTGTTAAGGATGATAGTTGCGACTCAAACAAGTCCTAGAAAGTAATTTTGCATGTTTGAGCTGGAGAAATGAGAGCAGATAACGCCATATAATCGCTTCACGTATAAAACTGTAAGCGGAGGGAGAAGGGCTGCACAGGTTTGCCGTGGTGCATTGAGCAAGGAAGGGGAGATTAAATTTAGCTGGCTATTAGGAACAATTTCCTGAGAGTGAAGACAATTAGGCAGTGGAACTGTTTTGCCTAGTGAGGTAATTACTGCACAAACACTAGATGGACGAAAGCCAAGATTAGATAAGTATAGTGGAAAATGTAGTACAAGGTCTCTTCTGATGAGCCCAGAGGGGCTGGCTTTGCTGGCAGCATGCCCGGCCGAGCAGTTGGAGGAAACTTTCCCTGAAAACTTCTGCAGACAAGGAGGGCTTTGCTGAGGCCGGGACTGCAGGACCGGAGCCGGCTGTCTTGCCAGGGCAGAGAGCAATACATCAAACCCCCTCCCATAAAAGTCCACAAAAGGAGGACTGAGGCAGTTAGGAAATGAAAATAGAAGCAAAAAAAAAAAAACCCTAGATAGTAATTTTTTTGGGGGGGTGACTTTTATTTAGGTTCCTTAAAGCCCATTTTTTTCCATATGGGCCTTGGCTTTTTCTGCAGTTGTTGCTTCTTGCTTTTTTCTCTGTTCGCTGACACACGTGGAGTGTTTGCAGAGTCTGGAGCCAGGAGAGCTCCCAGAGCAAAGGGACAGGTTTTCGGGAGAGGTCACAGCGGAGAGCTGAGCACTCGAAAATCTGGACTGCTGCAATGTCTCCCAGAAGGAGGAAACACGGCTAATCCACATTATGGCTGTTTGAGTGCTTTTCCCTGCAGTGATGTAAACACTGGCACATAAGGGACAGAGACCTTAAAATAATATTCACACCCACCACGAAGTCTGCCTGCCCATAACAACACCAGCACGCTCCAGCCTCCAACCTACGTAACGAAACAAAACCTGCAGCTCTCCCCATTTGTCCTTGTGATGCCTTACCTGAATAATAGCTGGGTTTCTATGTCAAAATTAAAATATCTATAGGAACATGCTATTAGAGGGATTTCTTGGCAAGGCAGGGCTGTCTTTAATATCTCTATGCCCACCTTTTCCAGTAACTCGTGGGATGAAGAGAACCCTTTTGTGTGAGACACGGTGAGGAACTCTGCCTACTGGAGGAGCATCACTGAAATTGATTACCACCCCAAATTGTTAGGTTTAAAGTCCTCTCCAAAATATATTTTTCTCAGCTATGGTAATACATGTTAACTCCTTCTCCCGTAAGTAGATTGAGGGCGTGGGAGAAGGATCCTGTCCCACTGACAGACAAGGCTTTATCTCAGCAGAAAATCCCAAACATGACCCTGTATCATGTCTGAAGTCAGGAAGAAAAAGAGAGCCTGGAGAAAGGAGCAAGCAAGTCACTTTTGGGCTAGAAGCAGAACATCACGGAGGTACAGACTGATGCTTTTGGGGTACCCAGGGAACCCATCTGGGTACCACGCAGGGCGACCTAACCCTAGGGCTGAGCTCACTCTCAGGTGTCCCTGCCAAGTCCCAGAAGGGCAGCAGCGACTCCTCTTGTTCAGCAACTACTCTATTATAGGGCATCCCTTGACCTCACCCTGATATAACTCAGTTAGAGGTTGTCCCAACCCTAAAAACCTGGCCGTAAGAGGATATGAAAGACAGAGGAGGGTGTGCAGGTGTAGGAAACCTTCCAATCAATGTACAGCAAGAATGGGAGCAGAGCAATGTCCAGTCTCAGCCCTGGGTTTTATCTGCCAAGTATTCTCATTAATGAAATATGTTGTCAGGTCCTTTACACTGGAAATCAGGTCAATTAATCAAACTGCTGTTGTCCAAAGGTTTTTATAGCAGCATATTTACCCACTATACGGGTAGAAAAACTCCTGCATTTATTTACCTGCCTCTTTAAATAGGTGCAGGGGAGGGGACAGAAGGAAACCATTCCTCCCCACCATCACTGCTGGTTTTAGAGAAATGCCTCCCAAGTGGAAAAAGCCACAGCTGAGCAAACACGATAAAGGATGCTGTGCGGCCCAGGACGCAGGCAGCCTGGCATCACCCTGCCTTTATCCCTCCATGTTTGACATAGAGTCAGAAAGCAGAGGAGATGAAGCCCAGGAGATGTGGCTGGAGTGATAATTATGTGTGGGAGACTGCCGTATGGTAGCCCCATGGGGTTTTCCCCCAGAGGAGCAAGATGAGGACCATGCCTGCCCAAGGAGCATCCTCTCCTTTTCCCAGTTACCCCAGCCTGCTTTGCACAGCAGATGGGCCACGCAGGGTAAAGGAAGGAGCAGCACACAGCTCTCAGTGTTGTCATACGGGTCAGGCTTTGCAAACAGACCAAGGAGTAATGGAGCTGCCATTGCCCGTGCCAGTCTTCTTTCAGCAGCGACTTTGCTTGTACCAGTTGGTCCTGCTGTCTAGCAGGTCCTCGCAGGAACCATACCATGGATGACACGGTAAAAATCCCTCTGGGAAGCACCAACATACATCCTGAAGCCAGATGAGTGGCATGAGTTGTTTGGCTCCTTGTCTTGGTGGGGGCTCCCTACTTGCCAGACCTTCCTTGGCTTCCAGCTCTACTAGAAGCACAGAGATCACACTTGCCCCATTCTGCTATGGTGTAAACCAGGGAAAGCCTCTACTCAATGCAATGAAATTGCTCCACTGTCATTTTTTTGCACTAATTTATTTGAAGAAGAGTCAGCCTTGGAACCAGTCTCAGACTGAGACACTGCAACGCTATATTTTTTGCACAGTAGCATCCAAAGATTTCAAGTAAAGTCCTGCCTGTGGGCTGGAGCTGCATTTGGGCAACCTTCAGGTCTCCCCAACTCCCAGCAGTGCTGGTTGGATCAGGTGTGACTCCAGAGGATGCTCTCTCCCACAATCTTGACACCCTTTTTTCTTCCACTCTCAAGCTCAGAAAAAGATGGAGGACTCTTGTCATCAGTTATGCTGTAATCACACCAAAGTTCCTGGGACGTCGAACAGCTCCTCTGAGCAGGATCTAGAGAGCAGGTTGCACCAAGCATTTAATGCACATTGTGTTGCCCTAGGAATGCAACGCGGCCTCGTCTCTGCTGTCTCTTCTGCTCCTAACTATGGTCTGCTCAACCATTACTGAGATGTTTTTACCATGATCCCAAATTCCTTTCCTGGCTAGTAGCCTGCTTTGACCTTCTTCCTGTAAAGCAGATGTTTCCCTCTCAGGTGCATTAGTCCCAGCTTTTTCAGGGGCTTGATTCATTCAGTTTGCCTGCTCTGCCTTTCTGCTGGTGTGCTCCCCTTGAAACCAGTGACGTTGTTCCTCTTTAAACCATTAAGACAAGAAAGGGTTATATGACTTCTGTGGAGTTAACTCAGGTTGAACAACCAAGCATAAAGTGCTAGGATAACGACAGCTTGGCTCACAGCCCTGCAAAATCCACACCAAACCTTGCACATGCATTGAGCAGCCCTTGTGCCTGCCTTCTGCTCGTGACCCTGCCATCTCTTGCCTGGGTTACCCAGGAGGGGTCTGCATGAAAGGTCCAAAGGGCTCCCCCAGTCACCTCCTTTCTCTGTCTCCTCCATTTCTCCTGTGCCTTAGCTCACCATACAACTCACCGTCCTACACAGAAGAAAGGGACCTGCAAGACCTGAGGTTGTCCTTAAAATCATTGCTGCACAAACTTGTGCTTGATGTCACTCATATGACATCCATAAAATGAGCATCGCCTGTATGTGCCTCTCTGGGACCTGGCGATGCCTTGGCCCAGCACTGTTGACGCAAAAATGAGAAACAAAGATCACGCATGCTTTGAAACACTGCAAAGTCACCGTGAATCTGCTTACTTGCAAGAAGTGCCTATTCATCGTGGCCACCACTGATCAACACTGCCTCGGCTAATTTACAACCCAGTAAGGCTAGATCGGGCAGGTTAGGGGAGTTCATGATGTGAACTACTACCTAAGCAAATACAGGCTGTGATGAATAATTAACAGGAGCTGTAATATTGAACTATGAAGAGTGGGAAGGAGCAGGGAGAATAAAGAGAGAATATCAGGCTTATAAAGCAAGCATTATTTTCTGACATTGACTCTAAGCCTGGACTCTACCTGTTCTGTTCATCTCTGATTCAAGCAGATGCCAAAGCTCCCTTCACAGGAATATCATTTGAGGACAGAGGCAGAAGGGGTTTTTGTGATGTGGTTTGCAGGGCATCCAGTGTGGTCTGAATATAGAGACGCACAAAGAGGGAGTGGAAGGACACTCAAACTTGAATCAGGCACCCAAGTTCCCATTTACAGACGGCTGGTGGGGCTGAATGCCTTCTTCATTCCTCTAGTGATTTCACAGAAACATGAAATCATAGAAAAGTTTGGGTTGGAAAGGATCTTTAAAGGCCATCCTGTCCAACCCCCCTGCAATAAGCAGGGACATCTTCAACTAGATCAAGTTGCTCAGAGCCCCATCCAACCTGTCCTGGAATGTTTCCAGGGATGGGGCCTCCACCCCCTCTCTGGGCAACCTGGGCCAGTGTCTCACCACCCTCAAAAATTTCTTCCTTGGTCTGGAAGTCTGGTCTGGATTCTAGTCTGAATCTAACAATCATAAAACAATTACCCCTTGTCCTATTGCAACAGCCCTGCTAAAAAGCTTGCTCCTATCTTTCCTGTAGAACCCCTTTAGATACTTAAAGGCCACAATAAGGCTTCCCTGGAGCCTTCTCTTCTCCAGGCTGAACCCCCCCCAGCTCTCCCAGCCTGTCCCCACAGCAGAGGGGCTCCAGCCCCCCCAGCATCTCCGTGTCCCTCCTCTGGCCCCGCTCCAACAGCTCCATGTCTCTCCTGTGCTGAGGCCCCAGCACTGGGGGCAGCACTGCAGGGGGGTCTCACCAGAGTGGAGTTCACAGAGATGAAGGGAACTGCCAAGGAGTTCTGTCAAGATACAGACAGGAGGTGCGTGATAAAGTCAGCTCTGAAAGGCTGTTGGCATGAGAGAAATGCTCTCTGCTCGAGCCAAAACCACCAAGTTGAATATTTTCCCATTGCGTGCATTGTGCCTTTGCTCCGTTGACTCAGAGCCACATTTCCCACCCCAGTGGAAGGAGCAGTGTCCACCTACCACTTCAGACCAGACTGTGCACCCCCAGTGAGGTGCCTGCCATGGATTGGAGAGACCCAAATCTTCCAGAGGTGCTCACACCAAGGGACTGGTGTGGCTGAAGGAGGCACCTACCCACCCATCAGGCCAGCCCGTCTCTCAGGGTGCTAAATAGGAGCTCACACACATACCCACTCTCATCCAAACTGTTCAAGAGTGAGCATGCTTCTCTCCTGTGGCTTCAAAGGCTGTGTCCTGGGGGACTGAAGCACAGACAGGCTTTGCAGCTCAGTAACCAGAGCCCCCAGCCTGCAGCTTGCTTTGCTTTTTTCCTGCGAAGAGTTCCTCCTCCAGCTCACTCTAGGCACCTTCTGCAGCTGCTTATGGCCATTGTTATCTCCTGAGACTCCTTCTTGTGCCTCGAGCAATGTGTTAAAAGTAAGTCCAAAGGCTCCAGCAGCAGCAGCAGCAGCTCATTTTCCTTGCCCAGAGGGTGCTGCTGATGTTACATGGCTTAACCCTTCTCAGCTATAGGGTGGCCATGCACACAATCAGAGACCCTGATGGGTGAAAGGTGGTTTCCATGTTCCTCTGGTGCTTTAAAATCTGTGCACCAGCATAGCTGAGCAGCGTGGTTCTTCGCTCGTGCCTCCCCTAATAAACCAGGCAGGTGTTCTCCTGCCATCTGGACTCAATTCAGCCTGCATTTCAGGGCTGGTTTGCACAAGCTGCGCCTTGAGATGGGATTTGGAGGAGCCATGTTCACCAAAAGGAGAGGGTAACTCTAGTTTAGCGTTTTGACTAATCATCCCTGTAGCAATTAGTATTTGATGGTGAAAAGCATAAGGCACCCAAAACACAGGAGGCAAGGGAATACTCTATACTTTCTTTGCAATATTTTACCAAAGAGGCATATTTAACCTATTTATCTCCTTATTTCATTCATAGGTCGTTCCTTCAGGCTAAAAATCCTGGCATTTGGTGGTGCGTGTTTTCAGCTCAGGTATTTGAATATGTTCCACTGCCCAAACAAGACAGTTTTCCTTTCTTGCTGGGAAAGACTAGCCATGGCTCTTCTCATATTTAAGAATTTCAGGTTTTCCAATATTTTCTATAAAGAAAAACAAGATCCTATTGTAAGAAGTTTCCAGTCTTTCTCATAACACTTCTACAAAGGTGGAGATGTATAGATTAATGAAGTGTTTTGATCTTGAATTACTTGCCGTCTGGTTTATGCAGTCAAATACAAATTAAATCACAACTGCTTGTGCTCTTTCTTCCTCCTTCCCTCCATCCATCCACCTGCTTCTGTAGATACCTATAATCTGTGCTGTCTTTGCAGTAACTGAATACCTTCCCCATAAATTCAGTGGCAATGGAGAGGTCCCCAGTGAGCTTCCTAGACCCTGTGGAAGGATTGACAAGATTGAAACATTTTCTGTGCTCAGGTTCAGGGCTTGGATTTCAAGATTTAATTTTCTTCAGTTGTTATAGGTTTTTATTGGGTCAAAGAAACCTACAGAATACGTGAGAGTTTTACAGAGAGTATGTGTCAGTCCTCAGCGTCATACAGATCCTTGGGGGATTTTATCCGAGATCCTAAACCAAACTCATTGCTGTTGGGTGGATGAAGCTGTGTCTGGTGGGAAGTCCTCCAGCCATGTGCCTGTGGACCTCTCACACCTCTCTGCGATCCTCTTCCCTGAGGAATTTCCTCTACTCTTCCTATTTCTTTCTGGTCTGAATTTCTCAAATTTCAGTTTGGCAAACTAAACTCCTTAAGCAAGAGAAACAGCTTGCTGGGATTGGTATCAGTTTACATAGAGGTGCCGGGGCAAGAGACACACATTGTTTGGAGCATTGGAAACAACAAGGACTGGTGCATGAGAAGGGTCAAGGCAGGGTCTAGGGAGGAAAGATGAACACTGATTTATTTTGCTTCGTCTGAGCAATAGCACTTGAAGGAATCAGCGAGGCAAGATGTGACCTGATGTGTGTGTGCACAGAGCTTCACCAAACTCAGAAACAGAGCTGAGGAGGCTCTGAGGTGCCCAGTCTCAGCTCTGTCCAGGCTCTGTCTGTCACCATGGCTTGGCTCTGGAGCTTGGCTTTGGAGTGGGATCCACCTCTCATTTAGTCACCACTTAGGGCTGCACAGAAGGATGGGAACCACCAGAGAGACCTTCTAACAGCTGCCCTCTCATTCCAACTAATCTTTCTCTCCTTTCTTCTTCTGCTGTACTCTTGGCACTGCAGCTCTTACCACTTCAAATCTTCCCATCTCTTCCTAAATTGTGAGCAAAGGATGGAGAAGCCAGAGGAGAACAATGGTGGGAATGGTGTCAGGAGTGGGATGCAGCAGGGAGGGAGGGGAGTTGAAGAGCTAAAGCTCTTTTAGCTTTCTCTAGCACACAGTGCTAGAGATAGTTCTAGACCCAAGACAGGAGTGGTAGAGATTGAATAATGTATAACCCCTGCCCATCTCGACTTTTCTTCATATATGTCCCCAAAAAGCCGATGTACACATCTGGCTTGCCTACAGGGTGCTGGGGCTTTGATGGGGACATGTTTTTCTCCTGCTTTTTTCTCTGGGGTATGATGGGGGAAGGTTGGTAGGACAGGGAGCAGCGTGTGATGAGCCAGGGAGGGGGTAAGAAGAGAAGAGGGAGAGTTAGGGGACATGCAAGGAATTCTTTGTAAACCGCAGAATTTTGTGGTTTCGAAAGCAAAACATCTTTGTTTGCATTTGTTTTGCAAACAAAATATGTGTGACTGTTTCTCCTCCATTCCTGGTTCGGTGTCTAGTGGCAGCTCGGTCTCTGCAAAAAGCCGGGAGCAGCGTTGCTGCTCCTGGTATGTGAGGATGGACTTGTGGTTGAGGGCCAGGCCAAAGGAATCTGGCTGCTCCGCCAAGCCCTGAAGCTCACTGGCTGCCTCGGATGCACAGCACGGCATCCCTGCAGCTCAAATCGCTTAGCCATCAAGCTTTCTCTGAGGGCATCTGGCTCCAAGGAGAGTGAGAAGAGGGAAGGGACAGCTTGTCCCTGACAGTTCGGAAAATGTCGAGGAGCAGCTGACAAAAAGCATTTTCCTGGTGAGCTGGACAGCTTTCCGTGATGAGGATTCATGGTACCTTTGGATCAAAATCTTAACCAGAATATATGCTGACACTTTTGTCATCATTAAATTTAAGAGAAGACCCTCTCTTTGCACTCTTTATGAGGGTCAGAGCTTAAGTGTCGTCAGACACATCAGATACCTAATTCTTTTTGGCTCACCCACCCTTCCCTAAACCCCAGCCAGGGCCTCCTGGTCACATTCTGGTGCTCGGAGCTGAACGAGATCTTCTTCCATATGGTTCATGAGCTCTCACCTCCACCAGCTTCAGAGAGGAGCTGAGATGACAGTGCATCACGGGACCACAGGTTGTTAGCGTATTTTAGCCGGTGGCCCCTGCATTGTACTTTGTGTTGCTGTGTCATGTTTTGTCGTGTTAATGTCTGCAAAACCCTTTGAGACCCTCAGGAGTAGAAAGAATTTGAGGATCAACGGTTTGCACACAGTGTATATATATCAATTTGCTGAGCAAGGAATGGACTTAAGCCCACGCTTCAGGGAATTTTAGACTTAAAGGCATCCCAAAGGTATCCCAGTTTGTTGGGTTTAGGCAGTTCTGATATGACAGCACTTGGTGTAGTATTATTCACTGCATTTTTCACTCCAGAACTTAGGAGATCCCGATATCTGCAGAGTAATACAGGACAGTATTTTCTTTCTGTTTGAATTCCTCCCTCCTCACACAAGCTCTTACATGTGGGCTGCAAGCTGCTGGCTGCCTACCTTCTCCTCTCGCTGAAGGTATCACTGCTATTTCAGGTAGAGTTTTCCTTCAATACTTTCCATTTTTATTCCATGTCAGCAGCTGGGTTAATTCTGGGGGGTTTGATCTGCAGAGGGGTGAAAGCAAGCGGCCACACAGACAGGGAGGTTTCTGAGCCTGGCAAGGCAAGCCCATCTCTTCTTTCTGTATGCCTTCCCATGGTTTTCTTGTCCACATCAGCCAGGCTTTTGGTTCCAGCTGCAAGTTTTTATTATTCCAAGAATTATCATTTGGCTAACAGAGACCTCTCCCTGCAGACAGAGGGAAGAAACAACCCAAATTGATATTGCAGATGGAGCTTTGCTTGGATCTGCTCATAAAACCAAAGTAAAATAGAGAAAGCAAGGGAGTTTTCACAGAAGAATCTACTTTTTTTCCCCCCCAGTTGGACTTCCTGTCTCTCTAAAAAACAAAATAAGGTACCTGGAAGAAAATAAACATAAGTGGATAAATGCACAACTAGAAAAAAACAGCAGGACAGATTTTCAGGTCCCCTAAAATGCAGATTCAAATCCAGTGGCTTATAGCATATTTGGGTCAGGTTCTTTGGAAGAAATGGAAAAGTTATCCAAGAAAGATTACCATGGGTTGTTGTGAGTCCTGAAACGGCTGAATGGTCTCTCGCTTCTCGAAGAGAGGCATCAGAGAAGGGGGTCTGAAAATGGTCCTTTTTCCCCAACTCCTCAGCCATCAGATGGGAGTCATCACTAACAGGGCAATCTGAATGGGATATAGGGAGAACACCAGTTACTATGGGAGCCAGTTGATACGGGTGCCCAAGACTGATGACAAGAGCTGTCCTGGATACAGAAACATTATTTGGTCTTGTTTCTCCTGGGATAAATGCCTGGTTTTGCTGACCAGGTTCATTCCCTTCTCTGTGTAAGGTTAACATTAATCCAGAGCAGCAATGCTTCCCTCCATGGTGTACAGCCAGACTTCTGCCATTTTGCTGGGGACCAGAACATACAGAATCATAGAACAGTTTGGGTTGGAAGGGACCTTAAAGATCATCCGGTTCCACTCCCCTGCCCTGGGCAGGGACACCTCCCACCAGCCCAGGCTGCTCCAAGCCCCGTCCAACCTGGCCTTGAACATCTCCAGGGATGGGGCAGCCACAGCTTCTCTGGCCAACCTGGGACAGGGTCTCACCATCCTCACAGGAAAGAATTTCTGCCCAACGTGCAATGCCTTTCAGTACCAAAACAGGGTATTCTGCCTGCAAAAATGCCCAAGACTTCACTTTTTCCCGAGCAGTCTGTAGCGCCGAGGTCCCCAGTGCTCAGTCCCAAGTTATTGTTGCTAATATGAACTCTACACTTAGCCCACAGATCCCAGTCGCCCTTTGCAAGGGATCCAGATGTATTCCTCAGTTACACAGGCTTCACTTTTCCATAGTCACAGCTGCATGACTCAGTGCTGCGCAGCAGTTTTCATTTCCAAAGCGTTTTGCAAACACGAGCTGAGTAAGCCTTGCCAGACCGCATCCTTTGCCAATTGGATTGAAGGGGCCTCTGAGGAGCACGGCTGCAGCTCAGCCCAGAGGTGCAATTTCATTTTCAATTGTATAAGCATTTGGGGGGAGGCTGAGAGACAAAGGAAGTCATTGTTCAGTTGCTGCTAAGGTTTTATGCCTGTTTCTAAACGCATTTGCCATGTCTACTTGTTTGGAAATACAGCAGCATCCTAGGTGCTGGTAACGAGCTCCCCTCGAAGCATGGGAACTTCTGAGCCACAGGGGAAGTCAAGAAAGGTGATATTTAATGCCTTTCCAGTTTTAAAATCTGTGACTATACGAAAGCTGCTACCCTGTTTCTAAATCTGTAATCCATCTTCCTTGTTCCACCTCTACCCCTAAGGACAGAGGGAATTAGAGCAGGGGTTGCAGTTTGTGCAGATTAACAATTCTGGCTGCAATAGAGACAATGGAAAAGCAACTCCCCATGTTGCAGTGGTGGTGGCACCACATAGACAAATGGGTGACATACTAGGAACAGCGTAGCATGGGGAGAGCATCTCCTTTACCTGCCTTCACAGTTATTTAATGATTTTAGCCTTCTGACATAGAATCACAGAACCATAGAATAGTTTGGGTTGGAAGGGACCTTTAAAAGTCAACTACTTCAACTCCCCTGCAATGAGCAAGGACATCTTCAACTAGATCAGGCTGATCAGAGCCCCATTCAACCTGGCCTGGGATGTTTCCAGGGACTGAAATACTATTTGAGTGGAGCAGAGAGGCAGAATCACCTCCCTCAACCTGCTGGCCACGCTGCTTTTTGTGCAGCCCGTTGGCTTCCTGAGCTGTGAGCGCACACTGTCCAGCTTTTCACCCATCAGTACCCCCAAGTCCTTCNGACACTGTTTACAACTGGGGAGGACCATGCCAGAGGCCTTAGAAAATTCCAGATAGACGACATCCGCAGTGACTAGCAGGATCCCAAGTCAGAATATCCTGAACTTGCTGCTGGGACAAGAGTTGGCCCAGTGGTTTAATGTACAAAAATGTGGGCCAGTTCTAGGGGCTCTGAGACTGAGATAGGAGAGTGCTCAAATCCCAGAGAAAGAAATTCCCTGTACTGCTTCACACCACTTGCTTTGCATCTCTGCAAAGAGCTGGGATTTTCCAAGTGGTCTTTGTATCTGGAGGTCTGTTTTAATAGGAAACACGCACCCAGATGCCCACAGGCAGCTTGGAAAATCTCTCCTGTGAGTCCTAAACCTTAGCACTTTTAATATGTTTTGATGGAAAAAGGATGCAGAAAGTGTCACTGAAGTCACTTCCATTGGAAACCATGGACTTTCCTCTACTCACCATCAGAGGCATTACATCAGAGGCAATAGCATCAAGTAATGTTGAGCTATGCTTTGGCTTTCAATAACATGCACTGTGATTTAATTAAGCAACCTCTGGGTATTGAAGTCTTTGGGCCAGGGCTTTGAATATGGGAAGCCCAGTGGTCTAGATGGCATTGCTACCTTCAGCTCTCTCCAGCATCTTTTGGGATGGTTCAGTCTGAAATGTAGCTCAGGAGAAAAGAAGACTCTGCTTAAAACACTTGTCACACTTGTCATAAGATGTGAATCTATCTAGAAGAGAAGCTCAGTTTCATCAGAGAAGACTTGGCCTTGGGAAGAGCAAGCCGAAGCAAACCAAGGTCTGGTCTGTACCATCTTATAGTCTAAGCCAATGTATGTATTGAATCTTGTCTGTGCAAGACATCACTCAGAAGCTCAAGCCACCCCGAAGGCATTAGCAGAAAAGAACAATCAAGAAAACCACCAGGAAGGGAAATCATGTGTTGTCAGCTCTTTGGTCTGACCATGGCTTTACTGACTGTTATGTCCTGTAGAGTAACTTTAGCAATTTAATACATTTCATTGATTTTCCTAAATGCAGACTCTGAGCTATGTATTTTTGAGAACTGTCTATCAGTTTCTATCATAACCAAGTGTATATGTCTATTTAGCTATTGACTGTTACTGTAAGAGGCTGTGAACCTAGAGCAGAGGTCTCCTGAGAAGAGTTAAGAGAGCAGTGGCACTCTGGCATAGTCAGTCCCCTACGGGTGGACTTCATAATGGGTGAAAATTTGTTACTTTGATGTTGCGACAGGTCAGCTTAGATGATCGTGCTGGTTCCTTCCAGCTCTGGGATCTCTGAATCGGTGTTGGGACTTTGACTACAGCTGGTTAAAAAAAAAATCGGTTACAAATGGTTGTGTCCTTCATTGTCCTATTCCAGCTCTGGCTGGGCTTAGCTCTGCTGTATATTTCAGCTGCTAAGGAGGGAAGGTGATATGCAATCAATACACACATTGGCATTAAAGGTTTACAGAATTTACATTAAAGGTTTACAAACTCCATGATTGCAGAAAGATCACAGCTGGTCTACATTTGCACCACTCACCTTAGATGTATTTCTCTTGAGAAACGCTGGTTGCATGTTGCTTTTTCTACACTGAAGGTGATGAAACATGGTCTAAGCTGCTCCGCTCATCACATTTCAGCTCTTCCCTCCATACAGCGCTTTCAGGTATGCTCCAGTTGTTCAGAAATGCCATTAGGGATCACTACTATTTCTAGTTTGCTGTGTATTTTGAACCCTACAGTCTGGGACCCCAAGGAGAGTCTGTCTGTGGGATACTGATTGTGGCTAGCAAGAAATTCTCAGTGAAATTCTTTCGGAGTTCCCCTGGACTTACTCATTGGTGCCCCACAAAATGAGTATCAGAGACTATCATTCTGATCATATCTCATACCATTTTGCAGTGGGTCAAGTGACACAACTGAGAGCAATGCAACAGTGATTTGGGCTTGGCTGTTTCTGGGAGGATTCTACAATGAACCACTGAAAAATTGCGTTGAACGTCCACTGTTCATCCAAACTCTGTGTGTTTGGAGGTGGTAACGGAAGAGGATTAATTTAAGCTGATGGCCTCATTCCTTGAGCTGGCTGGCTTCCCTGTTGCACATAAGGATAAGTGTCTCCATGGGCATCTGAGACTGCACCACAATTGGTGGAGATTTGGTGTTACGGAACTGCAAAAGGATTCAGTTACTTCTAAAACCCAACACCTGTGTTTGCTTAGCTGAATCTGCACTACATTGACGGTGTTGACTAGAGGCTCACTAGTGCAAATGAAAACACCAACTGCCTTTTGAGGTGGCATCAGGTGTCTGACACGTCCACGTGGGGCCAGATGATATGACACGAGACCTGTTGACTCCTGTGCCCTAAGGGACTGACAGCTGTAAGCCAACAGGAAAGCCCAGCCAGCATCTCACATAGCACTGGATGGTTTTGTTTAGGCAGCAACTGCATTTCCATCTACTGCTGTGAGAGCTTAGATGCATATCTCACATACAGACACCTAATGCAGACACCTTAACTTCAAACTGAATCCCATCCTTTTATGTCGTCTCTCTTCACTGCATTTTCTACTTCAGAATATTTTAAAAAACAGCTTACCACGTATCCGAAAAATTAAGGGGAGACAGGTTGTTTCTATGCCGGGATACAGACTCTTTGCAGCTCCATATTTAGGTGATGGATGGGAATGACCTAGAAATGTCACATCAAATATTACTGAATAAAACAAATTTGCCTAAGGAAAAAAAAAAAAAAGAGAGAGAGAGAAAAAAAGGTGCATCTTCTACTAAAGAAGTTCACTTCACCTTGTCTGGGCAGTCTATGGAGGCAGAGGAAAACTCAGATTTTTAAGTCAAAGCACTGAAAACTTCAATTGTGGAAGGCAGGATATGAAGGTGGCACTGATACAAGCTGCCCAGGGAGGTGGTGGAGTCTCCGTCTCTGGAGACATTCAAACCCCGCCTGGACGCGTTCCTGTGTAACCTGCTCTAAGGTGGCCCTGCTCTGGCAGGGGGTTGGACTAGATGATCTACTAAGGTGTCCCTTCCAACCCTAGGATTCTATGATTCTATGATACCCGTGTCAGCGAGTCCAGTAAAGGATGGTGAGGCTTTCACATAAGCCAGACAGGCATAACCAGCCATCATAGACAGAACTTGCTGCAGGAAAAGTTTTGCAATTCTGTCTGACTGTTGATCCAAACACATGGAAATGGTCATGGAGGTTGGAGAACGGCTGAACACACCACACAGCTTCTGAGATGGGCTCCTGGACCTCCTTCTCACCACGGACCAGCGAGCAGCAGAGCTGAGCCATGCATCCACAGCCAGCAAATGAGAGACACCCTGGAGGCACAGGGTATTTGGATATTATACTTCTTTTTTTT
>VXBO01008686.1:21903-35334 GCA_013400135.1 Rhinoptilus africanus
TTTTTTTTTTTTTTTTTTTTTCCAACAGATGAGTAATAATTTCTCCGTGTGCAAAAGGAATAAAGACTTCTGTGAACAACAGGAAACCAATGCCTGAGAAGATCATCACAGCAATACTACAGCCTGCAGTAATCTCTGCCTAGCTGTGCTTTGCTGTTATGCCCCAAAACAAGTTGCAGAGAAGGGAAAATACAATTTTTATCAATCCAGCCTGTGAAAAGGGGCCCTGGCTTATGAGGCAGCTGTGAAGGTGAAAGCTGGGAACACAGAGGATGAAAACAGAAATAACAAGCAAAAGAATACGCTGGGCCACGTGGGACTGGGAGGAGCTGAACTGGTGAGAAGTTGAGAAGTTGCTGTGAGGTGCATGGTCTGATCACCAGTGGCATTTGGCTCCCTCATGGATTTGCAAGGGGTCACCAGCTGGTCACAGAGAAAAACAGATGGACCGCATGATTGTCTGCAAAAGGCACAACAGAGTCACTGCTGGGTGTGAAAGTCTATAGCAATGCTGAAGGGCAGCCACAATCATGAATTACTTATTGGAAAAATGACGAACGCATTAAAGCCCAAGGGAAAGATGGGTGACACTGGAGCTGAATTTGATCCTACAAAGTTTAAAAGGCAAGTCTTTGAGAGAGACAGAGAAGGTAATGCTTGGAGAGCGTTTCAGGCCATTAATCTGGAATGATAAAGAAATCTCAGTAGAGACCAGATGGGAAATATTTAAGGAAGCAATAGGGAACACAGTAGGGAACTTATTGGGAGGCCTAAGCAAACAAGGAGGAGCTGGACAAACATCAAAACAAGAGCATTAGAGGGAAAAATGCAAACAGAGCCAAGGATTATGGGAGAGTGGAAACAAAAGCACAAAACAAAGCAGAGGAAAATTTCCAAAGGCAAGTAAACCTTTTCAGGGTATAGAGAAGCACCAGGAAAACACGGTGTGAAACTGAGATGGGAAAAGATTGAGTTGGATGGGAACACCAGGGGTCCTGGCAAGCGTGAATGAGAAGGTGGAGCCATGGAAAGAGTATTTGGCTGAACACTCTCATCTACCTGGATACAATCATGCCACACCAGGATCAAGAGCATAGCTTGCAAAGCAAAAAAGTCCTCAACTCTGAGCCAATGTCAGATGATGAAATAGAAAGGACTATAGAGCAGCAAACAGTCCCTTCCATTTTCTTTCAGCAGCGTGTGTTCCAGGACTGTTAGAGACTACCCCACACCTAAGGAAAAGAGAAGGTCTCAAATGATTAGTCAAAAATAATACACATGTTACTGCCACCAGTAAAACTATAAAGACATACATTACAGCGCAATGAGAAAATCACAATTGTTGACTGACTAAAGTAAATTACATAGGAAGCAATGGGTGGAAAATGCTAAAGTGTGGGAGCAGGTTAGGTCAAATGTCTGTGCTCTGGCTATAAGTAGAAAAAGAGTAATGATGGCGATTAAAGGTGCTTTTGATGATAATTTTTTTTTTTATACTGAGAGAAGTGCCATAGAAAGTAACAGAATCAGACAGGTTCCAGCTAAAAGCATTGTAACTGTAATTGCTCTGTGGAGCAGAAAGAGCAGGGAGAAATTTAAGTAACAGCTTCACGTCAGAAGGTTGCACAGAGTAATTGTTAACGTTTAGTCATCTTCCCATACAGTGTAGTAGCAACCGGAGTTGCGATGAATCTCATGACCACCCGTGTTACAGCATTAAGATCCTTATCTTATGGAAATGACACCAAGCAATTCGCAGACTCGCCAGAATTGGTGATGATGGTCTTCGCACATAGTAAAAATACTTTTGTTAACACATCCAACAAACACTGAAGTGGCTGGTGCAGCAGCAGGGATAGCAATTGGAGAAGAAAAACACAGGAAGAGAAAAAAAAGATTAATTTGTATTTCTTAGGCAGCATAAGCATACCTGAGGACTTCCTCCAGAAGGAGTTTTTAAATCAGTAATGCTGTTGGGTAGAAAGTCACTGCCTCAGAGATTAAGGGTATCTTCATGGAGCTGTATGAGTCTGGGATACCTACAGCATTGTCCTGGGTGACGGGATCACCCACCTTCAGTGGTGCCGGTGAAACAGAAGCAGCCACGGACGTCTTTGGGCCAAAGCAGATGCAAAGTGGAGCAATTTTAAGATTAATAAAGAAGGAAGGGGAGAGGACTCAGGTCAAGAGAAGAGGAGAATCAAGGAGCAAACATTGAGTTTAAAAAATAATTTTTCAGGCACCTTTCTGATTGGACCCTATCTGTGGCAACCCTGAGGAGATAACCCATATTCATAGCTTCCTATGGACCACAACACCAAGGGTCCAGCTAGTACTTAATAAAGCTTCCAAAGTGCCAGTATAGCTATTTTTTCTCATTACTGACACCAGGAAATGACACATAGAATCATAGAATGTTTTGGGTTGGAAAGGATCTTAAAGTTCATCCTGTTCCAACACCCCTACCTTGGCCAGGGACACATTCCACTAGACCAGGTTTCCCAAAAACCCATCCAACCTGGTCTTGAACACCTCCAGGGATGGAGCATCCACAGCTTCTTTGGGCAACTTGGGCCAGGGGCTCACCATTCTCATTGTAAAGAATTTCTTCCTAATATCTAATCCGAATCTCCCCTCGTTCAGTTTAAAACCATCCTATCACTACTTCCTGATAAAGAGTCCCTCCCCACCTCTTCTGTAGGCCCCACATGAGCGGAAAGAAATCCCAGGCTGTCCCAGACATGGCTTATCCACACCAGGAGGAAGAATGGGACAGAACCCTTTGTCAGCAGACTCGGGATCTGCCTCCTGTGACAGCACGGGCTACCTCCATTTAAAATGAGAAAAATATCAATTTGCAATCAGGGAATGATCAGAAAATGGGCATCCAGGAAGCTGTAGTCCATCTGAGGCCTTTCAACGTCATCACACTATTCAAAAAGACAAAAAAGAACAGAGAAAACAAGAAACTGCTAGGGATACCTCTCCCACTGAGACTCACTATGTCAGTCAGAGTTTCTCCTTGCTCCTAAGAAATCTGTGTGTTTAGCCTGTTTTTCTGTAACATTAGTTTTTTGCACCACTTTTCCTCTCTGCCTTCTCCTCTCCATGTGCTGCTGGCCAACAGCACATCACTATTGGCCAACAGAGGGGCTCGAGGATAATTACATTTTCTTGGGCTTGGAAAAAAAAGGCTTCCCCTGGGAAACCCAGGCCTCAGCTATTCACTCATTAACCCACAAAAATGTCTAAAACCATAAACAATTTGGACAATAGAGCCCAGCAGCCTCATGAAAACTCTCAGTGGGAGGAGGTTATAGGCAGAGATAGCAGAAAATCTTTGTCATTCAGCGGAAAAGATAACCTGCCGAGAGAGCCAGCTCTGTTGGAAATACAGCCTCATTACAGATGGCACACAAAAACGTGTTTTTATCTTAGCAGGAATAATATGCACAAGCCCCACTAGCTCAGCAAAGAGGCACTTCAGATGTTTACATGTCGAAGCACAGTGCTGATTCCCACAAATGTGCTTCCCTGTAAAACAGCGTTGCCTTATCTTCCTCACCTTTTTATATCTGGATAACGTGGGCATCTTCATTCCTCCATAAGAAAAATGTAGCTTTTCTCTCCCGTGGAGCCCACTCTTTGCTGCGTAGCTCCCTGGCAAGCTCTGAGTCATCAGTGTGCTTCGGAGGAAATCGCGGGGCTCGAGGTTTGGGATTTNTTCTTGATGGATTTGGGTGGGAAGGGAGCTCCTGGGGAGCTTTGTTGCGGGCAGGAGGGCAGATTAAGAGTAAAAGGAGCCAAAGTAATGAGACGAAACCCACCAAACAGATACAGTTCTGCCCACAGGTATGAAATACAATATTCCTCAAAGAATTAGCAAAACCTTCTGGGCCATTATATCTATGCCTTGCTACCTCTATCTCACAACTTGAGACAAAAAAACGTCCCGTTTCCAGCTATGTTTCTGCCCTATCATATCCAGTTGTTCATGTTCCAGAGGCAGCTTTGATCTTAACTAGCTCTTTTCCATCCCCAGTGGCTACATCTCCACGCAGTTAGGTAGAACAACTGTATCTTCATTCAGCTTCTGCTTGGCAAGGCAGGGCCAAGCAAGGCTCGCTACTTCAGCCTCCGTGTTTACTTCTTGATGGTGAGAGCATGAATAAAAAGAAGGTAAAACACCAAACTCAGCTTTCAGGAGGGGAAAGGAGAGGACCTTTGTTTGCTGCACAGCGTCATGGAACCAGCATCTTATTGCTGGACTTCTTCAGATCACCTTGGCCAAGGCTGCTGTGAAGTCAGGTTGATGTCAGGAGCTTCAGCAGGAACTCCCTTTCCTTCTCTATGTCCTCTTCCCATCTAAAGCAGTGTGTAAGCTCTTTGCAGAAGGCACCATCTCTTACTAATCCAGCTATCATCTCAATGAAGGCTTCTGGTGCTCTTATAAATATCTAAAGGATGGGTGTCAAGACGATGGGGCCAGACTCTTTTCAGTGGTGCCCAGTGACAGGAGAAGGGGCAACAGCACAAACTGGAATGCAGAAAATTTCATCTCAACATGAGGAAAAACTTCTTTCCTTTCAGGGTGGCAGAGCCCTGGCACAGGCTGCCCAGGGAGGTGGTGGAGTCTCCGTCTCTGGAGACATTCAAAACCCGCCTGGATGCATTCCTGTCCAGCCTACTCTGGCTGACCCTGCTCTGGCAGGGGGTTGGACTAGATGATCTCCAGAGGGCCCTTCCAACCCTTATCATTCTGTGATCTCTTGCAGTAGAAATCAAGTCTACTTGTTACTGCGTGATTCCAAGGGTGGAGACAGGCTGTGCTAGCAGCTAATGCCACCCTACACATCCATTTGAGGATGAAGGAGACCAGCTTCTTCCTTTACCATTAAATCTTGAGCTTTCTCTGCAGCTAACTCTTTGTAAGAGGATGTAAATCTTCTAAGCATTGCTGACAACTGTCTGCTTGTTTCATTATGACCCCGTCCTTGGGTTCACAAGGCTTCTGGGTATTGATGGGTATGTATTTTGGAGCATGAACAAACAGCCAATGGATCAATGTTCACTGGTGCAAACTTGCTGAGATAAAATATTGGCTTCATCTGTTAAACTTTAATGACTGACCTGCCTGACAAAGCCAAGAATGCAATAACTGCCATTTCTCTAGGCATGTTTAGCTATTGGGTAATTACACTTTAAGCTCAATGAACATTGTTTCTTTCAAAATATTTTCTTGCCACTCAGTTAAAAATATGTGTAATTAAACCCCAAGAGGAATGCATCACAAATTTATGGGCCGTGAGGAGCTGGTTTGAATGACAACCCACCCGGCTTCGCGGCGCCAGTGGTTCAGCGGATGAGCTGCCCGCAAGGAGATGCAAACCCATGAAGTCGGCGTGCATCCGTCCTTTGGGGAACTCAGCAATGGGGGAAGACTGCAGCCCAAACAGAGGAGCTATTAAAGCAGGAAAAGATGCATATGTCATCTTGTCTGCGATACATACCATGCTCGGTTACCATAGCAATGGACATTATAGGTAGCTTCAGAGGAGGGAGTGATTAGCAGAGAGATAAGGGAGAAGACTGTGCTGTACCCGCTGCAGTCAGAGTATTTTCATTAAGATTATAAGAAACAGGATCTAGATATTAGACAATAGGTGTTTTCATTCTTGTCCTAATCTAACTTTAAAAGTATCAGCAACAAGGGCATCCCTTGCTTCCCTCGGCCGGCAATTCCACCAGATGAAAGATTTTCCCAGTATTTGGCCTCCTGTTGTCTTTATTTCCCACTATATGGTGCTTAATCTTCTCAAGTGACAAGCAAAAGCACCCCAAGTCAATGTTTTCTTTTGAAATTTGGCTGCTCAAAGGCAAACTTCATTAAGTAGTGATTTTTTGCTTTAGGCTAAGAACTTGCTTCCAAGGCTTCAGTGGAAAGGTGAATTTTATCTTTCAAATTAAATGAAGGAAAAAACTTCCATCACCACTTTACCTTAGACTGAGAAAAGCAGAAGAATGGAAAAAATGCTGCCTTTTTGGGGGGGACTGGAGTTATTTTGCTCTCCTAGCTTGGTTTCTGAACAAGATGATGTCCATGTGGTCTCTTGCCTCGCTGTTAACACTTTTAAGCCTGTTGGCCAGTATCACCCCACTTTCAGAAAATGGTCTTTGCCACTCTGTGGGGGTTATGAAGTTCCTACAAGTTTCACTAATATCAGCAACAAGGGAAAGGAGAATTAAAGGCAAATTAGTCTATATTATTGGGCCCACTAACAGAAAGGCAATTCCTTACTCATCCTGCAAGGCAGCAGCCAATTAATCAGTCAGCAAATGCCTATCGGTCCACCAGCTGCTCTCTTAAGCCCCTATCAGCAATACTGTAGGTTGCCCTTTGCTGACCAAAATGGCAGGGGACATTGGGAAGAACGGGGAGTATTGCAGGATGTAAATGTGCAAGGGACTAAGAAACCACATTTCATTGCTTAGGGAGCAAGAAAAGTGTCAACAGCTTTTTTCCAACAGCAGCATTTAAAAAATAGCTAAATATTGTCTATTGTTTCCTTTTTTCCACAACACATGTTGCCGCAGGGCTTGTTTCAGCAACATACTTGTACCCATACGTTTAACAAAGGCCACAGGTGTTTAGCGAAACTCATAATCCTCTGCAGAAGTGAAATCAATGGAGCTTTAGCAAATGTAAAATGTTGAATGAGTGTTTAAGAGCTTTCTGAGACAAAATTTGGGCACTTTGGAGTTTCAGACCAAAGACCTCCAGAAGACCTTCCCAACTTAAATTATTCTCTGAGTCTGCATCTTGAGAGCTGTCCCTCTAGTCTGTATGCACAGCTCTTACCTCGTTAGTTCTCACCTTGTTGGTGTAAATGAGCTGCATTTCCCAGACTGTCATCCAAGAGGATTTTCAGGTGTCTGATTGCCTGGATAAAGGCCCTCATCGCATGCTTCAATATCTTTTTCAGGATGAGATGACCAACATAGCTTGCAGCATCCAAGTAGGGTGCTGGCTGCCCGAATGCACCACACGGACTCAGTATGGATTGTTGGGGTACATACGGACTGCACAGTCTGGCTTTGATTTTCAAATATTTCCACCTTCTCAAAGGGATTCTGATTCCATCCTGTTTATATGGGAAATAGAGATGAAGAGACCTCTGAGGATTTGAGGATCCAAAGACATGGAACTGAGCGGGAACCCCAATATGGGGTTAGAAAGATGCCAACAGCCCTTCAGTCTACACATTGATCTGCTGATGGCAACGCGAAGCTGTTCAAACAAAACCTAGAAGAAAAATAAAATAAAAATCCTTTTACTTCCTTCCCTGTGTGATCCTATGAACCATGATGAGTCCAGATAGCATTCGACACAGCTGAAGTTCTGACCTTTCATGAACAAGATGAACTCAATCTACAAACACCATTGCAGGAAGAGGTCTTGAAAGTATGTCAGGGTTTTCCCACTCATTGGCCCCAGGGCTTAACCATGAATGATAGCAGAAAGAGCTTAGGACACATTGATTTAATCTAAGTGAATCTAAATATTTATTAACTCAAGAGCTAAATATTGACCGATGTCAAAGGCAAGTCAATATCTGCCATGAGAGACTCAACATATATAGAAAGGAAACCAACAGTCCAGTAAGCAGCTTCATGGGAAACAACCATCCACTTGCCAGGAGCAGCTAACACAGCCAGATGGACAAACCCCCCCACTTCCTTTGGGCAGGTTATTTAGGCTGCACACTACCTGAAAAGTAGATGCTTGGCCCCATTGTGGTGATAAAACTATCATAAGTCCCTAGACCGCCTCCACTGTCCATGGAGAGAAGGAATCCAGGGGTGATTCAGTGGACCTGAATGAGATCCTTCTTTTCTTCCTCACCAGATGGGACCTAGGGGGAGAGGACTCAGTGCTCCTGCAGGATATTCTGTGAGCAAGGCTATTGAATAGCAAGGAGAGGGAGCTGCCCTCCCTTCCTGATGATGAATTTTGGTCAAAATGCAGAAAAGAATGCCTTCCAGGCCCAAGAGAGCAGGAAAACACAGATCCCACTAGCCAAAACAGTGTCAAATCCACCAGGCTATGGAGCAATTGGGGTGAGGGCACAGCAGGAACCAGAGATAAACAGTGAGGAAGGGGCTCTCCTCTCTGCCTCTTGCTCAAGCTGGGTCACCAGGCACCAAGGAGAGCAAAATTCATGTGGTCAGACAGGAAGAATGAGCTAAAGGAATCTTGACCCTTGCCAAGGAGCTGGGTTCTGCCTCCTTTCCCAAATATTCTTCATGTATTTTACCTACTGGCTCTCAATCAAGAAAAATATAATCAACACTGTGACAAAAGAGCTGAGTTCTCCATACGAGTCAACACAGACCAAGTGAGTGACTGCAGCCAATCACTTACAAGTGGACTTCCATCCATAGACATGGTCCAGTGACAAAGGGTGAGGGTGGACCTACAGCATAACCCGTATTTTTGACCGAGGCTGTGTGCAGACTGGTGCAATGTGTTTCCAAGACTGCCAAGCTTCCACGAATGCCATGGGCAAAACTTCAGATGTGGGTTTTTTTAAGTCTTGCTTGTTATAGGAGTTTAAAAAGTCTCTATTTCTAGTTCTGGCTTACTACAGGAGTCCCGTGAAGATAGGAAACGTTCCCAGAGCAGGCAGATAGACCTACCTCTTTCGGTGGGAACCGGTGGTGGTTGTTTGCTATTATTGCAGCTTTTTTTTCTAACTTCTTGCTTCTAACTTTTTCTAACTAAACCCTTCCAGAAGTAATCGTGCTGGCTGCTGTTGTGGGTGTTTCTTTCTGAGAAATCCCATCAAATGCAATCGAGCTTGGACAACTTCCTAAGACATCTGCTCTATCTCAGCCACAAAGAAGAGAGTTCATGAGCAATCCCTTGCACAGCAGAAAGGGAAGGTGCCTTCCTCCGCAGGAATACCCAGGGAGGAGGACACATTGGGGGGAAGATCAGAGTTTGGGATTGCAAGGCACCCATGTGGCTTTGTGGCTTTTTCTGACAGTTTGGGGCACGAGAAACCTCCTCTCCTGGGATTGCATAAGAAGAGGAAGGGAAATGAGATCTCAGGGAGGGACTCAAACATCACAGGGCAAGACTCCAACACTTCTTACTAATCCAGCTTATGTCATCCTCATTCACTCTTAAACTCCTTTTGCCTGATATATGTCTATTAGAATTTATTCAGGAGAAACTCAGAGTGACTCAGTTAACTTTCCTTTGGCTTACGAGTTGTCTGGATTTTAACAAGCCAAACCAGGCATGATGTTATCAGATGTTGAGAAACGAGGAACTGAGCTGGTGTCTTGTGGGAACAGAAGGCCAGAGGAAGGCTCAGCGTGGCCCTGGAGGAACCGAGCTGGGAGAAGATTTCTTATGGTCTCTAGACCTGTTAGGGTCTCTGCAGCAGTGGTTTATGAGGGTTGTTTGGAGCAATGCTCTTCGGGGCCGCAGGGCCAGAGAAAAAACTGAACACAAGTGCTGGTGCGAAGCTGAGCTGGGAAACTATGCTGTAAATATAGACCAAAGTCTCACGCCTGGAGACAGCAAAAGAGGAAGGAAACTGGGGTGAGGGACAGAGTAAAGATCTGGCACTCAGCTCTCAGATGTTTCAACATGGTGTCGGCAAAATTATATAATGTCTAGACCTTAAAATCAGTCTGAAATGGAATAATTTTAGTGGAACCACCCCCATCTACTTTTCCAAAGCAAAAAAGGAGTGTAACCCATGACTACAGCAGTGTCTAGAACCCAAGTGAGGTCTTATCATCATTTGCTGCTGCGTGACCTCTAGCAAATCCCTTTCTATTTCCATCTTTTATCCTACTCTGCTGTATTTGGGCAGCCAACTCTCTGAGATGGGTAGGGAAATTTGTCCAAGCACAGCATGGCTGCCTTTGCATGTGAAGGTTCAGCCCATGGCACCACGTAGCTCTGGGAAAACCTTGTTGTATCTTTAGGAAAACGTGCTCCCATATGGCAAAGAAATAGAAATAGTAACAGTGGGAAACATGACCTTAAGACTAAACGTCCTCTAAAAATGACCTTGGTGTTACCATGATACTTAATTGGGCTTGATCTGCTGGAGGAAGCATCCATCTATGGACTGTCCAACCAAGGCATTTTGCAATGGTACACTTTGATGGTACAGAGAGGTGGACCATGGCAGCAGGAGGTATTGCATTGTCATCCAGCTCTACAGGGCACAGACTGACCGCCAGGAGGAGGACACCCCACCGTCAGGAGAAGTGCAGGTCTCTGTTGAAGAAGGCTGCAGGATCTAAGAAGCTGAGATGGACACACACCGGGGCTAATTCTGTGTTAGCATTGCACCAGGGCTAATCCCTACCCCCTAGACCAACCACAATTAAATTACTAGCCTTCTCCTCGGCATGATTTGGCCGACTTCATCAAACTGGGGAAATTTTATTAAAATCTCTCTTAGCATTAGAAGTTCAAGCCAGAACACCTCTCAGTTAAACATTTCTGAGGGCAGAATTTTCCAGTGTCCATCTCCTGGCAGCTATTGCAAAGAATGCCTGTTTTAGGCTTCAAATAAAGAAAACAGAATTTAAAGATCTTTCTGCAGCAAAATTCAGAGGTTTTTAAGCCAGGTTCATGGTTTTTATTCATCCTTTCAAACCACCAGACCTGGCAGTGCTGATCGCTGGACTTTATCTCAGCTAGACAGTTTAATTCCCAATTCCTCCAGCTTCAAACTGGCGTTTTGCTTTACTGAGGCCAACTTCGACATGGCAAAGGCCTAGCACGGAAAAATTAATGAAATTAAACAAAAACTTTCAGCTGAGAAACTTCCCCTACCCAGAGGTATAAGAATGAACACTGCAAAGGTCCGGGATGAATGGATCCTTACAGCAGATGGCTCATGTCCGGAGATATCACCGCCATCTCTACATGGAAAATCACAACCCACATTAAGGGGTTTTCCCAGGGTTTTCCCCAAAAGCACTTGGCTCAGCTGAGTCCTGGGCACAGATTTCCTCTGTCTGGCTCCTTGGGGCTGCTTGTCTCCTCCTTGGAGTCTGATGGTGATTCCCAAAAACCAGATCCTGAGATGCGGGCGCAGGGTGAGCACATAACCCAGAGGAGCCATGCTTGGGTGGAGAAGAACCACCATGATCTCCCAGTGTTACCTCCTGCCTCGAGCATCAGCCCCTCTGACCAGAGCTGTGTTCGCTCGGGGAGGGGGGGGTCATGGAGTAAAACTTCAGGCAGGTCATGGAGGGATGGGCTTTACGTGCCTCAGAAAAGCAGAGTGAAAAACTGCCTTTTTGCCAGCTTTTCATCACAAAGAGATGCTAAACGCAAATCTCAGCAGCACACTTGTGTGGGGGTCACGGTCTCAGCAAACTTTGATCATTGGTATCGAGGATGTGGTGTGCTTCAAAGCACCAGCGCTGCTAAATGTAAACACAGGGGGCCTGATCGTGCCTTTTTCACCTAAACTTTTTAAGAAGCAAGCAAACGTACAACTTGCGACCTGTCACGGGCCTGGCACAGGCCACCAATCACACCTAGCACAGCAGGGGTGCGGTGTGGGAAGCCGCAGGATGAGTCCCCTGCGATGGACCGACTCTGGAGATCCTTTTTCCCTTGGCCAAAGAGTCACAGCACCATGACACTAGGTTTCTTCCAGCACCAGCGCCGTAACTCGAGCAGAGCCAGCCACCCCCGAGCCATTCCACCTAACGGTCAAGAAATTCCAGTGTGGGGCTGCTCTTTCACATCCTCCTTGGAGAAGCCCCCAGAGACTGCCCATCCTACAGTGATGGGGTCCAGACTCTCTGCTCCCCAAATGGTGGATTACTAAAAAAAAATTGGTGCTTTTTTGGTTGTTTTATCCTATTTCAAAGGTCACACCATACAATTTCTTAGCTCTCATCTCTTGCAGCAGCTGGTGGTGGGGCTGGGTGCTGAACCAGGAGCAGAGCACCCCAAGCCAGCATCCGCAGTTCAAGTTTCCCCCCCCCGACCCACACTGGGAACCTGAGTTTGCAGCACAGGGCTAGAATTGCCCAGATCTCAGTGCTGCCTGATTGTATTCCTACATTCCTGGAAAACAGGTTCAAGGTGGTTTTCGGGACTAGGACCCACTCCTGCAAATGTCGGTGCTGGGTTGATGGTTGGACTCGATGTTGTGAAAGGTCCCTTCCAACCTCATCGATTCTATGATTCTGTGATAAATGCAGAGGTCAGGGCTGGAAAGAGCTCTGAGATAAACTCTGGAGTGATCCCCCAAAAAAGCAAAGGGACAATAAGGGATGTCACCTAGGAGGGATGCAAAGCAGCGGGGAGGGGGAGTGTGTGTGTGCAAAGCCGGCTTGACAACCCCCCTCCCTTTTTTTCCCCCATAAGGAGGGTCTGCCAGCTCAGGAGTGGCACAGCCCAGCGCAAGTCCTGCCTCCTTCCTCCTTCTTCCTCCTCCTCCTCCTCCTCCCAGATGTTCCCTTGTGTGCAGCCATCTGTTGAGCTCCCTCCTCCCTCCTCCTGCGGGGAAGGGGGCAGCCCGCTTGCCCGGCCAGCTGCACGCCTTGGACGAGAAAGAGAAGGAGGAGGAAGGACGAGAAGGAGGAGGAGGAGGAGGAGGAGGGAAGAAGGCGGCAGAGTAATAGGTAAAGACATGATGAAAGACAGGATCAGAGCAGGAGAGAGGTGACACAGTGGAGGCAAATGATGGTNCTCGATGTTGTGAAAGGTCCCTTCCAACCTCATCGATTCTATGATTCTGTGATAAATGCAGAGGTCAGGGCTGGAAAGAGCTCTGAGATAAACTCTGGAGTGATCCCCCAAAAAAGCAAAGGGACAATAAGGGATGTCAAACAGGAGGGATGCAAAGCAGCGGGGAGGGGGAGTGTGTGTGTGCAAAGCCGGCTTGACAACCCCCCTCCCTTTTTTTCCCCCATAAGGAGGGTCTGCCAGCTCAGGAGTGGCACAGCCCAGCGCAAGTCCTGCCTCCTTCCTCCTTCTTCCTCCTCCTCCTCCTCCTCCCAGATGTTCCCTTGTGTGCAGCCATCTGTTGAGCTCCCTCCTCCCTCCTCCTGCGGGGAAGGGGGCAGCCCGCTTGCCCGGCCAGCTGCACGCCTTGGACGAGAAAGAGAAGGAGGAGGAAGGACGAGAAGGAGGAGGAGGAGGAGGAGGAGGGAAGAAGGGGACACCCGGCCCCCAAGCCTCGCTGCTGCCGGCTCCCGGTGGCGCCCGCTCCCCGCCGTGGGAACCAGCGCTTCGCGGCCGCCCCGCCGTGGGAACCACCACCCTCCGAGTGGGAAAACTTTTTGGGTGTGATGAGTTTGCCTCTCGTGGGGGCTGAGCGGTGCGAGGAGGGGGGGGCATCGGCCGCAAAACGCCTCGAGTACAGTTTGGGGGGGGGA
>VXBO01008686.1:35448-45522 GCA_013400135.1 Rhinoptilus africanus
TTGTTCTCTGATTGCCCAAAAAAAAAAAAAAAGCTGCTGGTTGTGACTTTTGAAGCAGGAGGTCAGAAAGCATGGGGTCCCCCTGATAACGCACACACCCTGTAAACTTTTAAGCAGCTCCATGGAAACTTGTTATTAATGCTGCAGTCATTAAAAGGCGCAGACCACGGCAGATTTATTAGCCCAGTTAAACCACAACACGTGCCAGCTCTCTGGAAACAAAAGGGGCCGTCAACTTTCCTCCTCCGCTTGGGATGCGGGAAGGCTGGGAGGAGAGTGGCCAGGAGGGAGCTGGTGGCTTGTGTCTTGGGNAGGATGAAGAATTTCCAGCCGGGATCTCTTCCCTCTTTCCTTCCCTCCTCCCCCCCCGGTGGAATGGTGCTTTGTGGAGTGCTTGGGATTGCCACGGCTGCAAAGTAATCCGAGCAGCAGCTGGAGGCTCCGCACCGCCTCCTGTGCCCGGCTTCGGGGCTTTGATTTCACGCAGGGCTCCCTGTCTCCCCTCCTTTCCATCCCACCNCCTCCTCCGCTTGGGATGCGGGAAGGCTGGGAGGAGAGGGGCCAGGAGGGAGCTGGTGGCTTGTGTCTTGGGGAAGTGGCATCACCGCCGTTAACCGACTCTCCGTCGCGGTTAACGAACGTAATTATTCGGTGGCAGCGAAGGCATTCGAGCCCGGGTGTAACGAGCTCACCGCCAGCCCCGCCGAGCCCACGGCGTTCATCCCGGCAGCCAGGCAAGGAGCCTCCAAGCCTCCCCAGTCGAAAGATTTTCTTCCCCGGGTGTCTGCCATGATAAATCGGCTGCCGTTAGCCTGAATAACCGCATTCACTGAAGTTACAGTGGGAAACTTGTCTGGGTGGACACTGTGCCATTGCTCTGCGGAGAGCCTGCCCGTGCTGAGGGCTGGCCTTGGGCTGAAATATCGCATTGATCGCTGCTCTGAAGCTCACAGGGTTTTATTGGAGCGCGGGGATTTTATTGGAGCGGTAGAAAGCGGAGCGAATACCAGGAGAAGAGGCTTTGGAAAGGCAGGGTTAGACCAACGCCTCGCCAATCTCTCTGGGAATAAGGAGCACGTTGGATGTGTTAGATGCTGAAAGGACCGGAGGGAGCCTGGTACGTCCCTGGGTGAATTTGCAGCTCAAACTTGGTCGGCTGCTGGATATCGGCGGTGGGTTAGTGCCTGCCGTGGCGCTGGCGCAGGGCTCGTGTCCCTGCTCGACCCACGGGAGCCAGTCCCCATCCCGGAGAGGACACGGGAGGTGTTGTGGGTTATAAATGGCCCGGAGAGGTCCTGACCTGTGCTCAGTTGTCGCCCGGTCCCTCTCCGGAGGCGGTGGGTGCGTGGGGTGAGCGATGCTCGGCACCGGGGAGGGGAGGCAGGAGGTTGGGTGGCAGCAGCCGGACGGGTTTTCCCTTGCAGCATCCTGGAGCGGGGAGAGGCTGCTGGTTTGTGAATGAATTTGAGCAGCTGCTGGCGGAGGCAGCAGGAGGGGGAACAATTACAAAAGGCCCGGAGGACGTGAGGGACATCCCAGGGGACATTAATTTCTGGCAGCGAGGTGGGCTGGCAAGGGAAGGATGCAGGGTCGGGGTGAGGGGTCTCCTGCACCCCTGTTCTTTAAGATTGAGTGCAAGGAATAAACCAGCATTGAATGGATGGGAGGAAATAGGGAGAAAAAAAGCTGTAATATAAAAAAAACATGCAAAAGTTTCTTCTTTATTTTTATTTTTTTTTTAAATATAGGAAAAAGTATCCTGTGCTCCCCCAGCCCCACAGTGACCAGCGGTGTTTGTCACCCCAGTGCGAGACAGAACTGGGAAAAAAAAAAAAAAGGTGAGCCACCTTCTTCTTCCGGAGGTTTAGAGTTTTCCCTCCATCCCTAACTGCTTTTTTTTAATTTTTTTTTTTCCCCTCCTCTTTCACTCTCTTCTCCCTGCTCCTCCTCCTCTTCCCTTGTCAGCTGGCTGGTGGGGAAAAGGAGAAGCTGGAGGGTAGGATAAGACAAGGCATCCTTGTCCGGCAGCCCTCCTGACCCCCGGCACCCCTGGGCCCTGCGCGGTAGCCGCAGCGCTGGCCGCCTGGCAGGCTATCAAAAGAAACTTCCGAACGCTGAGATGTTGAGGGCCGGGAAGAGATAAAGGCTGGCTCGAGCAAGCCGTTTCTTGTCTTAAAACTTGGCACCTGGACCTATCGAGGCGAATGTCTGAACGGCTCAGCCGTTCGCTGCCGGGGAGCCTTGAGATTTTCACTTGTATTGCAATTTTTTAATATATTTTTTCTTTTTCTTTCAATTTCCTGGGAGTTTCCATCATTCCTTCTTGGAGTATTCCTGACGTGCAGCGGGGGGTGGGGGGAAGGAAATATGAAGGAAATACGTGCTCTGAGAATCACCCCCCCTGCCCTCCACCCCTCACTCCCCCCGTCCGTCTTGCAGACTCTGCAGGAGATTAAACCAACCTGGCCGCCTTAAGCACGGGACATTCCTGCCTTGCATTAACCAGGCTGGAAATCTGCCTCTTGGAGCGGTGGCAAACTGGAAAAAAAGCGCTTTTATCTTTGCTGTAGCTGAGCGGAGGGCCATGTGCTGTGTGTAATATCTGGAGCGCCGGCATCTGTGGGCTTTCTTTTCCTTCCCCTTTCCCCCCTCCTGCTTCTTTTTAGCTGCCCGTGTATCTGTGATGCTGACTCCTCTCCTTCCCCCTGGTTCTGGCCCGGCAGCTCAAGCTCAAGGGTGGGGAGAGAAATGTGGACCTTCTTTTTTTTTTTTACTTTGAATAAGATAACCCTCATCGGGAAAAACTGAGACGTAAAGGCAAAGCCCAAAGATGGGTCGAACCAGACGTGATCCCTCACCCCCATCACGTCTAAAGTGACAAATGTGCGCAGAGCTCTCCAAGTGGGGCAGGGCACGTCCCTGACCCCAAAATCGCCTGTTTTCCTCCCATCCTTGAGAATGAGATGTCTGTAGCAGGGGGCATGGTGAGGCCAAGCTTCACTCAGCAGGGTGGAGGAGACCTTTCCTCCAAAGCCCTTTAATCCCAGTGCAAAGGCTCAGTTCCACCCAAGGCGCAGCTCCTGTATCTATCCAGGATCGATTGCCACCTCTTCCATGAGGTCTCCAACTCAAGGGATTAGAGGCTCGGAGGGTAACCCTGAACTTGTCCAGTATCATGCACTGAGGGAGAGCACTGGTTTTATGGATTGTCCCTGAATGTCCCATGGTAATGTCCCTATCCCTGTGTTTGCAACACGGTGACCTCCCCTGGCTTTGGGAGAAGGAAGAGGGTACAAGGGGCCAGCACCGTGTAGCCCATATAGAGGACATGTATGAGGACGCTGTAATTTTGGAAGTCTTACTGTGCTGGTCAGCAAAATCAGGCCAAATTGGGTCAGAAGGTGGATTAATACAGGATTAAATGGTAAAGGAAGATGGTTGTGCACATCCTGGGTGTCTTGTGGCATCTCCATGTCATGGCAGAGTGCCACAGAGCTGAACCAAAACCAAGGGGACAGGGATGGGGATAGGATGGAGGCAGGGGAGGTGAGCAGCATGGGTGGGTAGTGGTCCCCGGAGAGGCAGGTCTGCTGTTGGCAGTCAGGGTTTAGAGTCCATGAACACTGATTTGAGAGGTGCTTAGATATTTCTCTAGCACAACCACCTTCCCAGATGTCCCTTTCCCTGTCCCCCAGCCTCGCTGCCCATTTTGCAGAGGGCAAAGCAGGGATGGTGTTCCTGGAGTGTCCAGGCAAGGCAAGAGCTGGACATGGGGCACAAGGACAGTGGTGGCTTTTGGCCGGACCAGGGGCAGTGATGGCGTTGGCAAGGGGCTTCTCCATGGGGTGAGACCGGGGTGCCTTGGCTTGTGCTCCGTTTCCAGTTAAACTGGTGGGATTTGAACTTGGAGATGGTACCTCCATCCCCACTCAGGAATGAAGACCTCTCAGCCTTGGTGTTAGTCAACCGCAAGGTGTCAGGAGGGAAACTGAGGCACATCAACGGGGACTTGTGGTAACATCAGCGGCAAGAAATGGGTCCTGCTGGGGATATGGCTCTCCAAACCTACTTTAGATGATCTTTGTCTCCAAGACCCCGTGCCATCTGAGAAGGAATGGAAGATCCTGTGCCAGGGAAAGGAGGCAAAGAGCTCAGGAGATGCCACAAATCACAACCCTGGGGCAGCTGAGCAGCATCTGGGCTGGGAACCGCAGTGGGGATGATGCCCTGCTGCTAAACCTTTTGTCAGCTTTACCCAGCACCCCTTCCCCTCCCCATATTCCCCCTTCCCAAATCTTCTCGGAGACCCACTGGGCGTAGCAAATGTCTCACGTGCTTCGCAGGGATGGGGGCAGCTCCTGAAGCCCCGGCTGATGCTCCACCAAGAGATTTTGATGGCGTTCATTGTTCGCAGCGTCACGTTGCAAGAATTATTTGGGCAGGGGGGAAGAAAGGCCGGGAGGGGAACGAGACGGGAGCCTCCAGCTGTGCTGTTTGCAACAATAACGGCCAGGATTGTATTTATTATCTCCTCGGTGGAGGGTCTGCAGCTGCACGCTGAGAGCCACAGGCGGCAAAGGGGCCCTGAGATTATTGTGCATGAAAAAAACCCCCAAACAAACAGCCACAAAAATAAATAAAAAGCCCATAAAGAGGTCATGGGCTGGCTGGGGCGATGCCAAGGGGCACCCAACCTAGTGTTGCCTCCTCGTTTGGCCCTTGCCTATTGAAGCCAGCAGCTCTGCAGGGCTGCCAGGAGAAGGGAGGTCGGGAGCTGCTGCGTTTCAGAGAGCTAAAGCTGCATGGAGTTCTCCTAAAATCCTTCTGCCAGGGCTGGAGGCGTTGCCCAGCTGGGGGAAAATTCTTTTCCCTCTTCTTTTTTCACGTTTTCAGGCAGTGATGGCTGCCTCTGCTTGCTGGGAGCAGGCAGAGCACCGTGACCAAGACATGTTGTCGGAGGCGGTGTTTGGACACCTGGTTTGCAGCCACCTCTGTTTTAAGGAGAAAGCTGGAAAACCATTAGAGATAGAGGACGATGGGGCTGCTATGAGCTATTCACTCCCGGTGGGCTGTGTCTCACCTGGAAGGGCAGAGGCATCACACAGAATCACAGAATGGATTAGGTTGGAAGGGACCTTAAAGATCATCTAGTCCCAACCCTCTGATCTAGTTCCAAACACCCTGGGATGTATCGCCCTCCCCTGGCACCATCCCTCCTCTCTCTTCCTTCCTTCCCCCTGCCCAGCTCATCCTCTCCAAACCCATCCATGTCCACCCATGCAGCGTGGTCCTTCTGCAGCTCAAACGGGCCCACCAGGGTGGCTGAAATCAAACTACGCTTCGGATGTGGGGTACATCCACAGACTTTGCGCCTTTCCCTCATGGACCAGGCAGCTGCTGGTCAGTCCTTGCAACCTGTGCTCTCCTGGGGTGGGATGTGGCGTGTGCCATCCCAGGGACACACATGGCACGTGGCATTACCCAGCTCTCCACCACGCTCCAGCTGAGCAGCTCTATTACCAGTTAAAACCATGAAGTGTCCAGCATGGATAGGAGGTTTCCTCTCCCCGTGCTGCACCTCTCAACGTTTCCTGCTGGCCGGGCGTATGGTGTTGGTCCCGGAGTGCATTCCTCTTGAATTATATCATGTCTCTAGAAGCCACAGTGCTACGAAAAAGCATCATTGTATCAGGATCTGGGATAGGAACTGCCTGGGTTTGGGGGTCAGGTGCGGGAGAGCATCGTCAAGGGCTGAGGCTATAGGAAAAGCTTGCTAGGGTCATTTTAGCTTTCAATAATTGACCTGCTGAGAAATACAGCCCTGCCTCAGGTGTTGTATGCTTTAAAAATTCATGTCAGCTTGTTGGCTTTCTTAGCCTGACACCAGGAACGGTTGGAGAAGAGGGGGAAGCACGTGCAACCCTGACATTGTAGATGTGATCCATCGTTTTTGAGTAGATTTTTTGCAAAGGGGGATGCAGGGTTTAATCCTACCAAGCTTCCTGCTGTGATTTGGGTATAGCCTGGGTATTTGCAGCCTCCCTCTGTGCATTATGGCAAGCCCTTGGGCATCAGGGACGATGGATGGGGATCTCCTGGTGGCTTCACCAGGTCCTTCTACAGCAAAATGCGTTAGGGATGGTGTAAAACTAAGGTGTAAACCTCTCCTTTTGCTACGCTGAAGGGCTGGTTTGTAAACCTATTTGTGCCAAAATAACTCCTCTGCAATGGAGACCTCCCATTCTGGGATGTGTCACTGGGTTTATGATAAAGATCCTGTTTGGGCTGAGCTTGAGGCGGCTAAGAAAATATTTGTGTTCTTGGCTGAGATGAGGTCTGTGTTAGGCTCAGAGAGTGCCGGGACAGCAAGACCTCCTGTTCCAGGAAATGCTAATGGTTAAAAAGGAGAGAGGATGGATGGGAAGCAGGAGCTTTCAGGGAGTTAAAGGTTTTAGGGTGGTCACCCCTGGGGTGATGTTGCAGCAGGAGAAAGCCCTGAGCTCCTGCATCCCTTGTGGACACCTTGTTTGATCCTGTGCATCCCGGGCTGCTGGGAACTACTGGAGAGAGTCCAGCGGAGGCTATGGAGATGATGAAGGGGCTGGAGCATCTCTGGGGCTGTTCAGCTGGAGAAGAGCAGGCTGAGAGGGGATCTCCTCAATGCTCAGCAAGAGCTAAAGGGTGGGGGGCAGGAGGATGGGGCCGCACTCTTCTCAGTGGTGCCCGGGGACAGGACAAGGGGCAACGGGCACAAACTGGAACACGGGAAATTCCGTCTGAACATAAGGAAAAACTTCTTTATTTTGAGGGTGGCAGAGCCCAGGAACAGGCTGCCCAGAGAGGTGGTGGAGTCTCCTTCTCTGGAGACATTCAAAACCCACCTGGATGCGTTCCTGTCCAGCCTCCTCTGGGTGACCCTTCTTTGGTGGGGGTTGGACTAGATGATCTCCAGAGGGCCCTTCCAAGCTTTCTGTTCTCTGATTCTGTGAACCAGTGTGTGGTTGCTGGTGCTTCCAGTTTGAGCGGTCCTGCAGCTGGCGTAGCCAGGAGGCAACGGTGGGCCCAGGATGCTCATGTCCCCCTGCTCCCAGTGAGCCCCACAAATCCATACAGCTGCTGCCTGGAGGTGCCACGCTGCCCCGGCGCCTGCCTTCCCCTGCCTGCAGCCGCTCCGGAGGCTTGGCAAACTTCATTTCCTTTCGGGAACGCCTTCTCTGGGCACAAGCACAGCTCAGCGTGAGGCTGGCGAGCAAAATTGCTTTAAAAAAAGCCACGGGAAACTATTTCCCCCACCTCGAATAAAACCACCATTAACCTGAGAGCTTCCAGGGCTGAGCGGGGAAAGGGGATATTTGTGCAAAACCCTGCTGCGGCTGTGATTTAATTCCTAATTTGCCCATGCTGGAAGTAGCACTGACTTTTTCCCACTTGAGGCGAAATTCCCGGGAGTTGGGCTGCTGTTTGCTTCCAAGATGCGGCTTTTTGAGGCACGTAGCTCTCAGGGCAGCAGAAATTGTCCGTATTTCAGCCGCGGATGTAAATCAGCTGGAACTTGCCGTATGGGCTGGCAGACCTGCCCGCACAGGTCTCCTTTTGTCAGAGCCCAAAACACACCACACCGCACCTTGATTTCCTCCTTGAGGGGGGATGAGGGATGCCGGGGGAGAGAGATTGCACAAGTGGAATAAACTATTAGCTGTTTAAAAGCAAGGATGATAAATTACCTGTGGCCTCTTGCAAAGCAGATGGGATTTGTGACATTAACAGTTGGAGCAACGATTATTTTAATAGTGTTCTCCGTTTCTTTTAACAAAGAAAGGATAAATTCTTTTAGTGTTTTTTTTTTTTTTTACTTTAAAGGAAAAAAAAATAGAGCACAGGCTGTTTCAGCGGAGCGAGGGATGTCATATGTTTGAAAACAAACCCATAGTGTGAAGCTGTAGGGTTTGGAGGTGCTGGGTTTCCTCTCGATCAATCCCATATGTCTTCTCTGCCGCCCACATGGTGGGTTGAGGGGCTTTTTGGTTTTGGCTTTGAGGTTATGAAATGTGTCTGATGCTAAACAATTTGGCTTTTCTCTCGCTCATCTTCTCTATCCTGTCCCCTGTAATGTCTATGAAAATCTGCCTGAAGGATGGAGAGATGCTGGTTTATCATTGTGGTTTTGGCTCAGCAGTTTCTCTACGTCCGGAGCTGAGAAAAGCAAACTGAGATATTGGGAAAATGAGGAATGACGTCTTGTTTTTTGCTTTCCTTGGCCATTCTGGCTGTCCGTACCCCAAATTCCACGGTGGTTTTGGTGAGATTCAGGTCTTGCAAAGATAGATTTGATGCAGAGCAATGTGGTTCTTGTCCAGATCTGTGAGCAGCATCTCATAGAATTGTAGAGTCATAGAATGGTTTGGGTTAAAAGGGACCTTAAAGATCATCCAGTTCCAACCCCTCTGCCATGGGCAGGGACACCTCCCACTAGACCAGGTCTCAACTCTCTTTATGGCAGTTTGGTCCCCTCTTGAAATCACTTGAGCAGGGACAAAGCTCCCTGCAGAGCAAGGAAGCCACTGGCTCAAGATCTCCTTGTCTTGGCTACCTCCTGTGATGCCTGAGGACCCACAGGCCACAGAGAAGAAATCCCATCCTCAGCCCACCCATCCACATCACGCTACCCACCCTGGTCTGCCTGAAATACAACCCATGGCTCTGCATGGAGGGAGGAGAGGCGACTTTTTCTTTCCATCCCCAGTTTGGTGCCTATTACATATTTTTCTTCCATGGCCTGGTAATGTAGATTCTTGATACCACTCGGTTAATTACTTGCTAACAACTCCCCCTTTGGTGGTGGGGCTCTTGACTGAATGCCAAGGAGGTGCTTTTATATCCATTACTAGAAATCATTAAAGTGGAAAGGAATTAATAGATAAATCTTTTAATTATTCCTATTTTTTCATTTTTCTTTTTTTTTTTTTTTAATTCCCCGTATTTAATTCCGATTTCCCCCAGTGAATGGGAAGATGGAGCAAAAAGTGTTCAGGTACAGGCAGGATGATTTTAGCTTCTCTTCATGCCCTCTCTGCCTCTTTACCTTGAGCCGTAAGGGCTAAAGCCACTGTCCCATTGGCTGAGTTTTCCCCCATCCAATTGCTTGCACGCAGTTGTGGAGGAAATAGGGTGAGGAGAAGCCGAAGTCTGGGTTGCACATCCCCTTCTCTATATCCTGATGGGTAATTGGGGACGGCTCTGCTCTCTAAGCAGATAAAACCACCAGCGTGAAGTGAAGGGTGATAACTTATCACCCAAAAGTGACTTGTGCAATGGCTCCTGATGGAGGGCGTCGTGAAATGGAGCTGAATTTAGAAGAGCCAAGGGACTGATTCTCATCCTGCTGTCACTGACACAGAGTAACTCCACTGAACTCCCCCAAACCCATCTAAGCAAATGCAGGATCAAACCTAAATAGCAGATGCTTCTTGGATTCTCATTAGCTCTCCTCTCTTTAAATCCAAGAAGTCACAAACACTGCGTATAAAACCAGGACCGGTATTTGCAAAGCGTACCCCCAAACCAGCAAAAAACCCCCCAAAAATAACGAGTGGGTCAGAAAGCCCTCTTCCCATTTACACCAGAACTCCTTTGTGAGGAAGCACTAATTGGTTTAATAAGCTTTGTAGAGGGGGATAAACACAATTATTTCCTGCATGCGTGTGGGGACTCCTTCTGCAGGAAAGAGCCGGTCTGAAGCAGGGAGAGCAAAAGCCTGGATGACCTTTACTTTCAATGGATTCACACAAAGGAAAAAAAAAGAAACAAGAGAGTAACCTTGTCAGCAGGAGTTTCTTTATCATGTGAGGGGTGCGTGCCTGCGAGTTAAGGGATTAATAGTCTCTGGTTGTAGGCTGGTTTGAGGCAGTTTTGCTGTTTGCTCGCGCCGGCGCCTGGGATCTGGAGACCAGGCTGCGATTTCCTCTGTGGCTTCATGTGGACTGGGACTGGGAGAGTCCGCACTGGAATAGTGTAGCTGTTGCTAGTGCTGTGCTGTAGTCGGTAATTATTCCTATTTTACAGAACAATGAATGA
>VXBO01008686.1:45769-66220 GCA_013400135.1 Rhinoptilus africanus
TTCCCCAGTCTGGAGGATTTATAGCCTCTGTCACAACCTATGGAGCTTGTTTCGCTTTCCAATAGCTTTCCCTTTCCCCTGCCCCCACTTAGCGACCGCAGCCAAGTGGGCCTTGTGGGCCCTGCTATAAAGACTTTGCTGTCTTTCACTTGGCTGATGCAAGAGACAGAAGATAATCTCCAGCTTTTTCCCTGATGAAATATTGTTGCTAGGATGGATGTTGTAAAGGGTGTTGAAGGAGTCGCAATTCCATCATGCTTTGCTAGAACAGCAACTCTATTTGGGATAGGCAGGCTCCAGTCCTTCCTTTTTGCCTCTTTCCTTTGAAGGCTGTTCTATTTGTTGTTAATCCAGCATTAATCCAGCAGCACATGGCAAAAAAAATTGGAAATTACCAGGATCTGTTCACCAAGACATGGAGGGGATTCATGTCATACCTGATCTGCTCTAATGGTGGACTGCTATTGAAAAGATGGGTCCTCTTTTCCCCATTCCTGTGTCAGAGCTGATAACCCTGTGGCTGGCAGATGGATTTGCTGGAAAACTGACCCACTGAAGAGGGAAAAGGAAGATTAGGGTTTTTTTTTGTTGGATGAGTGAGCGGAACTGATTCTTCCTGGGTGCAGCTGGTTGCTGGATCGGACTTGGGTTTGGAAGATGCAGCCAGGCGTGCGGTGGGACGCAGTGCCCCAGGGAAACTGGGCATCCTGTTCTACCATGGATGGGAAAGATGGGGCATCTCCAAGGATGGGTCTGGTCTTAGGTGGGTTTTATCCCCTTCTGGAGCAATTTCTTTCTCTTCACCCCACTGTAGGGACAACCCGAGGTTTCTGTACTTCTTTCTTACCTACCTTAAGCTTCATTAAGTGACTTTGGGTCTTCAGCCCTGACTCCAACTGCATTTCAGACAATGCTTTGCCAAGTGACATGTTCAAGGAAGCTGAGGTTTGTGGTGTGAAGAACAGGGTGGCAGTTTCCTGACTCCATCAAACGACAAACTTTCAAACACCTCCCCCTTTTATTATTTTTTAATTAGTCCTTGATTTTTGGTTATAGAGATTTATGGCTTGGTGGTTGTCAGGGCAACCGAAGGTAGCTTAGGTATCATCCTCTTCATCTCCGCATTCCCGAGGCGGGGACCAGTCACTGAGCAATGGGCTTCCATCCAAGGTGGGAAGTATTAGCACATCTTCATTGGGTTGGAATGAGGTGGCAAAATCTCAGCTGTGGATCGGGAAAGGCTAGCGAGAAACGTCTTCAAGGAAGCAGAGAAAGAGGAAATCAAGTGCAATGAGAAGAGTAAATTTGCAACAACACCGTAACAGGCCTTTCCTCCCTCCCACCTCCCCAGCCATCAGCTGAGACCTAGCTTTCCTCTGCAGCCTGGTTTGAAAATCAAATATTAACATTTCTTTTTGGCAGGGAAATCTCAGTGTGAGGTTTCCACCTGGGTCCTGCCACGTGACGGTGACAGGGATCAGCAGAGGAGGGAGGAGGCGTTGGGGCATCTGCAGGCTCAGGGAGAGATGTGGAATTTGGAGGAGAAGGCTGGCACCCTGCTGGTGCTCCATTAGCCACCACTGTGTCTCCTTGGGGTTGTCTCAGGATACTTCCCGTGCAGAAAGGATGAGCAAGATAGGAAGATCAGAGCCCTGCGGACACTCTTCGCACCTGAAGTGTGGGGGACGATGCTGCACCCCCAGCAGCTCCTGTTGAAATCAGTGGGTACAACAAGCCACCCAGAGCTGTCAGATGGACAAAATTTACCCCTGGAATCTCTCCACACCATAACAACCCTAGAAAAGAAGAGGTCATAGCTGAACCATCCTGAGACCAGATTGTTTTCTCACAGTGGCTTTCCCCTCAGCATCTCAGGTGATGGGGCTAGTGGTTTCTGGCCCATGGTGTTTCCTCCAGGTGAATCTCCCCAGTGCTGCAGGAGGATAACTCATCTTCCTTTTACGAGGGGATATCTTGGCTTCCTGCCTTTATCAACAGAGCAGCTCGTAGGCAGCAATCCAAAGGCAATTTGATGCGGTTTCAAATGCACGCTGTATGTAGATGAACTGTAAATGCCTGCGGCATGTTTCTTTCCCCATTTCAAAGAGCGCTATCGATTGCGCCATGTGATGATGAAGCATGCCTGTACCTGACTAAGCTCTTCGTTGATTATCTAACAATGCGGGAGTCTTTTTTGTAGACTAGAAGATGACCAGTGCCTTTATTTCTCTTATCTTTTATCAGAGATATTGGCCAAGGGGCTTGTTATTGTACGAATGTTTCATGCTGCTCCATGAGGCAGTTTTTAACTGGTGGTAATGGATTGCATCTCATCTGCAAAGCAATTGCAGAGCCAGTAAGGGAGAATTTGGGGCAGTGCTGTGAGGAGGGAAGAGGCAGAGATGCTGTGGAAGTACATAAGCTAAGCTATGCGTACTGCATTTCAGCTGCATAAAGTTTCATGTTTGCTGCTGGCTGGAGCCATGGATGTTGAAGTGGGATTCGCCGTATCTTCTCACTTCTGGCGATCATTTTTGAGGCTGGTCAGGAAGGGAACTCCCATGTCAAAAGGAGCTTGAGCAGCTGCATATTGAAGCCCAGTGCTGGCTTTGATTCTCCTCTTAGTTCACGGAATCATAGAATGGTTTGGGTTGGAAAGGACCTTTAAAGGTCCAACACCCCCACCATGAGTAGGGACGTCTTTAACTAGATCAGGTTGCTCAGAGCTCCATTCAACCTGACCTTGAATATTTCCAGGGATGGGGCATTTACCACCTTTCTGGGCAACCTGGGCCAGTGTCTCACCACCCTCATTGTAAAAATGTTTTTCCTTACATCTAGTTTGAATCTCCCCTCTTTTAGTTTAAAACCCTTACCCCTTGTCCTATCACTACAGGCCCTATTAAAATGTTTGTTCACAGTTAGTCTATGACTTTGGAGATTGCCCTCTTTTCTTCAGGTGGCCCATCAGGAGCCCATGAAGGTCTTAGCAGTGCTCAGGAAGCCAAGTCTCACACTGATGTATTTTGGACCTGCTGGGATCTGATCCACTTCCCACTAGACTCAATGGGAAGCCATGAGGAATGATCTGGGTTTTTGAAGAAGTTAGGAGGTGCTTTCTTTGTTGAGACATGAAGCGGGAATAGCCACTGGGTGGGATTTGGGAGAAGAAATACCAGTAGACTGAGCTGATACTACCACAGGTACTTCCCCATATGTGAGATATTTAACATTTGAGGTTTTGCTTTTTGAGTTTCCCAAAGAGCTCCCCACTGCTCTAATCTCCCCTGGTAATAAAACATTTCAGTGCGTTCCAAAAGCAGCTTCATGAAAAAAATGTAATTTTTAGTTTAGGAGGGACTGAAGAAGGCAGCAAGTTATGGTCTGTCTGCACAGAACCAGAGGGGATCAGCCTTGATGCCATTAGGAAAGGGATATCTGGAATTGTGTCTGTAGAAAGGAGTACTACCCCCTGCGTTCCCTCTGGACACATATGTGTTTTCTCAAGAAACAGTCAAGTTGCGTTGGGACTAGGGCTCATCTTACTGATTTTCTGTTGTTTCTGTAGAATAACGGACCCTGGAGGGTTGCGTGTTGGCCTTTAGCAATGCTTTGGTTGCAGGCTCTTTGGCCAGAGTCCCAATCTCTGCTCTCTATTTGCAGGAGGTTTGGGAGTTACAACCAGCCAACCCGTATCAGTGATCAGGACAATATTTTTGCAACGCTTTCCCCCCTTTGCACTTCTTTTGCACATTGGCATGTAGTCCCTGGGTTGGTCTCCTGGGAAGGAGAGCAGGGCCAAGAAGATCACGCTGAAAAGGGATAGAAACTGCTGCCAAGGGGTGGGTGAGGGAAGATGAAGTGTGAACTTCTAGGAAATGGTCCTGGGAAGGTGCAGGGGCTGGAAGGAAGGGGCCTCAGCCAGATCAAAGGCTATGTGGGAAAGATGATACTGCAAGGAAGCTAATGAAGTACTTTTAAAGAGCTGCGGGAAAGGTGAGAATCAAGACCAGGGGGGCTGAGGTGGGGATGGGAACGTGGGTTTAAAGGGCATTGGGTCGGGGGTTTTTTGGGCTAAATGAGTGCTTGGCACGTGAGTCTGTTTATTGCCAGCAGCCTAGCCAAAGAGTGGTGCTGGTGGGTCTGCTTGCCTGGTTTGTTGGGAGTTTTTGTTGCTGGCTTCCTGGAGACCACTTGTAAGGCATGAGGAGCCATCACCCATGACTGCAACGGGAACCAGTGAGGACAGCTCTTGCTGCCTCTGCTGACCCGCGGGATGCTGGCATGCTCCAGTTTACACACACACACACATGCCTAGAAATGCAGAGCTAAAGTTTTTTTGGCTGGCTCTTGAAATCGTGTAGCTGCCGATGCCCATAGTTGTACGGAGGAGTTGTTAGGATGTGATCTGAAGAGGTTCACCTCTTCAAAGCTGGAGAGGTGCACTTCAGCTCTCTTCCTTCCTTGACTGCGACAATGGAGAGACAGAAACATCTTAGATGGAGGAGTGTCAAACCCAGAGGAATGGAGAGAGATCCTTGCTTGCTGTCATTGTTAATCAGAGAGAATACTTAATGTAATTAGCAAAGATTCCCCAGAGGCTCTATATGAAACAAACTGGCTCTCTCCACTCAGTGACTGTGCAGGAGGCTTGGCCCACCACAGCAGAGTCTGGGTTAGACTGAGCAGAACTTGGTTCCTCTGCTCTGACAGGAGGGTTGGTTTTAGCCACTTGATATAAAGCAATGATCTTAACCTATCTAAACAGTTCTAAATTTGCATCTGAACTCTAAGCAAGAGAGACGTGCTGGCCATTTGGCCAGTAGGCAGCTAGCCTTTCTAGCCGCTCATCCTGGATGATGTTCTGATGATGCCGTTATCTTTGTCATCTACAAGAAATGTGAACAGAGACTTGGTTTTCCCTTTTCTGAAAAGGGATTTGGACATCTAAGGCTCTCACCGAGTGCACAGCCTATGTGATTTCTCCAATCACAGGGTCTGGAACCAGGTCTGGAACCTGGCACTCTCAAATCTCACATGGATGCCCTGACATGAAGACCTCTGTGTGCTGAAGTTTGCCAGGCTGTAAAATGACTCAGGGTTTGAGCTGTCATTTAGCTTCTTCCATGGTCCAGCCAAAAGGATGCATGTTGGATAGATCTTGCCTGCAGGCAGCCTACTGTCCTTACAGTGAATTTCCAGTTGTGTCGTAAAATAACTTCGTTATATCTGCAAAGACTGTTAGCCCAAGATTTTTTTCTGCATTAAATTTGCAAGAGGGTTCACAACGGGAAAGACAAAGTGTTTGGGACATCCATGCTATTTAAGGATATACTTAATTTATCCCATTAGAAAGACAGAGGAGAAGACTGCACTACTCAAACACATCTTCAGTAAATTAATTTCTACGGCAACTAAATCTCTTTTCTTATTGTCTTGTTTTCCAGGTCAACAATGCCATTCCTAGCCTGGTTTAATTTCCTGCTTCTCCTTCCTTGTTTTGGTACCACCAAAACCTGTTTCCCGGGCTGCCACTGTGAAGTGGAAAGCTTTGGTCTCTTTGACAGCTTTAGCTTGACCAAGGTGGACTGCAGTGGAATAGGCTCACACATTGTTCCCGTCCCAATCCCTCTGGATACCTCCTACTTGGATCTATCATCAAACAAACTGGAAACAATCAATGAATCAATGCTTACTGGCCCTGGATACACCACCTTGGTGAGCCTCGACCTGAGCTACAACAAAATTGCCAAGATTTCTTCCACAACCTTCTCCAGGCTTCGGTACCTGGAGTCCTTGGATCTGAGTCATAACTCTCTGGAAGTCCTCCCGGAGGACTGTTTCTCCAGTTCTCCTTTGGGCGACATAGATTTGAGCAATAACAAGCTTTTGGATATAGCTATGGACATTTTTGCTTCAAAAGGTCAAGGAAAACCCCTGAATGTGGATCTATCCAATAACATGCTCAGCACAATTACAAGGCACCGGGAAAAGAGCATCCCCAACATCCAGAACTTAAATCTTTCCGGAAACAGGCTAACGTCTGTGCCAAACCTGCAAGGGATTCCTCTCCGATACTTAAATCTTGACGGGAACCCTCTAGTCAAGATTGAGAAAGGAGACTTCACAGGGCTGAAAGATTTGATTCATTTATCCCTCAGTGGCCTGCCTGGCTTTGGAGAATTATCTCCTTATAGCTTCAAGGAGCTACCAGCCCTCCAAGTTCTGGATTTATCCAGCAATCCCAACTTGAAGTCACTGACTGCTGAAGTTATCTTTGGTCTGAACTCCTTACAAGAGCTCAACCTCTCTGGGACAGGCGTGTCGTCCTTGCCAAAGACTGTGCTGAAATACCTGCCTTCCATCAAAAGCATCACCTTGGGGAAGAACATACAGTGTCTTAAGACCATCAAAGAAGGACAGTATCATCGACAAATAGGGCTGACCAAAAAAGAGGTCCTCAGTTGCCACGACAGCCACGGGTCCGTAGCAGCAGCGCCTTACGTTTCGTGATGAAACCTGGGGAGAAGGGGTGGGGAAGGGAGGGCAGGGGGCCGTGGAATTTGTACAGGTGTCGGACTGAGATGGCTTGCAGTGTGCCTTTTGTAAAACTGTCAATAATTTATATATTTGTATATGCCAATACTTGATTGTTTGTGGATTTTATAAACTCTCAAATCCTGGCCCACATCATCCGCAGGCTCCCGGTTTTACCGGGTGCATTGAGGTCCTGCACACAGCCCGTTGGCTCAAGGGCGGTGATGCTGGACAACAGGGACCGAGCTGCTCTGCAGGTCCCAGGGCAGAACCATCAGTCTGGAGCAAACCTTCGTGCCCCAGACACGTTTGTAGGAGCAAAGCTACGTCTCACCAGAGCACACACCAAAACGTACTGACTCCGTAGCTGCTTGCTTACAAACCCACGCATCACCCTTTTTTTAATTATTACTCCCCAAGAAGTGCCTTCGGGATGCTGCATTTATTAGCAGCACCCTGCTCCCTGTCATGCACTTTCAGTCTTGAAGAAACATTTCCAGACGAACCTGAATACAGGGTACTCCCAATGTGCTGTTTTTCACATGCTATTTGCGTAAGTGTGCAATGAACATGGAGTAAATCAAGAACTTTTCCCACGATTCGCTCCCTGTTTTTCCATCTCCATCCTTTTCATGTCTAATTACTTTTAGGTACAATCTTGGCAACCTGTCTTTCTAACCTTAGTGAGCCGTTGCTCAGAGCTGATGTACAGCAGATCAAGCGAAGCAGAGGGGTTTGCCAACAGCCACATCTCACCCAGGAACCAACCTCCAGTGAAGCAAATTGACTGAATATGAGCCAGCAGTGTGCCCAGGTGGGCAAGAAGGCCAACAGCATCCTGGCCTGGATCAGGAATANAGTTGCAAAGTGAAGAGATTGTGTAGCCTAGCTTAAAATAATAATTAAAAAAAAAAAATCGCTGTTCCCTTTCTGGGGAAGCTTAGAAGAAAAGTTTGACAAGGATTCTCATCTTGAAGACCTCATCAAACCGAGATGCAGACCCAGAGGATGTGAGAGTAAGCTCTTTCCACGCTGATGTTCCCAATCTGAATACAACATCTGCGACTCAGCTGGGCGCATGTGAGGCAATTTCCAGTGACGAAACGCTCTCCAGAACGTGCCAGGGGAAGAATTAGCACTGATGCCTGTGACCCTGGAGCGCTTTGCCTATCAGGGGAAAGATCTTGGGTTTTATTTTCCAGGGTTGTAGCTTTTCTCTTTCTCTCACACAGCTCCTTGGCTGCCATCTGAAATCTGATAAAAAGCCTGGTCCTCAGAGATTTGCTCATTTTTTCCTCCATCGCTGAAATGCTGGCAAAGCATGTCTTGTCCCTCTTCTTCTCCAGGCTAGGAGAAAGCAGGGGAAGGCAACACAGAATGATCCAATGCCACGTGTGAAGCCTTGCTTGTAGGAGCTCCTGCAGTGAAGGTGTCTGCTGGGGACTGGTCCACATCTGGCACGCTCTTTCCTGGGGCTGGGAAGGGATGTTGTGGATGGGGGTCCTGCTCAGGCTGATCTGCAGCTTGGTTTCTAAACCCAGCCTTGCATTAGAGTGACTTTCAATGTTTGAAATTGATTTAGGGAGGTCCATGCAAAGGTGATGCAGATCCTACAACCCTCCTTAGGAGTGCTGGGAGGAGCTCGGGCTTTGTCCTCACCCCCGCAAAGGTCTTTGCAAATGGAAACCCAAAGCAGCTCTCTCTTGGGATGGTTGCAACCCATTGGGCCCTTAAAAGCCAGAGCCAACACCTCACTTTGGATACTGAAATCCCTCTCGCATCTTTTCATCCATCTGCTTTTGTAATGAGTTGTTCTGGGACTTTATGGTGGGATTTTAACCCTTTCTTTCAATGCCGGGGCTTTGTCCCCTCTTCTGAGCTTTTGCAATGCTCAATCAGCGTTCACAATCATAAGAAACATGTTGATTTTCTTAAAAAGGCAACGGGACCACCTGCAGGCAAGGATCTGGAGGGGAACAGCAACCAACTGCAGCACAAGACAGGATAAGTTTGGGAAGAAAGGAGTGGTTTTTTTTGGATCTTGCCTTTTTAAGAGAATTCTTTTCTGCTGGCAGAAAACGTAATTTTTAAAAGAAAGTTGTTTAATTTTATAAGTCTGTTCGTAGATGAAATGTGACAGGGATCGCATACTGTAAAAGTTACTGTCTTTGTGCCACTGTGGTAAGTTCAAAACCCAATGTGACAATCCAATTGAAGACTGCAAGATTTCCTTGTGTAATCTCTCGCTAGCTGCTAGCTAAACAAGTCTTAGCAAAAGCTGGCAAATACCGTCGCTGTGTTAGTTTGTTGTTTTTTGGGTTTGTGTTTTTTTTTTTAAAGAACCTCTGCAGCATTGTAAGGCTTTGTGATTACTCACAATATAATAAAGTGATTTGGAGGAGAATAAACCCAGATCCCCTGGATTTATTGCCTTAGTGCTGGCAGACCGCAGAGCTTTCATCAGTGAGATACACGCATCCGGCCTCAGCACCACTCTCCTCCACTGCTGCGTGGAGGGCTAAGAGCACGCAGAGCCATTGCAAGCAAAGAATAAATAGAAACATCTCAGGAGGGCTTTGCCTGCTCTTAAATAGCAAATTTAATTTTAAGCCTTTCTCGGTGCTGTGTATAAAAGTGATGCAAGTGGACTCCCAGTGAGGAAACCGCCCCCGGGAAGCTGCAGCACTCCCGGTCCTCCCAAGGCTGAAGGAACAACTGCATCTTCCATCCAGGCAGGCAGAGCTACAGGCTGCCTGGAAGAGTGTATTGTTTCTCCAGCTGCTTTTCCAAACTGCTCCATCCTTCAAGACTGCAAGGTTTGGTCGGACCGTAACCTGGGGTTAGACATCTCCAGGAGAGGCCAGATCATGCTTCCAGCATTGATATGGACTGTAGAGGAAAAGCCATCACCAACCCATAGAGATAACTGCTCCTCTGGTGTCAACCATTGCGTGCTGTGAATGTTAAGCTACACCACCGTGCTCCTTCTGGGACTCTTCTGGATGGTATCCCTCCTGCCTTAGGACAACAGGCTCAGCTGGAGTGGTGGAGAAGGTCTTGCTGCCCCAGTCTGCCAGGGGATGGACACTGCCCAGGGAGGAACAGGTCTGAAGCTATCTTCTCCCACTTTCATGTGAGTCCCCCACTTATATGATGCTCCAGCATCATATAAGTCCCTCCCAGTACTCCTTTGCCCCTTTGCCTTACCCTCCTCTCATTCTGCTAGTGATTTTTATTATTTAAATAGCCTTTCCAAAGCCCTCTGCGTGGGAAGAAGCATGCAAGCCTCCATCAGCGTCATGAACCCCCACGTCGCCCACACATGCATCCCTCTCCACCATGGGACCCAGGTGCCTGAAACACAGCACTCATGTCCCCACGGAGAAAGGAGAAGGCAGATGATGGCTTCAGGCTTGGAAAATTTGAGGAGGCCCTCATGCCAGCTTCCTAAAGCTGCTGTCAGCTTGATAACACGGCGTGACGGACTAAACCCTGGTGTTTAGACATCACCCGGAGCCATCCATGCCAGGAAAGCCGGCCAGGCTGGTTAGCTGCAAGCTCTGGCTGCCTCCAGGACCAGCTCAGCTCTGCGGCTGGATACGTTTGCCCTGGCAAGCAAGATGGGCTTTTTAATTAGAGGGTGAATATTTTTAGAAGCAGGAAAACCTCAACAGAGGCTGGGCAATAAGGATAGGCTGGGTTAGGGAGGGGGGAGAAGTGGCTGAGCTGGCATTTGCTTGCAGTACTCTGTCCCCTGGAGGGTTCTCAGCATCTCACCCCCCTTTCCAGCATGTTGGGAAAGACACCAAGGATTGCTTCCCCCCATCTGTCTCATGCCCAGGGCAGCATAGGACAACCTCTTCACTTCAAAACATGCACCTCTTGGTACCCAAAAGCTCCCATTTGCTTCTCTCCAGTCTGCTGGAGCTGTTTCTCCCGACTGTCAGCTCTCAGCCTACAGAAGTCCCTCGCTGACTGATTATGTGACTGACTTCATAGCAGCAGTAGGTGCCGTCCCTTTTAAAAATAGCTGCTCCTCTGTACATTTTCCGTTTTGCAGGAGGTTTTTTTATTTCCAGCACGTTTGTTCCACACACCCTTACGTGGTCAGGCTGGAAAAAGCGGATGCACTCTTGCCATGCCAGAAAATAATGCTGCGTGGCTGGCCATATTCCTTCTGGCTGCCCCAGGATCTGCCTCCAGGGAAAGCTTTGGGGCAGCAAAACCCTCTGCCCCATGCACATTTCTAGAGGCAGCACCGTAGAGTTATTCTTGCCCCATCACCCCTGAGACATCCCCTTCCTTCCCTTTTTCAGTGGCCAAACGAACCTGGGAAGCGGATTAAAAGGTGGAAAATTGGAGCTCAAACTAGGCCATCAGATAAATCCTCTGCTGTAATAAGCAGGGAGTCGGAACACCGGCCCTTAATCACAGCCTTTGTCTCCTAGCATTTGTATGCCTGTGTGCACACGTCCCCCGGTGCCAGAACAAACCCGCCCCCCTCCTGCCCCATCCCCACCCCTGCACTGCCTTTCAGTAATGGCATTAAAATAAAAGTGGTTCATTCTGACACGGAGGAGCCACCCCATAGAAAGCAGCAGCCCGCTGGGCATCCTTCAAAAATCCCCTGCCCAAAAAAGTGAGGTTGGGCAGGGGGACATGCTGCCACCCTGCCCAGCTCCATCCCCCTCCTCTGGTCCAGCCTCCACTCCGGGTGCACCCCAGGGGGATGAATCAGCCTTCAGAAAACCCTCACAGTTTTGTGCCTGGAATTTTTCCCACCACTGTGGTGATGTCCTTTAACCCCCTGGACCCCTGCACCACGTGCGCTCCCCTCCTCTTCCTCCTTAGCAGTAGATGTGTGTCACCGGTGGATGTGTGTCACCGGCGCTTGCTGCTAATTGACTGGGGCCGTGCTGGGAATTTGAACCTACATTTCAAAGAGATCGTTAACCTCCTTTTCCTTCTCTTTGAACTGCTTCGCTTTATTGTAGGTTAAAGGAAACACACGGCTTCTTCCTCCCAGAGACCCTTGTGATGGGACCCCAACACATTAAAGCTGGTGGATTTTTACCAGCAATGTTGACAGTGGCACGCTGCTAAGCTGGGTGTGATGATGCATTTTGGTGGGATCAAGCTGCCCCTTGACTTTGGAAGGGATTACAGGCAAAGGAATGGTCTAGAGATGGACAAGAGACTGGCAGAGGCACATAACATCCCTGTCCTGGCAGACCACAGTATGTTCTCAGCCCACAGAGGACCAAGGAAGGGCCACAGGTTACGGGTTGCTCACCCAGAAACTAGGTTCAAGCCCCTCTACCATGCTGGACTTTCTGGGTGGGCTTGGGCACATGAATGACAACCTTTCCGAGGTGCATTTCCACGGGTGGTTAAAGTCACTCTGTGACTGCTGGGCAAAGGAGAGAGGTCATCCTGACCTTCCTTTCCATTACATCAAAGCCAGCATTTGTGCAGCCTTTCACTGTATCAAAAAAGAGGGGGAAAAAAAAGACCATTTTCCAGACAAACTGGTGAGCTGAACCAACCCATCAGGCGGCCAGGCAACCACTAGCAGAAATGGACAGCAAGAAGAGCATGGTGTGCTGCACAACGAGCACTCTGAGTTCCTCTTCACAACAGTATCTGGACTCTACAAGTGATGTCCTCATCCATTTCATGTTCAAAACAGGTGGACTGAAGGCTCACAAGTACTTCTAAGCATCTTGCCTGCTTATAACCTACAACTCAGCCCTGGTTGAGCTGCTATGAAGATAAATGTATGTAGGACTGTGAGGTGTTTGACTATTAGATTAGAAAATGTCCTGAAAGAAAAGCTCTGCATCACCAGAGCTGACACCTGCACTGATAGGACTCCATTGACAACTGGGGTCATCCTTGGACCTATGGTCCTAAAGCCTAAAGTCCTTATATTGTTAATGATGCTTTCTCAGTTCACATTAGCTGCTCTTTGTTCCCATGGTAGATGCTCTACCAAGTGTCTCCAAGGGGCTGGAGTATGTTCGATACTTGTTTTGTTCAGTAAGTCTTTGAGAGGAACCATCTCAACACCTTCTCACCACCTAGGACAGGACCAGGTATGATGGGAAGGAAGAGGGTGAGGGGTGGAAAAGAGCTCTGGCATGACCCCAAAACTGAATTTGGGGTCCTTCATGGGGCACACACCTCTAAGACTCTGATGAAAGCTATAAAGCCTAAAGTTCTTTCCAGCCCATACTGGTTTTCACCTCATTTTGACTTCATTTCATCTGCCCTTGAATTTGGAGGGCAAGTCTTCCATGTCCTCATGGCTCTACTACTGTCCTTAATTCCACCACACCAGGCTGTTAAGTCTCTTTCTGCCTAGGATTGTCCTTACCTTGTTGTAGAACTCCATACAATAATTTTCACAGCTCAGAAAATCCCCAGAGCCCTGGTCACCGACCAGATCTAAGCCCTTACCTTCAGCTATTGGGAGAGAGAGCACGTCAGTATAGACCTCAGTCAAGCATTTATTCTAATATATCCTACCTCATGGTTGCAACGAACTAAGTGCAGATAGTTACCACAGGTCGGCTAGCACTCATAAAACCTCATTGCATTGATCAAACACCTGAGAACTCATATTAAAGCATAAATCCATCTGTGTTGCTTCATAACCTTTAGGATGTTTCTGAAGAATGATATTCTACAGTCTTTTTGCTTTACCTGTACTCACTGCCCTCATTTATTTTATCACTTCAGTGGTTACAAACCCTGAAATAATGGATAGATTTATTTGCTGTGAGAACTGGGCATCTCTGGAAGTAATTCTCAGGCTTGCTAAGCTGCTGTTTCTGCCTAAGGTAAGAAATCTCCAAAGAGGGAGTAGCTTTTCCTGTGAGATATGTCGAGGAAAACAGATTCCTGTTTGATCCTTACCCGCAGTCTTTTGCAGGAACACACAGGGCAAGATTTTTCCCTATTTTGCTGTTAATCCTAACCACCAGCATAAAAATTCTCCATTTTCCCTACAAGTATTTTTTTTTTTTTGTAAAGTGATTGCTTGTCTTCAAAAACAACAAAACCCCACTCAACAGCTATCCGTTTGTCATAGGGCCACCTGGGACCTGCGTCCTAGAGACTGCAGAGGTGAAAATCCTCTTGAATAAACAGGAAAGGAGGAGGGCACAGAACATATCCCTGCACTATCCCATGGGAAATGCCTGGGTAATCCACGGTGGCAACTGTGCCACAATGCTATTTTTACCACTCTTTAAAACATCCTGTGCCAGCATCCTCACCCTCACAAGACCACTGCTAAATCAGGAAAGATTCTGCCCCAGAGATCTTGCAACCAGAGAAGACATCCAAAGAGGATATTTTCACAGAAATATGGGAAGATTAGGACTGTGTTTCCATCAGTTTTCCCAAAGTCTCATCCCAAAGCTGTATTTTTCCCTCGGTCACTTTAGGAACCCACATTGGCTCCATCTAGTCCATATCTGCTTGCTGTAAGATCACGCTAATGGTATGTCAAGCCTTTTGACAAGCCCCGTGGGCTTCTCCCTTTGGAGGCTATTTCACAGCTGGGTTCAAACTCACCAGTGAGACAACTTTTTCACCCAGAAATATTCCCCATAAGAATATTCTTGTCTCTGCTTTTGCTCATCAACCATTTCTACATCCACACAGAAGCAGGCCAGTCTCTGCTCCACTGGAAGTGGTGTGGACATTTGGTGATGCCAGGGAAAGAGGTGCCGTTCTGAGAAAGAGCGCTACCAGGCTCACATTGGGTTTGTGTTTCCTTGTTTTGGGGGAAAAATAGTGCTTTCCTGCCATGGCTCTGCAAATACTGTTTGCTGGGCTTCAGCAGCAAGACAAAAGCAGTGGTAGGTCCTTCAGGCATGGAGAATATCCCCCAGTCACAGCCGGCAGTTCATGGACAACCAATTTAGGCAGGCAAAAGCTCTGGTTGGAACTGCTTTAGCTTCTCCTTTCCTGATGAAAATCAGAGCTATAAAATGTGCATTGTGCCAGCATCCCAAAGCAGAGTGGAAGCACCCCATCCGGCAGGGACCCCATCCTAAAGTCATGAAGGGGGTAGAAAAATTACAGTAACATTCCCAGCACCCTGATGGAGATGAGGTGGTAATTCCTTCATTTTCTCTCTTCAAGCCGCAGCAGAAGAGAAGGGCCCCAGGGCAACCCTTGTGTCAGGAAATGTCCCCATTTCAGTGCCACACCTCCCTGCCTTATCTGTTGCTGAAGAGAAGCTGGTTGCCCCATCTGAAGCAGCAGATTCACATGGCAGAGCAGAGCTATGCAGTTTCCAGCAGAGCTCTGGAGCCAGCCAAGCACCATTAGCCTAGTTTTTCATCCAAGCAAGGGAAGTCCTGGCTCCTGGCAAGCTTATTATCTTGGCACCGAGCTGGGCTGACACCTCGCCAAAGCGTTCTGGCTACAGTTGGACCTGCTTGGCTTCTGTCCCACCAGCTTGGGTCTCTCCTCATCACAGTTCCCTACTCTCTTGGTTCAGCATGGGCTGAGCAAGCTTGTGTGCCTGCCCAACTGGGCAGTCACGGAATGGTTGGTTATGGGGACAGCTACAGACCTGGGAGTTAGAGGGGCTGTTGGGACTCCAAACCTCTTCTTATAACACTTCCTTGCAAAGTACTTGGTTGTCCAAGAACAGAGATTTCTCTTCTGTCTGACAAAAGTGGTGCTGGGCATGAGCAGGGATAAACAATTTATTGTATTTGCTTTTATTGCTTACCTTCCCTCCTTCAGACTCAGGATATATTTGAAAGCCTAGAAGAAAGCTGCATGGCTCTTCCCAGGGCTTGAACTAATCTCATAAACAGTTGGAAGAGAAGGCAAAATTCCAGAAGGTTCTGGAGATCCTGTACATGGTAGATCTTCCCTAATGGTTTCAAAAATCTATTTTTAAACCCATTTTGTGATCGCCAGGGAGAGAGGAAAACAGCCTGTGCCCATGGCAGTCCTGGCCTCTTCCACCAGAGTAGTCCTGGGCAGAAGTGCCCTTGGGGTGGCAGAAAGGATTGTCTCTGCTCTAGCAGCCCAAAGCAAGGTATCGCATGGCTGCGCCCATCAGAGCCAGCATCCTTTTGGGCAGAGACTCTTTCCAGAGCTGATTCCACCATACAGCAAAGACACTGAGAATATCCCCTGTCCCTCACACCCTCGTCTCTGTTCACATGCATACAAAGTGTGAAGGCCATAGAAACGCTCCCATACGTGGCAACATTTGCTTCTAGGAGGGCGGCTCTGGGCAGCAGGGATGCTAAGTGCTAACAGCATACCCCGAGGTGTTTGCTGCATCCACACTACTCTGTTAAAGACAAAATCCAGCATCTTGGCTCAGGCTCTAGAACCAGGGACCTCATGGGCCAACTCAGCCATGACATCAGCCAGATTTACACTTTCTGATGAGAGCATGTCTCCATCGCTCTTGCAGACCTGCAGCAACACAGATGACGTATCCTCACTAAAGAAGCAAATTTCAGCTTTTATTTTGCCCTTCTCATCATAGAATCATAGACTCGTGGAATGGTTTGGGTTGGCAGGGGGCTTTAAAGATCATTGTCAGGAGGATGGGGCCAGGCTCTTTTCAGTGGTGCCCAGTGATAGGACAAGGGGTAATGGGCACAAACTTGAGCATAGGAAGTTCCACCTANCAACCTGGCCAAGTATCTCACCACCCTTATCATAAAAAATTGCTTCCTTATGTTTAATCTAAATCTACTCCCCAGCCTTGAACCTGAATCTTCCCTAGCTGCAGCCTGAGCAGGTGACTCTTTGTCCTTACCTCCACAGATGTCCTGATGAGGTCATGAAATTAATGGCTGACAGGCAATGACGCTGCATATCAACCAGCTCTGTTTGAACTGATGAGCCTCTGATGAAGGCTGGTTCCCTCGTTAACCACCTTCCAGCATCAGGCACAGCCTGGGAAGCAGCAGATAGCATTTTTATCAGCTTTCCAAGACATTAACTGCAGGACCTGCTCTTCTCCCAGGCACCTGCTAGACACTACAGGTTAAACACGGAGCAGACAGCATGCATGGAAAACAAAGGAGAAGCTCTGTTGGGAAGAGATAAGGACAGAAATTTCCCTAGGATGGTGTCCTTGGAGAGAAATTGCCCCATCGCTAGATGAATAGTGCTGGCAAGAGGCAGAGCTTCTGGTAGCCCCAGCCAGGATCTCTTTGGACCGGGACAGGTAGAAGCGAGGCTCAGAAGGGACCTGGGGTCTGGTTAGGGTGGCAGCCTGTGGGTTGATCCCCTTCACAGCCACTGCAGCAAAGCGGTGCTGCCAACACAACAAAATGCCACGGGGGATGTCAGGGTGACATGGGTTATCTCTGTCTGTTCCACAGTTGCTTGCAGTCACAGGGGAAAGAAGATACCACTTCTTTCTGTAAATATTGATATCTCTTCTGGCCTCGCGATAACTTTGTCAGGAAGACATGCCACTGCATGTCCTCGAGTTGGTGGGTACCAGCTCTGCTGCCAGGAGAAGGGTCCGGTGTTAGCATCATCAGGGATGCAAGTCATTGCACAGTAGAAAGCACAGCAAGTCTCTGGGCATTCCTGAAGCAAAAAGCTGGTGCTGTAGTGCGTGTGTCTGCAGATCACTTGGTCAGGCAGTGCCTGCAAATTGCCTGTGACACCTGCACAGACTTATGACATGACTGCCAGGGAAGTAACACAGCTGCCAAATTCATCCATGCAAAGAAAAGACACTTCACCAGAAAAGAGGATATCCATCAGGGATAAAGGTGATGGCACTCGGAAACGAAGGGGATCGCCCACACTCTTTCTGTCTTGATGACAGACAGAAGTCCTTTCCTCCTGATGGATCTTTTGGACTCAATAATCTTAAAGGTCCCTTCCAACCTAGGCAATTCTATGATCTTGTTCAGGAGGACTGATTTTGCTGGAAAAAGAGAATGAATTGCAATTAATATTCAGCCCTTGGCTCAGGTTAACCTCTTTCTGGCAGAAAAGTTTAGGTGAGCGTGGGTGGGAATTCCTTTAAAATCAGGTTTGATGTTCAGCTCATTCAATAGACCCTTGGCAGGGCACGTCAGTCTGGCTCAGGCTCTGAAAGCTCCAGCCCTGAGGTTCAGAGGCATCTTTTTAAAGATTTCATACATACAAAAAGAGCACAAGGTCAGGACTAGGCTGATCAACTGGATGCTCTCAGCAGGATCATGGCCAGTGACTCAGAAATCCCTGATAGACCTCTCTAGTCCCTGTTTGGATGAGATGGATAGAGCAGAAAACTAACCATCTGCAGCAAGGGAGAATTATCTGCTGAAATGCCATCTTTCAAATCGATAGGCCTGGATAACTCACTGCCAGGAGCCACCAAGAAATGACCTGAGGAGCCATTAACATTAAATCTAACAAGTCTTGGGGAACCTCAGGGAAGAGGAATGGGCTGGCACGGGGCCTGGGTCATCGCAACATGGGCAGAGGAGAAGGGGACAACCAGAAGGGTGAGCACCATCAGTTCCTAGCAAGACAATAGAGCAGTTAATTTGGGATTTCATCAACAGGTTTGTAATCCAGACAAATGCACATATGTCCGTGTACACAGTCAGATGGCAGAGCAGAAAGCCTTCATCAGCACGCATCATGTTTCAGCCTCTGAGCCTCTGATGATAAAGGCAGCTGCAGTGGTTTAGTACATCGCAGTTCCTCCAAGGCTTTCTGTTGGGTTTTTTTTCCTTCTAAACTGCATTAGGTGAGATTAACAAAACATGCATTAAACGGTGTCAGAACTGCCACCCTGACGGATCTTGAAACGTGGCTGTAAAGGGATGGGGTTATAACCTTTTTCTTACCAGCAATGTTTTAATGTGAACAGCAGTGGAGAAGTAGGTGGAAGCAGGTCTGGGCATGGAGGACTAAAGGGCTCAAAGCCCAGACGCAGGCTCAGGAGGATGGGCTGGGGAGGAGGCACTGGAAGGTGATGCAGAAGGACTTCAAGGGGACTCAGGAGCAGACAGGTTTTCCAGAAGCAGTTCGAAGGTCTGTGGAATGGGAAACATACATGGGATACTACTTAGGTGCATTCATGGAAGGAGAGTCAAAGGGGTGTCAACCTGGAGGGCAAATACCTCATCAGTGTCCACCTAAAGGGGCAGAGACTGCCCTGATCTCCAGTGAGTTGAGGATGGGCGAGACCCAGCCATGCTGATGTGCCAGAAAAAGTCCACAAAGGTCTTGGGCATCCAAAATGAAGAAAGACCCGCAGAAGGGTTACCTTCTTTCCTTAGTACACAGTGGGCTAGGACTGCTAGGAGGTGATGGGTCAGTTCTGCTGGCCACACATACAAGGCTGGGAAATGCTGAGGGCCAGGAATTAGATGCACAACCTATAAACATCATGATTTAGGAACATAACCTTATTAATCAAAGAGAAGGCTGAGAGGGATCATTGCATATGGGTATTTACATAGGGGAAGGTTCTCTGATAGAGGCAGAGAAGGGGAGGTTCTTCAGCCATGCTGATAAGGGGAATAAGAAGACACTACGGGTGGAAGATAACACTAGATTAATTCAGCCTTTGAAGTGGACACCAACTCACTGCTATGAAGGTAATTAAATATTGGAACAGCTTATCAGGGAGGCTGCCGAGTCACCAGTGCTTCTTATGTTGAAATAAAGATTAGGTATCTATGAAAGGACATGGTCTAATCCAATTTCTGGGAAAAATTTATTTTCTGTATACAGAAGGTCAGATAATATGATCCTTGTGGTGCCTTTTGACTGTTCAGTCAGTGAATTTAGGAAGCGTAAACTCCCTTGTGTAAGGATACATCTTCATCTGGTACATGACATGTCAGGCAAATCAAGGGGAAATGCGAAATACAGGCTGAGATCCCAGCTCAAGAGCATGCAGCCAATGCTGGGAAGAGAGCTCAGAAATTCCTGGCTCTTATCCCATTAGCCTACTGGAAGATAGATAAGCTTCCACGTTTCTTCAAACCTCATATGAATCACAGAACTACTTAGAGGTTTTTGGTTTTGTCTGGTATTTATATTGCAACAGCAATAAGAAGACTGTTAAATTGATAGGGGATGGAAAGGTGTCCTCTGCCCCAACAGGATTTAAAATCTTGCTGAGGACACAAGGCAAGCAAGAAAGGAATCACCGGCCTGTAAACACAATGCTCCAGCAACTCAATGAGATCACGCAACACGTTCACCCATGCCAGAAACGAGAGGAAGAAAAGCAGGCCAACCTTGGAAGAGCAGATAAACAGAGTGATCGTGATGAAGAAAGGGGTGCAAGATGCAACAGGACGTGCTGAATGCCAGGATCTATCCAAACAAGGCAAACTTCTGGATGGTGTCTTCTCCAAGGAAGAGAATGGCCAAGAACCGCCAGGAGTAAGGGCTGGGAGTCATTCAGCCACATGTAGAAGTGCCAAAATATGCCAGATGGAATAACTCTTGAAAGTGCCTGTTTCTCCCTGCTGACTTTAAAGGGAGCTAGGAGTGATGGGCCCAGATGTAATTAGCACTTGAGACATCACAAGTCAGGTGAGATGAACTCCAAAGAGCCAGAGGACGCCCAGACTGAAGTGGTCACAGAAGAGAGATACTTCTCTAAGGCAAAGGACTCTCTCTGACTCAGTTTCTCAGCTGTGAAAAAGGACTTTCAATAGAATAATCTACAATTTATCTACGAGAAAAGGGGATTTCAGAAAGAGTGAAAGCGAAACTGCCAGTGAAACCAGGTTGCTATGTGGCCTCCTGTGCTGGCTGGCAGTGGACACTCAAAAATTCCCATTCCAGCAGTGTCAGAATGAAGTGTGGTAGCCAAAAGTCCGGAATGGTGTTTTCCTTTTTTTTTCTTCCCTTTTTTTTTTTTTTTTGCCTTTAATGATATACCTCTAAAAG
>VXBO01008686.1:66495-90834 GCA_013400135.1 Rhinoptilus africanus
AGGGAAGGGAAGGGAAATAAGAAAACAGGGGTAAAACCCTATCCTAAAGCACTGCCCGTGTAACTCCCTCTCTATCCAGGGCTTTCTGCCACAGCAGAGATGGAATTACAGCGCTGAAGGAAACTCAATGAAATAATTATTACCCTTTGGATTTAATTAGCACAGAGCAGAGGCAGTGTCGAACAAACACGTTTGTGCATGAAAACATTCCTCATGGCACCGGGGAGCTCAGACCCAAACCACTTGGACCTGCCGGTGTAAAATGGGCATGGAGGTCAGAGACTTGGCTGCTTGGTCCCTGCCTGTGGTGCCAAGCCAGGCACATGCCTCAGCAAGGACGTTGGCTTGGGCATGGTCCTTCAACCCTCAGATGGGTCCGTGGCTGGAGGACCACAGCTGATCCTCCAGGAGAACTTTATCATGCTGTTCACTGCACAAACCTACCAATGGAGACGTCCTCCATCCCAAAAGACCAGGTGGTGATGGAGGGAAGATCAACCCATCCTGGGGCTTCATGTCTTCTGTATTACAAGGCACATCCCCCTCTTCCCAGGGAGAGACAAATTTTCTCCCCAAGCCAAAAAGCCACCAGTTATTGACACTTCGCAGAATTGAGATGAAGTAGGGAGGTATTTCCATGCTTAAGAGATGGGAGAACCAGCTCTGAGACATTGAGTCTCCTCGAGGCAGCAGGTGGGGAAAGGGCAAAAGGGATGGGAGGGCTGGGAGAACGCCCCAGACACGGAGCAGGGCTGTGATGGTGGTTCAGGAGGCAATCACAAACTTCATCTCCTGTCTGAGGGTCCCTCTGTGTTTGTAGAAGAACACTAGGAAAGCTGATTTCCCCCTTCTTTTGGCCAGAGACACTTTGTTTCTGGTGCAGGACAAGACCTTATGTAAAGAGTGCTGAAGGAGGCTGTGAAGCCAAGCAGTTATCTCCAGGTTCTTCAGTCTCCAACAAGCTCCAAAGCCTGTGCCATCATCTTGCTTTTTCTGATGGGGAAACTGAGGCAGAAAGCACAGAGCTAGGATCACAATGTACCCATAACATCTCCCACAACACAAGGCAGATGTTTCTGCCTGTTAGTTCCCGATGGGCATCATTTATGACCAGTCCTCTAATTATAAGGGCCAGTAATGGAAAGATGCTGGAGGTGAGTAAATTAAGGCAGGCTTCATTTGCAGGCAGAAAAAAGACACTTGGAGGAAATGGCAGGTCTTGGGTTTCTAAGAAAAGCTGCTGAGACCAAGCAGGGAGAGGGAACCCTTTTAATTTTAATTAACTCTTTTAATTTTAAAAGATTTCATGCTAATAGCTATACTTACACCAAGAGCTTCTGCTNGAAAGAAAAAAGGTAAAGCTAAGTCATGCTAAATAATCCAAAATAAACTGAAATTGCTTCATTACAGACAGAAAGGGAACACTGAGCATTAAGCCACAATGAAGTCACTTTAGTGGTTTTTGTTATTTGGTGGGATTTTTTTAATCATTTCACTGAAAGCCCCGTGGAAGACCCCCTTTGCTTCAAACAGAACTGATTATATTAATTTTTTTTATCTTCTTGATTTCGGTCTCTGAACCACAAAATCCAGGGAAGGGAAGGGAAGGGAAGGGAAGGGAAATAAGAAAACAGGGGTAAAACCCTATCCTAAAGCACTGCCCGTGTAACTCCCTCTCTATCCAGGGCTTTCTGCCACAGCAGAGATGGAATTACAGCGCTGAAGGAAACTCAATGAAATAATTATTACCCTTTGGATTTAATTAGCACAGAGCAGAGGCAGTGTCGAACAAACACGTTTGTGCATGAAAACATTCCTCATGGCACCGGGGAGCTCAGACCCAAACCACTTGGACCTGCCGGTGTAAAATGGGCATGGAGGTCAGAGACTTGGCTGCTTGGTCCCTGCCTGTGGTGCCAAGCCAGGCACATGCCTCAGCAAGGACGTTGGCTTGGGCATGGTCCTTCAACCCTCAGATGGGTCCGTGGCTGGAGGACCACAGCTGATCCTCCAGGAGAACTTTATCATGCTGTTCACTGCACAAACCTACCAATGGAGACGTCCTCCATCCCAAAAGACCAGGTGGTGATGGAGGGAAGATCAACCCATCCTGGGGCTTCATGTCTTCTGTATTACAAGGCACATCCCCCTCTTCCCAGGGAGAGACAAATTTTCTCCCCAAGCCAAAAAGCCACCAGTTATTGACACTTCGCAGAATTGAGATGAAGTAGGGAGGTATTTCCATGCTTAAGAGATGGGAGAACCAGCTCTGAGACATTGAGTCTCCTCGAGGCAGCAGGTGGGGAAAGGGCAAAAGGGATGGGAGGGCTGGGAGAACGCCCCAGACACGGAGCAGGGCTGTGATGGTGGTTCAGGAGGCAATCACAAACTTCATCTCCTGTCTGAGGGTCCCTCTGTGTTTGTAGAAGAACACTAGGAAAGCTGATTTCCCCCTTCTTTTGGCCAGAGACACTTTGTTTCTGGTGCAGGACAAGACCTTATGTAAAGAGTGCTGAAGGAGGCTGTGAAGCCAAGCAGTTATCTCCAGGTTCTTCAGTCTCCAACAAGCTCCAAAGCCTGTGCCATCATCTTGCTTTTTCTGATGGGGAAACTGAGGCAGAAAGCACAGAGCTAGGATCACAATGTACCCATAACATCTCCCACAACACAAGGCAGATGTTTCTGCCTGTTAGTTCCCGATGGGCATCATTTATGACCAGTCCTCTAATTATAAGGGCCAGTAATGGAAAGATGCTGGAGGTGAGTAAATTAAGGCAGGCTTCATTTGCAGGCAGAAAAAAGACACTTGGAGGAAATGGCAGGTCTTGGGTTTCTAAGAAAAGCTGCTGAGACCAAGCAGGGAGAGGGAACCCTTTTAATTTTAATTAACTCTTTTAATTTTAAAAGATTTCATGCTAATAGCTATACTTACACCAAGAGCTTCTGCTCAACCGCGGTCAGGGAGCTTTTAGAAATTGCTTCTTTCATACTCATGGAAAAGGGGCTCAAAATTGACATAAGATCAGAACCTGACCACTTCTATTCCAATTTTTTGTCCCTTTATGCCCCTCTTCTTTATCACAGTTACATTTATCCTGCATGTGTTTGCAATGACTTGCAGGACGGCAGCCCTGTGCGAGCGCTCTCCCCCGAATCATGAAGCTCCCCTCTCATTCTTCCATCACCTGGACACATTTGGTCACAGCTTGGTAAGGAAATTGCTGTACAAATCATGCTGCTTAACTGTGTGCGCAGCTCTTGAGATTCCCACCCCACGATCACAACGCTGGACAAAATCCACGGGACCCAGAAGCTGCTTCTTCATCCTTATCCCTGCCAAGATTTTCCTGGGATTACCCAGAAATGGAACAAGGTGGTTCCTACAGCTGGTTACCAGAGGGCTTGGAGTAATGAGATGCACACTGTATTAGTTTTAAATGAATAGCATTGTCAGCTACAGGATCTGCTGAGTGCCGGCAGCTGATCTCAGATGGCATATAGCTGTGGTCTTTGGAAAAAGCATTAAAATTGCTTGGAAAAAATTACAGCTAATTGCACTGTCACGACATTAGCACTGTAGTTCCAAACACTCACAACAAAGGCCTGTTGTCCCTTCTGGCAGCTCCCAGCATCATCATGCAGGGCTGAAATTTTCAAATTCTCCCATTTAATGGGGAGCTACAGAGTGTTTTCCGTGGCCTGGCCAAGCATGACTGTTCTGCTGACTCGAAATAGCCAGCGTCCAAGGGTGATCTGCTGTTTTGTGTTGCTAGGAAGACATGCAGCCTTATGAGTGGAAAGACAGACACATGGCTCCAAGAAGCTTAAATGGGCCAAAATTATTGACTTTTTGATTGGTGGAAAACTAAGAGATTAAGGAAAACATTCCATCATCCTCTCGACTGCATGGCCAAGAGTTGAACCAGTTGAACATTCCCAACAGAGCTGATTTTTGCTCTGTCCCATGGTCTGTAAGCAGAGGACTTGGGGCTGGAGCTGTTTCTCTAGTATCCACGAGATGGATTTTATTCCTTTAAGACAAATAGCTGCCTGCTTTATTTTCCAGCTTGCCGTGCTCCCCCTTTTGCAATAAATAGGATTCCACCCTGGAGAACGGGGGATCTCAATATGCAGCTCCTAATTAGAAAGGTGTTCAGGAGAAAAGAGGAGGGAATAAATAACCTCCTCATAAATCACTTGTGATGAAAGGGGTGGGGAGGATAATGATTTTAAAGGGATACTTTGGCAATTCCTTTAATGAGAAGGAGCAGGTAATTACGTTGACCTTGGAGATTGCATTATTCTCCTTGGGCCAGAGGAGAGAGATGATGAAGGATCACCTAGTGCTAGCTAAGCAAGGGGTGATGTTACAGAAGACTGACACAGCCAATAGCTAACCAAGGAACAGGACGTTTGCTATGTTGTCTCACTCCTTTCCTACCTCCTAAGTGTCCTTGTGCCCAGTTTTCCTTGTCTTTTTTTTTTTTTTTTTTCCTGACAGGTTAGGGTCCTTGGTTTTGATTACTCATTCCTTCTTATGGAGGCAAATGCAATGGATTGGAGGTTGGGTTCTGCGTTGTCTTTGCATCCAGAATTTTATCCAGAAGATGATGGGCTTCAGTGAGACCTGCACAACCCAGAGCAACAGAAATTATGACCCCAAACCAAACCGCTCCTAGAAAGAATCCTTCTACCACCCCTAAAAAGGGAGGAAAACTGCATTTTTGCAATGGAACAGAGTAGGGAAGTCCTCAAGGTTCATCTCTGAGCCTGACCCAATGCCATCATGTAATCCCAGAGCTGGTTTACACTGAGCAGGGGTCTTTCTGATTTAGAGCCATTTACTATGACTTCTTTGAGAAGACACCCTGCTATGACTATGGAGGGTTTCTATACCATGAGAGAGCTGAGCACGTTGGGTCAAAAATAGAGACAGATCAAGAGCCAGGACAAGACGCAGGGGCAGGAGGTGGGGATTTGTTTTTTCCCATGTAGACATCTCCATTCAAGCAGCCCAGGCCCAGCAGAGAACGGGCACTGCTGTGTATGAATCAGGCCATCCAGGGGTGAAGATCGGAAGCAGGGCAGATGAATCACACTGTAGATTCACACTGCACCTATTTCCCTCCGTTGACTATTAAGGAAGCCCATGGTGACCAGCTCCATGACAATCCAGAGAGGCTCCAGAGAAGCAATTTTTCTCATCTCTGCCCCCAGCACTCAAAATTTTGGAGCAAGCACAAGAAATTGCTCCCATTTTCTCTCTGATTCCACTTAATTTCACACCTTTCGCAGTTCTACCGGGTTTTCCCTGGTGGAACAAAAGTGCAGGGAAAGATGGGAATGGAAATAAAGCTATTGACCAAGCCAACCTCTCTTCTCCTTCATTTCTCATTTTGCCAATAGACACCAAAGGTGTGAGGCCAGAGAAAGAACAGTTTAGGAACTGAAGCGAAGCTGTGCAGAGTCTCATGGTATGATTGCCTCTTTCAGAGACTGATACTTTGGGCAGACACTGTCAGCCACATGTTTTAATGGTTAGGACTGAAATTCTCCTCCAGAAGAGCCGTTTGACAGCTTGTCACACTGAAGCTTCACTCTTTCGTACATCACCTGGCAAAGGAGCCAGACTTCAGCATCATCTGTCACCTCTGTTCACTAAAATATCATCCAGACAAATGAGTTGTAATAGTTGGGCACCAGTAAGGTGGCACAGTAAAAGGCTGAGGCTCTGATGGAAGCAAGATCTGCTACAAGAAGATAGGGCAGGGTCACGTGTGAGTTTGAATGCCGGATACACTTGAGAGAGAAGAAAGTCTGCTGTTAAAGGTGTGTGAGAACAGGTAGATCCTTAGTCTTCTGCCATTTACTTTCCCCCAGATTGCCCTATTTGTGCCACAAAGACTTCCTAAAGAAAAATCCAGTCCAGTCCACTACAGCCAGACGCTATGACCAGCCAGTTCAGCATTTGAGCTTTGTCTAAATTTGCAACAGCCTCATATCTCCATCCAAACAAATTAATTCCTTGCCTGGCAACATCCCAGTGGGAACCGCTGCTGGCTCTAAATAAAGCCCAAAGGAAGTTTGTTAAGAACTGGAAAGGAAAGGTTAAACAAAACTAAGCTATCTGAAGCTTGTTGAAGGAGACTGGGGGTTTGACGGGATAAGGCGCTGCTGTTCTGCAGTGTGGGTGGAGGAGAGGACTTGGCCCGGTGGGAATGCGAGCGTGCCGGCTTTCTCCTTCCCTTTCATTCACACCAACCAAAGCTCAAAGGTCTTGCCCAGGGAAGACTCCTGCTGCCAGATGTCAACATACTGATCAGCGAAGACCCAGTAAGAGCATGCCTAAAGCTTTGTCCAAAATAAGATCTCTGTCAGGGCCAGGGAAGAAAGAAGGGGGCAGAAAAAGTGTGATTAGCTAAAAGTGTAGGAGCCTGGAGCAGAGAGAACTGTTAGCCTCATTCATATTGTACGTTTTCCTTCCTGCTTTGGGTTGGACCCACTCTAAAGAATGGCCTTGCTGAACCTGGGCCATAGTCCAAAGTAACTTAATTGACTGTTAACATAATTGCAACTGATAGCAGGAGGATTTTCTCCCTCTCTCCTGAAGGTCTTATGCCTCTCCCTGTGCCTGCCTTCTCCACCCACCTCCTGCCATAGCTGGGTGGTCACACCAGGCTGCCTCTCCATCAGTATCCTGCAGCAGAGCTTTGCACAAGGGGAATTTTCTCCATAAACCTACTTGTCTGCAAGTGTTTCTGCCATCAGACTTCATCTGAGAGAGACAAAAAGAATTCAAACATGTGATGGAGATGAAATGGGGGGACCTGTGAGCAACAGAGTGGAGAAAGACCAAAGAGCAAGAGAGGCCGGCAGAAATAGGGGGTGAAAAGGTGAGATAGTGGATACATGGGGGGAAAAAGTGAGAGCAAACACACAATTGTGAGAGGGAACAGCACAAAAGTGTGTGTTTGAAAGAAAGCAACCCCCAAACCCCGTCCCAATTTATTTCACACAAATTTCTCCCTGCTCTTGTTAGAAGGGAGCACTTGGGAGCTGCCCTCCAACACACAGTGGCAACCAGCCACTTATGTTGCATGTGTTAAACAAGCCATCAAACAGCTCTCCCAGGGAGGGCAATCATTGTGGATCTAATTAAAGCTTGTCACGCAGCTCTACTCGGCTGGCCAGGCTCCACGTGAATGAGATGACCTCTGTTAATTTTATCTGACAACAATCGTTGCATCGGGGTCAAACAACACCCTGCCAAGAGATGGACACAGCAGTCGGAGCTCTGAAGGTGCAGGAGACAAGGAGGATCTGGAAACCCTAGCCATGCACATGGATGGGTCACAGAATCATAGAATCACAGAATTGCCCAGGTCGGAAGGGACCTTTCAGATCATCAAGTCCAAACACCAACCGAACTCTGACAAAACCCATTACTAAACCACATCTCTAAACACTACATCTGCCCATCTTTTAAATACCTCCAGGGAGGGTGCCTCAACCACTTCCCTGTGCAGCCTGTTCCAATGCTTTATAACCCTTTCAGTGTAAATATTATCCTTAATATCCAATCTAAACCTTGCCTGGAGCAACTTGAGGCCATTTGATCTTGTCCTGTTGCCTGTTACTTGGGAGAAGAGACTGACCCCAAGGGTTTGGCTGTCTCTTGCCCCAAGAGGATGAGGGTACCTCCCACTGCCATGTGTATCAGTTGGTGAGACAGCAGGCTGGCAGAGCAGGGCAGGCAGATACGGCTGGAAAAGAGGGTCTCCTCTATGCAACAGCATCATCAACCCTCTTCCAGAAACATGAAACCACCTCACACTGTCATTCAACTCCATCGGAGAGTGGAGAGGTGGTTATTTTTAAATGGTAGATCTACTTAGATGAAGAACAAAATATAAAGTCATGACTTACACTTTGCTAATAATCACTGTGCAGGACTCTCTGTCTCCCTACCAGCCTCTTGAAAGGGTTTTTAGGCAGATGTCTCCCCTCCACCCATGCTCTGAGGCTGCAAGAAGTGTGGCTGTGTTCCTGTACCTCTCCCTGAACGGAGTTGTGCCAGGGCTCGGCAATGTGTTAACCATGTCCTGGTGGACCCAGACAGCTTGGAGCACCACGGGAAATAGCAAAAGGCTGGCCTAAGAGAAGCTGTCCAGTGTGGCAGAGATATAAATGTCTGTGACACTGTGATACAGCCCCTGCATCTCTGCTTGTGCTCCCTGATGGTCAGCAGATGGGGGGGGATGAACACTACTGTTCCTCAGTTGCCCATTGGGAATGGTTCCTGCCCCACGTTATCCCTTGAAAGCTGCTCAGAAATTCACCAGGGGTGTGAGCCAAGCCACAGTCTAGTCTGGCAACACAGCAAGAGATAATTGAATGGATGCTCCAGGCCCCAGTGCATGCCCTGGTACTAATTAATTGATTAATCCTGAAAAATGGGAACAGATTTTTGATCAAATTGTCCTTCATAAGATCCCTGAAGGAATGAGGATAGCAGGAACGAGAGAGGAATCTCGTTAAGCAATGCCACTTATTACTAGCATTTAAATAATCTCTCTGAAGGCACATATACTCCTTAGGAACAACAAAGGACCACGAAACTAATGTGCACCCGGTGGCAAACACAGGCCTGGGTGACCTCTGGGAATATGATAGGTCTGTAGTGCATCTGAGGGTGAATCAGTGTGATGGACTTAAAACTGTTGTAAATTACCAGGTAAACAACAGGGAGCACCAAAAAAAAAGCATTACTCTATGTGGTAGTAAGACCAGAACTGAAAATCTCAGAGAGCACCTGACAACACGAGGCCTCAGGTTGTTATTCTCATTAGAATGTAATTGCCTTTTTAATATAAAAGCTTTTTTAATATAAAAGCTTTTAAAGTAATTTTCTTGGAGTTGCAATGTGCGGCCCCCATAAACCTCTCAGGAACACGTTGCCTCATCCTCCACACCAGCATCCCCAGTTCTCTCCAATCAAAGAAATAACCGCATTGCCAAAATCCAGCGTTCTCATGAGCACAATCAGTTAATTAGTGCTCATCTCCCTGCCATTAATTTCACAGGTGCCTGTTGCACAGCAAACACTTCACTGCTCTGTTTCCTCTCTGCTTGTAACTGAAGGTCCCATTTGGGAAGGGGCTCAGCATCCAAACGGACTGACCATGAGCTCCTCTCGACTGTGTACGTGCAGGAGATGTATTTCCAAGCCATCCTGCAGGGTTTTCACAGTCTTGAGACTCAGAAACTTCAGCTGAAACTTGATCAGATCTGGTAGTTTCCTCTCTGTGCCCATCTCATAGAATGGTTTGGGTTGGAAGGGACCTTAAAGATCGTCCAGTTCCACCCCCTGCCCTGGACAGGGACACCTCCCACCTGCCCAGGCTGCTCAAAGCCCCATCCAGCTAGGTCCATCTCTGTTATCATTGCTGATGGAAACAGACACTTTGATGTTATTGCATATGAGGTCATTACAAATGATCTAGTCTTGGAATCCAGAATCCATGGAGATCATTTTGGGGGCTTCTCCTTTTGTTTCAAGTAGACACTCAGGGCGATCAGGTCTTGGAATCCAGGTTGCATGTGGTGGAGAAACAACTGTTCTCAAGACACAACCGTCAAACCGTGGGGTCTCCCATGGAAAGGTGATACCTTGAGCTCATTTAAGCTGGTACAGGAAGATGAGAGCCTCAAGAATCTTTCAGGAATGACATGAAGACTGGAATGCCATGAATGACATGAAGACCTTGGAAAAAGAGCTCGAGGCGTGGAAAAACGCAGAGGACTTAGCTCAGTCGCAGAGGGCTTAGCTCAGTCAACTTGACTCAACATTTTTTCTGACTCCTGATTGTCTATCTGAGAGTGAAATAATGAAATATTCCTAAGTCATCCAAGCTAAACAGGTTCCATCCTTCCATTTAGACCCAGGTATTTGTGAGGCAGGGCACAGCAATTAGTGGGTACTTTGATGCTTCTAAAAGGGATTTTAAGACACGTAAAACCTGTTACTGAAGAAGGTTTCCTGAGAAGTCAGCTTCCAAGAAGGCTGATTTGAAGCTCATTCCTTGGTGAAGGTGATAGCCAAGATGAAAGACATCCAAGTTGAGTCTTTGATATGAAAACAGGTAAACAAACAAACAAAGGAAAGAATTTGGGAGGGAGGCAGGGGGTTGCTTTGTCTCCTTCAGGCTGTTCACTAGGAATTGGTCTCAGCCAGGAGGTTCAAGTTCTCTTCATTTTCAGCGTAAAGACTCTCTGTTCAACGCCACCTTTTCTACTCAACACAATGACTTTCTGTTTGCCTCCCTGAATATCTGCACCTGAGGAATCTACTTTTTCCTTGGGTTACTTTTTCTTTCCAGTACTTTTGCATTGTTTATTTCACTAATTGTCTCACTGTGCCCTGTGTCCCCAGTGTGGGACAACTGCGTTCTAACACTGATATTCTGCTGCATCACCTCATGGTAATTTACAGAAAACAATGGGCTACATTCTTTGTTTAATCAGAGCAATAGAGTCCCAGTTCAATCAATAGCTTTAGCTTTTACCTTACTGGTAAACCAACCAGCTTACCCCATCTGAAGATACAGACAAGGCACAATACTGCCGTGGAAAATCAAGGCCAATTAATACTGCCAGGTTTCATTACAGCAAAAATGTTCCTTGCAGTTGGAATTACAACAAAGACATTCATGTTCTGATTTGACTCCTCCAGCTCAATCTATTATCTCATGAAGATAAAAAGATACTAATTCTACGTGTAAAGACTGTCTGGTAAACTGCCAGGTTTTCTTTTTTTCTTTTAATTACTGAAAAGGAAGATGGGGAACTGGCTACCTACCTAAAAGCTGGAGCTAAAAGCTTTTCATGAGGAGAAATAACTTGAGCAAACATCCTTCCCCTTATCTCTCACGGTTCCTCTAGGCTCATTTTGATTTATTTTTTTAAAAAGCAAATCCTGTGTAATTAATAAGCAGGGTGATAAAAAAGTATCAATGCTCCATATCCAAACTGATGTACTTCTGCTCTGAGCACAATTTCACCAGCATGCCTCTTAAGGTCTTGATCGTCTTTCTCTCTGTTTGGTCTTTTTTTTGGTGGTTGCACGTCAAACACAAAGAGGAAAAATGAAAATCAGGCTGATAGATGGCGTGCAAGATGCTGAGATGTACATAAGGAAAGGTACGTAGCACAGTCCCTGCAGATGGGCTGAGGGAGAGGCAGCAATGGTCTGCAATAGGCATTGGTTTGAAAGTACAAGAATTTCACACTCACTGCACTTACCCTCTATTCCATCTCTGTCCTGGTGTTTAATGCCTCAACCTACCACAACATCGCCCTTGGGTTGAACGCAAGAATGACACGGAGCTGTTGGAGCGGGGCCAGAGGAGGCCACGGAGATGCTGGGGGGGCTGGAGACCCTCTGCTGTGGGGACAGGCTGGGAGAGCTGAGGGGGTTCAGCCTGGAGAAGAGAAGGCTCCGGGGAGACCTTGGAGCCCCTTCCAGTGCCTCAAGGGGCTCCAGGTAAGCCGGGGAGGGACTCTGGGTCAGGGAGGAGAGCTGTGGCATGAGGGGGAATGATTTTACACTGGAAGAGGGGAGATTTAGATGAGATAAAGGGAAGAAATTCTTTCCTGTGAGGATGGTGAGCTCCTGGCCCAGGTTTCCCAGGGAAGCTGTGGATGCCCCATCCCTGGAGGGGTTCAAGGCCAGGTTGGCCGGGGCTTGGAGCAGCCTGGTCTGGTGGGAGGTGTCCCTGCCCAGGGCAGGGGGGTGGGACTGGATGACCTTTAAGGTCCCTTCCAACCTAAGCCATTCTATGATTCTATGATATCGTTATTGATGCCATTGACCGAGCCCTGCACATTTCATCCTTGAGTTCCTCTGTCTTTTCAGTTCTTGATGAATTATATTTCCCCAAGGAACAGGAGGAGACTCTGAGGCATAAAGGGATGAGCTCCTGCATGGTGTGGAGGGGTCACCTGCAATTTGCTGCTGGCTTTGGGCTTGCATTTGTCTTCCATGAAGGTTCCCCACAAAGTGGTTTCTGGGCTCAAAGCACATAGGCTAGGAGCTTCTGCACAAGGCCTTAGTCTCCTTTGCTTTTGCTTTCAAGCCTCGAATAAACAAGCAGCCACAGATGCCATGTTTGTCACGCCTGAAGACATAAGCACAAGGTCACATTACTCTGCCTTGAGATACTGCTCATCAGCTGCCTGCATGCCCCTTCCAGCCTGCAGATAACGAGAGGTAGTCTAGTTTAGGCTCATCTTCTTGGCTCGTGAGCTAAGCTCAGACCAACAACACTGCTTTTGCCCGGCGACGAGTTTACAACCAAGAAATTGCTGTGGCTCAGCTGAGCTGTTGTAATCTGCTCACGCAACAAGCACCAACCGTTTCCAAAGCTGTTGTAACAGCTTTCTCCAAGGACAGAAACTGCAGTTTGACAGTAAGACCATTTAGCTTTAAAACACAGGATCTGCCACGCTCCTTGAAGAGCACTGATGTCTTTAAGGCTGGTAGTAATAGGCTCTTGACCTCCATTTGGTTCAACAGCTAACGTTGAGAAGAAATAGGACTCTAGTGCGGTGCAACGGCTTGGCGATGCTGCATTCAGCAGGGATGTTTATAGAGCAGGGGGCAACACATGGAAACGTCGCCCCTTGTTTAATTCAGACCGTAAAAAGAGAGCAGTTTCCTGCCTGCATTTTCATGAGCAGGCATTTCTGACTCGAGTGAATTAATGAGTTTCATCTTGGTCTCCTGCACATTCGATATCACATTGTCCTTGGGCGTTTAAAGGAATTAGGTTGGGTGGCCGGGTTGGGTGTTTTTTTAATCCACAAGAAAGAGACGTGTCACCTCTTCCTTTATCTTTGATTTCACCAAAGGTTTCCATTTGTTCAGCCTATTAAAATCCCCCAAAAGGAGACATTTGAAAACTCTGTTGTGCTTTGCAGAGCTGGGTCGCAACGGATTTCACAGGCCACGCTGCCCCTATAAAAGAGGAACAGGGTTTAGTCTCGCAAGACTTTGGTGAAATACATCAGTTTAATTAGGGTGTATTTTGCAAGGGTGAAAAATAATTATTGTGCATACAAAGTGGAAATGACCAAAAATTGCCTCATTAACGTTGATTCATTGTAGCTGGCTCATAATGAGTAGAGACTGGAGCCCCTTGATGAATGGCACTCCCTCCACACCAACACGCTCTGCATCCGTAATGCCTGAGCATGGCTCATTTTACGGGAGCAACGGTGCAGAGAAGAGGCAGGGAACCTACACATGGGCCAACACGGTGGTGCCACCCAGCTGCTGTGTGGGAAGCCAGAGGTTGGAGCTTGGGGAATTCCTGAGGGGATGGGACAAGTGCTNTGGGGGGTCAGGCTCCTCTCCCAAGGAACTGGCCATGAGACAAGAGGAAAAGGCCTCAAGTTGTGTCAGGGGAGGTTTAGGATGGATATTAGGAAAAAATTCTTCACCAAAAGAGTTGTCAAGTATTGGAAGATGCTGCCCAGGGCAGTGGTGGAGTCACCATCCCTGGAGGGATTTAAAAGCCGGGCAGACGTGGTGCTGAGGGACATGGGGTAGCGGTGGTTTTGTCACTGTTAGTCTGATGGTTGGACTCAATGATCTAAAAGGTCCCTTCCATAGGCAGTTCTATGATTCCTATGATTCACAGCTCCCTACCTCAGCCTGGTCTCTGCCCTGGCGATGGGGCAAGAGCAGCAAATTAAGGGAAAGGAAAAACTGGTGTTTAAAATTAGGAATTGTCTCCAGTGAAGCCTTGTCCGCCCTTTTATTACCACTGGCTTCAGATACAAATTTTCCCTGGGCTGAGAGTCTCTGATCACTCTGTGCATTTTAGCCTGCTGTTCAGGGACGGCACATGGTCCGTGGCACCTTTCAGCATCAGGCACAGGGGAGGACACACCACCCCCCCACACATGCTTCTCCCAGATGGACAAATCAATATGCCCTGGGTATAGGGTTGCAATAACAGCAAGAACCAACGCCCCTGATCCTAAATCATGATGGAGGACAGGGTTTGCCATTATCAACTGACTTTAATACAGATGTCAGGACAGTCCAGAAGAGGATATGTCCTCTGACAGTGGTTTTCAACCTGGACTGGACAAATTCCCACATGGAGCTACATGTACAACAGCTGAGATGGCTAAGATTGTTCTTTCTACTTTCAAACAGTCCTTTGGGGAGGTCTCATGGACTCATAAGCATCTGCAGATCAGAGGACTAAACCGCTCTCCTGGTACACCACACGGGAGCGGGACCTTCAGAGAAAACCAAAGCACTGCCCAGTACGTCTGGGGTTAACAGTTGTATTAAATTGATCTTTGTCTACATTCTTAAATGCTTTGGGGAAAAATCCTTTTGCTGATTCAGCACATGAGGCTTGGTGAACTTTTAGAGGGGCTGTTTCTCAATCCTTTACAATTGGCACAGGCTGCCCAAGTCAGCGAGGAGTTCTCTCGTTTTATTTTAGAGGCACGATACGTTATCTGACTTGTCCTAAGGCAGGCACCCAAAATGGGTTGGGGAATTGCTTTAGCAGTGGCCATTTCTCTCCTGCAACTAAAAATGGGAGCTGAGGGGGAGTCAATCAAATGGAGATGTTTGCATTTAGATGTGTGAAGGAAAATGATGTTAATCCCACCCTGTGATGGAAATGGCTTGCATATAGCAACACAAGGATGCTGGGTGGGGTCAGGATAAGGAGACCAACCGCATGAAACGCAGTCAGAGCTCAAACTGATGCTCACCCCACCTGTCAAGGGCTCAGAAACGCTCCCTAAAAGGGTAGAAGATAGCACTCAGACCTCTCCTTCCTGCCTGTTGGACCACAGCTGACTCCGAAGCTGTTGAACAACAGCTGATTGAAGCATCAAAACGTGATTGAATGCCTGTATTTGGGTCTGCTGGCACTCACTGGCCGGATTTTGCCCTGCTGATTAACCCCCAGTGTCGTAATGACTACTGCAAACAGGAATAATAATAATAATAATAAAATATTTTGTATCACATGTATGGATCACAGAAGATGTACCAAGAAAGTAGAAGGTGAAGAAGGAACAGAGAGGGGAGCAAGGCAGCCTGCAGATGATGCTCATGGTGACCCAGCGAGCCAGCTGATTGCACTTGGAGCCCTTTGCCATTCAAATCATTGCAGCTGCAATTTGTTCTTAATAACAACCAGAGCATCTTTATGACCTTTAATAGGTGGTGGCCTCTTTATTCTGTGAAATAACATCACCTTCTGCTGCAGCACAGCAAGGAAAATGTCTCTGCCACAAGCAGGGTACCAGTTTTCCACTCTTCTTTTGAAATTAATTCAGCAAAAAAGACATCCTAGATAAAGACCAGCACAAGCCTCGAGAACGGCTGAAATAAGCAGCGAGCTGTGCTCTCCTCTCAGGACCAAAGTTCACCCTAATCAGAACAAGCGGAACTGGAGGTATGTTTTGCCCAGTGATTGAGTGTGATCTGAAGACCTGGATCCCTCAAAATCCCAAAGGTCAGTAAACGCCCGTCCAGTCTGACAGAGAAATATTTAGCAGTAAAATAAAATCTTCCTGTCCATCCCTGAGCAAAATGTTTCCTTATCCAAGAAGAAGATTGCTAATTTTCAGGCTAGTGATTCTTTTTTATTTTGGGTTTTTGAGCAATGGTAAGGAATAATAAAAATAAGGAGAGCTTGCTGGTTGCATTTCTAAGTGAGCAGTTTCTGGTCAGCTCTCTGTCTGATGACCTCCTCAGATGGATATGCCTGTTGGGGAAAAGCTACCCTTACTCTTATTTCAAGGAATGAATCAAAACAGGAACTCCATTTTAAATTAGCTTCTTTCTAACTTTCTTTCTCTGGAGAGAAGGAAACTAATTTCCAGGTGTAGACAAGGATTTATATACACAAAGACATCCAGGGCAGCAAACAATAACCTGTCTCTAGTTTTCAGGCTCCACATATTGTCATGTGTTCAAAAATATCCATAAAAAAGAACAATTTTACATCAGGGTGCTTAGAAAAGAGCTCTCTTTCTGCCCCGTTGGGAACCGTATGGTGCTGGCAGGTCAGCAAGGCCCTTTCCATCTCAAACATCTACGTTTCCATCTCTTTGCACATGTAATTTTGCACCTCATTGCTCCTAATTGAGTGGTTTTGAAAACCCAGCCTGTAGAGCTATCCATTACTCTGCCACGGCCACAGTGTCAAAGAAAATAAGTTCCCAGACACTTCTGTCTATAAATAATTCTGCTGTCGTGAGGTTCTCCACAGGGAGTGTTGACAGCTATCTCATTGCTGCCGTATTTCTCAGTTTTCTAGCAAATTGCTTGTTTCTTCCCCCAGCCTCTTCCCAAAAAACAAAGGTGCAGGAGGATCACGGGGCTTCCTAAGCAGCATTTTCAGCATCTTCCTCCTCCCAGGACAGATGCCACAGCCGCTGTGGAAGCTGCCATCTCCAGGACGGGACTCAGGAACTCATGTTTGCCTGAAATCCTTCCCAGCAATTTTCTGGAGCGAAAGGATGTTAGCTGTAGTCACACCGCCAAACTCCAGCTCTGGTAATTATATCCTGCTATCCCAAATTCCCTCTTACAGTTTCAGCAGGATGCACAAGTATTCTTGCACAGCGTTAAACCCCTGCTGTGGGTTATCTCAGAGACAGCTGCATTTTGGTGGGGAAAAGTGATTTCTGTCGATTTGGCCATGGAAACTAGTTGTGAGTTTTGGCGCAAAGATTTGGCTTTTCTTGGGTGAGCAACAGCAGGTTGGCTTCCAGCAAGGACGAGCTGTTACTGAAATGTGAGCTTGGGGGATCCTCCCCAAAATAATAAATTTATTCAGAGCAGCTATAGAACAGGACTTAGAAGCTGCAAGTGCAACTCACTGTCTGAGGTCCCAGCCCAAAGACCCAAACAACCATATCCCAGGTAATGAAGGATGGATGGGGCTTAGAGCAACCTGGTCTAGTGGAAGATGTCCCTGCCCAGGGCAGGGGGTTGGAACCAGATGATCTTTAAGGTCCCCTCCAACCCAAACCATTCTGTGATTCTATGAAACCTTCTCCTCTTGCTGTTACTTCCCCACAAATCATCGCTGTGAAGCAAACAGTGCAGCACAAATTTAAAGTTTCTACGCTGCTGTTGGGCCAAGGCATCAAGTAGTTGCACTCTCTGGTCTCTACCACTGTTATATTTAGTCCATAATTAAACAAGCGAGGGACATAAATAGCTGACAGCTTAAAAGCACTTTCTTACACTCTTCTCCTTGCTTTGTAAACACAGACCTTACTTCTCCCATAAACTACGGAGCACAGCTATAACTCATTCACCCCAGCACTGCATTTTTTTGCCCGAGTCCAGGGTATATTGTCATTAGCTGAACTGACTTTTTTTGCCTTCAAATTTGTCTTTTTATTAGAAAATGTCTTTGTCCCTCCTTGAGGATTGCTGGGAACATCCCTGAGCTGGATTGCCTCATCAAAGCGCTGTTCTCAAGTCAATGCAGTACAAGGATATGCCCATAAGATGCGGGCCACATTTTTTTATGAGGAAGGAATTAGTTGAGCTTCTCCAGAACAGATCAATTCTGACTAATTAAGTTAACATAATTTTTGTCTTAGCTTGGAAATGGCCCCCACCAAGGGAAAATGCTACTGGTATGAAAGGCTCTGGGTGATGGATGGAGCTAGAAGATGTCATAACATGCATAACTTTCAAACTTTTTCTTGAGCATCTGACCCTACAGATACTTCATAGTGCAGTGCCCAGGGTGGGAAAGATCTGAGCAGGGAGGGTGCTCTGGGGTGCTTGTGCCAAGGTGCCCCTGCCCTGGAAAGTGGGGCAGAAGAGCTAAATTTGGGGTCTTAGAGCACCATCTGCTGGCATCTTCCCCCAGAAGGAGCCGCGGTGGGCTCAGAGCCAGCCTTCACCATGGCCAGGACTGCAGAGGAGGCATTGCTGAGAGGAGAGAAGGGCTGCTGGAGAAACCCCAAGGTCTTCTTTGAGCCTCCATGGGGGAATGAAACAAGGCAAAGTGGCAAAACCCGCTCCTTTCGCTGCAATTGGAACAAGCGCTGAGGTGGGTGGGTGGGTGTCATCTACCGAGCAGAGAGGACAAGGCATGGAGAAGAGGATGATGGCTCCTGCCATACTCATGAAGGGCCAGAACAGGCTTGTTTGGGTGATCCCACTATCCCAGCAAGGCCTTGGGATTGTTTCAATACAGTGTCTTTGCTGCTGAAGTGTTGGGTGTCACTGGGAGGAAGGTGTCACTTCCAGCCCATCCTGGGAACAGCAGGCAGATTTCCCAGGTGTGGTTAGAAATCCTTGCTGGAAGGGGAAGGAGTTGAACCTCTGGCTTTCTGAGGTGTTTCTGATCACCAAGGTAGTACATAAATGGTGGAAAGAAAGCAACAACCTCCCTGTCTGCTCCAGTTAGGAAGAGGACCCGGGCTTTACATGCCACGTGAGGGAGACTTCAGTGTGGCACATCTGTCCCAGGGAGCAGAGGATTTTGCCCAATACCTAGCCTGGTGGCTCCCATTTTCCACTGCCTGCCTGCCCTCCCACTGCACAGGTATCTTAGTTTCCCCACTCTGCCAAGGGGACCTGGCATCTGAGCCCTCTTGTGTGTCCCTTGGGATCTGTGTTGACTTTTCTCTTCCAGGATTGTCCTGTTCCAAGATCCATCTTTTCTCTCCTTTGCTCCCTTTCCATGCATCTCTCCCCTCTGTCTAATTTTTAAGACCGTGGTCCCACAGGCCATGGTGTCTTCCATATATTGAGCACAACAGCTTGGCTCTTCAGCCCCAAAATAGTCTACTGTGTGGCAGATCAGATAGGACAGGTCTATACGAGGGATTCTTGGATCTCATCTTGTCCTCACCTCTTCAACCACACCTCCAAGACAGAGGTCTACGAACACCTTAGAGTTGAGGTGTATGGTCAAAATTTGGTTCTCTTAGGGCTGTGGAAATTGAAAGGCTATTCTTGTTCGTCGGGACCAGTACTCTGTTTTCACAAGCCATCCATCCTGTAATATTCTTCGTAAATCTTTTTCTCGCACCTATAATTTAGATGGGGCCGCTAACATTGGAGCCTTTCTCGCTTTCACGCAGAAAACAGACAGCTTTCTGCTTGAAGGAGGTAAACTTTCTGCACGTAATAGCAGAGCAGAACCGTCTGGGATGACTGTCAGAGAGGATATGTAAGTGGCGGATTGATTTTTACGTGCTGCAAATAGCAAAAGGCAGTTGTCTCTTGATACGCTTGGATTAACAAAGCACAACACTTGGTACTGGAAGCGCTGCTGCCACAAAGCAGAAGGGACCGTAGTCTCTCTGCCTGAGACGCAAAGCAGGCTGAAGCAGTGAAACTACTTCAGTCCCCCGTAAAGCTGGTTGTGAGGCATTCATCAAATATGAGTCACCAAATCATCATCTATTGAGCCTTTCACTGTTTTCGTCTTCCTCTGTGCATCTACTGTGCCTCCTACGCTGCGGGAAGGTGAGGAGGCAGGGCGGGAAGGGGGGGAGTCCCAGCTCTTGGGATTGTGTGAATACAGAGGCCTCTCAATGTGATTTTTTCAGTATATTTCTAACTGTCTTGGCTGTAAAATCCTACAGAATTTACTGGTGTTTTAATAACTGGCAAGGGGAAGCAGGGCTTGAGTTGAGAACCAGTAAGCTGCTTCAGCCACCCCTGTTGAGTTGAGATATGGTAGGAAGCAAAACCCCAGCTCACCCAGCTCTTCTGCAACATGGACGTTGGTGCTGGCTCCTCTAAGATAAGGTGAGGAGTGAGAAGAACTGTCCCAGGACCTGGGGCTCACATGGTGGCCACCAATAGACCATCCTGAAAGCATGTCTGAAGCAGCAGAACAGGAAACATGGAGAACACGTGCCATCAGTTGGATGAGGCTGGGCATCAGAGACAAAAGCTCTGGCCATTTGGTCACTTGACTTGCTGTGCAGCACAGGGGTAGATAACCCTATCTACACACATGTCCTGTCCCCCTCACCTCTGTCTTTTCTGTCAAACCATATGCTTTTGGCAGGAGGAACTACCTGTACACAGGCTCCCCAGGGAAGTGGTGGAGTCACCATCCCTGGAGGGATTTAAAAGCTGGGCAGACGTAGTGCTGAGGGACGTGGTTTAGTGGTGGACTTGGCAGTGTTATGTTTACGGTTAGACTCAATGATCTTGAAGGCCTTTTCCAACCTAAACAATTCTATGATTCTACATTGACCAGCTCAGTAAGACTCTGAGCTCAGATGCAAATGCTGGTCTTCAGTACAAACAAAAATAGTTCTAAGAAATATTATGCTATTTTAGATAAATAAGTGTTATTTATCCATACCAGCCTTTGGGATTCACAGACCAATGCCCAACAATTAGTAAAACACTCCAGTAATATCACATCATTAATATGACTACCTTCACTAGCGGTCCTGTTCCAACATACAGGGGACACCGATGAGGGGTAACAGTTTTAAACAGAAAAAGGTGAGATTTCAATTAGACATTAGGAAGAAGTTCTTTGCTGTGAGGGTGGTGAGGCACTGGAACATGTTGCCCGGAGAACTTATGGATGCCCTATCTCTGGAGGTGTTCAAGGCCAGGCTGGATGGGGCTTGGAGCAGCCTGGGCTGGTGGGAGGTGTCCCTGCCCAGGGCAGGGGGTTAGAACTAGATGATCTTTAAGGTCCCTTCCAACTCTAAGTGTTCTATGATTCTATGATTTCTTGCTGGGAGGGTCCTATTGGCATCTCTTATGTATTTACCGCTAACTAATTTGCCTGAGGCAGGCAAAAATACATTCCCAGTTAGCACAAAAGAACTTCCGTTTGAAGCAACGATGGACTAAATGAACAGCTCTGAATCAGTAGGGTAGAGATCAATTAATCCTTAGAGGACTGAAACCGTGAACCAATCTGATTCAGTGTGCTTTATCTTCACTATCCTAAGGGAGAGCTTTTAGGTGACGATCTCCTGCATGCACCCAGAATATTTCCGACAGTTGCAGTCTTCGAGCATTTTTGCAAAATCTCTTTGTATCACTGCAGCAACCACGAGCCACCATTCAGTCCCTAGGGGAAGGTACCATGTAAAGTTACAGGCAGGGCCCCTCCTGAAGACCTATATACATTGTGTAGGTGAGGGATATTGGAAAGATTTGAGGTTATGAATGTGCCCAAGGTCAAATAGAAGGTTTTGTGGCTGAGACGGTGACAGACTCGAGAGCTTCTGACTGCCAGCGTTCACTGCATCACCCCACGATCATCTGCAATCCAAATTTCCCTGTGCACCTGTCCCTGCCCTAATTCACTCCAGTTGTCTGATTAATTAAAAAGTGTAATGTGGGACAATTGATTAACACAGGCTGCACTGCGAAATGGCTGCTCTCCACTGCAAATTTCAATTTCAAATTCAAAAGCAAGGGAAAAGTTGTAGGCTTTCCTATTTCAGTGAACAGTCGCCTTTTCATGCAAAGAAACTCTCTTCGAGGAAAGGTCTTTTAGTGCCTCCTGCCTTGACGGCACTAGTATAAGGTGTTCAGCAGGGTCATTTTCAGCCTTCCTATTAGTTGCAGGGCACTGGGACCTGTTCTCCATCCATAGGGTAACGCACATGGAAGATATAAGCCATCCTGAGAGCTCCTGCTCGATGCTAGCCCTAAACCAGGAAGGGCTGACGAACATCAGGAGGAAATGCAGGATGAAAACTGCAGTCTCACGGAGAAATGAATGCTCCAGAGATGTGGAAGATGTCTTGGGATATGGAAGATGTCCTGAGATGCAGAAGATGCCAGGATTCAAAGCCTGATCTCTGAGCTAAACTATCACTACTCCAGCTATGCATGTTGCAGGGGGCTTCCGCAAACACAGTGCTTTCTTCTGACAAGGCACTTGGAGACCCAGCGTGAAAGATAAGCCCCTTATAACAGGAACTCATTTTCCCAGGTAACAAGAACAAACAGCCTCAAGTTGCACCAGGGGAGGTTTATGATGGATATTAGGAAAAAATTCTTCACCAAAAGAGTTGTCAAGCCTTGGAAGAGGCTGCCCAGGGCAGTGGTGGAGTCGCCATCCCTGGAGGGATTTAAAAGCCGGGCAGACGCGGTGCTGAGGGACGTGGGTTAGTGGTGGTTTTGGCAGCGTGAGGTTAATGGTTGAACTTGATCTGAAAGGTCCCTTCCAACTAGATGATTCTATGATAAGTCAGGGTCCACCAGGAGCCCTGGAGAAGAGCTGTAAGATCTGAATCAAACCAGGGCCAGGGCAGCAGGTATTAGCAGCCAGCAAGGGGAGTAAAATAAATACACCCACTAAATGAACAGTGGGGGACAGATACATTCAGCGAGAGATCTTTCAGACGGGTAGGAAATGATCTTCAAAGCCTGAGCTCCAGCCTAGACAAACTCGTATCCATGTCTTTCCCTGGAACTGCACCCATTAGCACACACAAGCTGGTTTGTTGACGTGGCAGATCTCGGTAACATCAGTGAGACACTGGTCTTGAAAAGGAATAGCATTTTCTGAGTATCAGATCTTTTTAGGTGCCTCGGATCAGATAACTAACTGAAAAAGTCATGCTAACAAATTCAGCCTGATATTAGGAAACTGAACGCAAGCGTAGCTGTCGCTGTCGTTCACCAGCACAGCTATGCCTACGTTGCTCGGGCTGTCAGCTGCAGCCTATGTTCGCATCCAAATTCACTTATCTAAATACAACACCATGCTCTGCCATTGGCTTGAGGAAGCCCCGAGGAAATCCTAGCTTCCCAAATGGGACCTGACCCCACTTGTCAGCTGCCTGGTCAGCTGCTTCTGCATGTCCCCTCCAGCCTTGCAGCAACACTACATGACCAACGGATCCTTCTAGGGAGGGTTTCCAGGATCACCTGCCTCAAGGACATCTCAGCTCTGCAGACAAAACCCTGAAGTCAGAATAGCGTGCACATCTGGTCTGGATTCACATCATTTCAAGACATCTGAAGTCTTAAACCAACTCCATCTAAGCTAGTCAGCCTGGGTTCTGTGTATAATTAACACCAAAAAAAAAGGAGAGAGTCTTACAGCATGATTAATCTGACCCCTTTTTAGACTTCTACTTTAGGATTAAATTATAGTCTCCGCTGACAGTAACGGGCACCTGTGGTAAACAGCTTGGATGGAAACACCTACTCTGTAGATATTTGTATTTCATCCAAAAAACTCAACCTCTGAAGTGTCATAGTCCAAATGTTGTGCAAAGGCAAAGAGGAAGAACACCACATATGTAGGTAAAGCCAAGAACTTACTGTTAGTATAACTGAAAACTCTCAAATTTGAGAATCATTATTAGTCTTATTAGAGGAAAAGAAAGAATAATAATTCCACATAGAGTAACAGAGTAATTTTATACAGAAAAACTTTCAATAATAGTAATAATACAATTAAAATTGCATTAGGTTTTTTTCCAGCCTTTTTTCTGGTGTTAGGCTTCATTGCTCCATTGGGTCCTAAAATCAGTAACTTTGGACTGCTGGAGAGGGTAACACCGTAAGTCATCAGCCTCTGGTGCCCTTCCCTGGGAAGAATATGCAATTTATGTTACTGGCTTATCCTTCATCACTCTAAAATCCACTCTGGGCCATTTTTATATGCTTGTTCATATGCTTTTACACCTTTCTCTTTCTTCATGAGTCTACAGATCCAGGTTACTTCCAGATTTACTATACGCATGTTATGTATCTTTGATATTATTTCTTTAATTTCTCTGTTACCCCTAAAACTAGTTTTGTCCAGATCCAGAGCTGCATTTCTGTAACTACCCACGGGTGGGCTGTCTATAGCCATGAGGTCTCCAGTGCCAACCCACACCCCATCTTCTGTCACACCATGCCTGCGCTCCCCAGCGCCGCATCCTCTATCTCCACTTCTCGAGGTCTCTGCTGTCCCACCAGCCCTGGGTTTCTCTATAATACATCACTGTGTCAGGGCTGTGCCTTTTTTTTGCACAGAATAACTGCGTGTTCCTGCTACTCTTGTAAACTATAGTTATACATAAGTACAGCACATTTAGCCGCAAACGCCTGGTCAATTAGAGAAATCATTGTCTCAACTACATCAACTAAAGCAAAGCTTAAGCAGATGAAAAAAAAAGTTCAGAGAGAAAACCTGTCGAGGCTCAGTCCTGAGGCCTTGCAAACTCAGTACAAAGCTGACGGTCTGTTGCTACAAGCAGCAAAACTGGATCACAGCACACCTTTACAGAAGAAAAGAAACCTCAGTGGCACTATGATACTCAGAGTCTAGGAGA
>VXBO01008686.1:94147-114218 GCA_013400135.1 Rhinoptilus africanus
AAAAGCGGGGGCGGGGGGGGGGGGGGGAAGGAAAAAAAAAAAAAAAAAGAACGAGGAGAAACTGGGCAACAGAAAAGCATGTCAGAGTTATAAAAAGCGACAGAGAAGGGAATTTTATTCATGAGCTTTCCAAACGCATTTGCCATTATCGCAGGCATGAGAATATTATTCTGCTGCTGTCAGGGGGCATGTGACTGGGGCTCCAGCCGTCAGAAAATCACTGCCAGCTGTCAGAGGGCCAAGCCATTAAGGGCGATGGGCCAACACCAATCACACTGTCAAGAAATACACTTGCTTGTCAAGAGATTAGCAGTCTGGCCTCCAAAGCCTTCAGAGAGCACTGGCTTCAAAAATGGAGATGGTCATGTGAATAGTGCAGAGTCTCTGGCACTGGGAGCAGTGGGTAGAAACACTCCTTATAAAAGGGGAACACAAGAAGGAAGGTGTTATGCTCTTTCTGGTTGGATCTGGCACATCAGGAGCACTGAATGGCGTATAGCACCTTTGCTCTGACAGCATTTAAAAAAAAAAATTAATTCATCCAGAAACACTGCTTAGCCTTTGATCAAATGGGTTGATGTACAGCGCATGGCAGCTGTCTTTGGGAAGGCTGCCGTGAGAGAGCAGCCAATTCGAGCTGGAGTCTTGCTGAATTTTATCCCCTTTTCCTTCCAGCTTCAGGAGTCCCCTCACCTGTCTCAGTCATACCTGACGGTGGACAGGGCACATGGTCTGGATAACAGAGGTGATGCAGGCTTTTCAGTCCTAGAGCAGTACAGACCCCCAGCCTTGTCCAGCGATGGTCCCAGAGAAAGGCCAGCCCCAGGACCAGCAGTGGTTATTCCAAGGGTCCTTTTATTTTACAGGTGAAAAACCTAGACCCGGTTTTTAAAGTATAGCCTACAAGGGAGAATCACTGTACCCCTTTCCTCAGACAGTCACACTCCAAGTTGTACCAGAAAGCTACAAAACCATTACTATGGATCACAGAAATCCTGCAGCGTTCACAGATGGTGCTTTATGACGTGTGCTAAGCATCTTGCATCAAGTTTAAAGCACGTATTAGTGTTGCGTTACTTTTGGGTCACACCTTCCATGGCATTTGAACTCAGAAAACCATTGAGTGATTCAGACTGTCCACAGCTGCCATGCTCAGCACTCGCTTCAGAGAGGTTTTCTAAGACAGTAATTCAGTATTATATCACAGATTGGGTGGAGAATGGCTTGAGATCGTCCCCGAGGAGAAGGACTTGGGGGTGCTGGTGGGTGAGAAGCTCAACAGGAGCCGGCAATGTGCGCTGGCAGCACAGAAACCCCCCCGCAGCCTGGGCTGCATCCCCCCAGCGTGGGCAGGGGGGCGAGGGGGGGATTCTGCCCCTCTGCTCCGCTGGGTGAGACCCCCCTGCAGTGCTGCCTCCAGCGCTGGGGCCTCAGCACAGGAGAGACACAGAGCTGTTGGAGCGGGGCCAGAGGAGGCCCCGGAGATGCTGGGGGGGCTGGAGCCCCTCTGCTGTGGGGACAGGCTGGGAGAGCTGAGGGGGTTCAGCCTGGAGAAGAGAAGGCTCTGGGGAGACCTCGGAGCCCCTTCCAGTCCCTCAAGGGTCTCCAGGAAAGCTGGGGAGGGACTCTGGATGAGAGAAGGGAGCCATAGGACAAAGGTGAACAGTTTTACATTGCAAGAGGGGAGATTTAGATGAGATGTGAGGAAGAAATTCTTGGCTGTGAGGGTGGTGAGACACTGTAAGAGGTTTCCCAGAGAAGCTGTGGCTGCCCCATCCCTGAAGGGGTTCAAGGCCAGGTTGGACGGGGCTTTGAGCAGCCTGGGCTGGTGGGAGGTGTCCCTGTCCAGGGCAGGGGGTGGGACTGGATGATCTTTAAGTTTCCTTACAACCCAAACTATTCTAGGATCACACTGACTTGCCACTGCAGCCTTAACACAGACAGAATTCAGAATGTGATTCATGCACATGATTTAGCTTCATATGCTCTAATTAGGTAACTCACATTGTAATTAAATAAGTGCATCACACTTCTGGATGAAACTGTTCAGAAAAGTGTGTCATGATGGACCCACTCTCGTCTGCAGTTTTGGTATGACAGATGTCTGAAGTTTGGTGTGTCAAAGACCTGGACACTTCAGTGCTCAGAAGCCAACTCTTGTTCATAAGAATTCATGAAGCGGGAAGGTGTCACCAAGGTACCTGAAGCAATGGCTTTCTGCAATACAGGCTGAAGTGACACACCTCTCGGGAGCGGATGCCACCAAGAAAGTAGGGTCAGTGGTAGAAAATCTCCAGAAAACTTCTTTCGTTCTCTGTCTAGCAATGAGCTCTCCTACTGTGTACTGTGTTCAGTTCTGGGCTCCCCAGTTCCAGAAGGACAGGGAACCGCTGGAGAGGGGACAGCAAAGGGCTACCAAGATGCTGAGGGGACTGGAACACCTCTCTGATGGAGAAAGGCTGAGGGAATCAGGTCTCTTCAGTCTGGAAAAGAGACGGCTGAGGGGGGACCTTATCAATGTCTATAAATACTTCAAGGGTGGGTGTCAGGAGGAAGGGGCCAGGGTCTTCTCAGTGGTGCCCAGGGACAGGACAAGAGGGAACGGGCACAAACTTGAGCACAGGAAGTTCCACCTAAACATGAGGAGGAACTTCTTTCCCTTGAGGGTGGCAGAGCCCTGGCACAGGCTGCCCAGGGAGGTGGTGGAGTCTCCGTCTCTGGAGACATCCCAAACCCGCCTGGAGGCGTTCCTGTGCCCCCTGCTGTGGGTGACCCTGCTCTGGCAGGGGGTTGGACTGGATGATCTCCACAGGGCTCTTCCAATCCTAGGATTCTATGATTCTACCGAGGCTGATCATCAAACATTGCCTGCGGGAATGACCATGGGACACAAGTCACCCCAGAAGAAAGCTGCAAGTGGAAATGTATTGCTGTGTTTCCCTTGTGTTTCCTTTCATTCCCTTTTTAGTTCATAGGGCTGAAATACGCAAGCTACGCTAATAAAGTCAATCTGAACTGTCTGAGCAGTCTCCTTTATTAATGACTTGTGAAAGGAAAGAATTTGGCTGAGGTGTAAGTTGATTAGCTCACTGGTAATTAACTGATACCCAGAAAAGTAACAAAGGATTTTTGCCAAGTAAATAATGACTTGATCTCTTTCATCCCCTCCTTCCTGCATTAAATGAGAGAAATATAACAATGGGTTTTTTCACATGAGCAGAATGTGCTTCATTTCCAGGCTAGGTAGAAAAATTTGCATATACTTGGGGTAAATGTGCCATTTTCCCAGAGATAAAGGAAGAAAACAGTGTCTGGCTTCCCTACAGTAGGTGCAGTGCAACTGAAGGCATTTCAAGTGCTCAATTTAAAAAAAAAATTCTCTTAACATTTGACATTTTAATATATTTGTATCTGCCTACCGCTGAGACTTTCTGCTCGCTCCTCGTGGTTTCCCCCTTTTGTGGCAGAGGTTTCTGGGAGTATCAATACGAGCAAATTGCTTTCCCTATCCATGAGACCAAATGCCAAACAGTGCACAACTGGATGGGTGAGGGTTTTATAGAGCACAGAGTGGGATATATCGCCTTCCAGGCTCAGACACTAATTGATTCATTATACAAGATACACTGAACAAATGGCTTGTGGGTGCTTTCTTCCCTAAACTGAAAGTTATAACAAAAAGGTGAGAGACGCTGGCAACAGCTTTTTCCTCTAAATCCATTCCCACTGGGGTTTTGGGGTAAAAAATCTTCAGCCCTTATCCCTCACAGACTTCAGATTAGCCCGTTTTCCAGCCAGTTTCTTGTTTCTTGACAATATTTTGTCTTCCAAAGTTTCCCTTATATTGTTGGGACTTCCATTCCTGCAGTAGGTGGTCACTGATCGCCTTTTGCCTGGTCTCCATCTGACCATACACCCAAAATGGTGTGAGTGGGAAAGATGGGAGTTGGAACTGGAACTCAGCAGTGCCAGAAACGTCAGCACCATGAATGCAGATGGGACGAGGCCCCGACTTGAGGAGCTTTAGCTGGTGAGGTTACCAAATTGATGCTGACACCCAAAAGCTTGCTGTTTATGGCCACCAGCCTGCACAGGGGAGCTGCTATAGCCAGAAGAGTCCTGCCTAACTCACCCAATGGCTTTGGACGCTGTCAAGTCATAGAAAATGTGGAAACTTCCAAAAATTTCCTGTAAGGTTGAAAATATGAGTTTGTTGTACAACTCCCTTTCCTCTGTGCCACAGCAGTATCGTGATCCTACTTACAGATTCTTATTTTAACTGCAAGCTGCATTGGCAGTTCCCTTCTCTTCTCTTCCCTTCTCTTCCCCAAAAGGAGCTGGTTGGAGAAGAGAACCCAGTGACGTGTTCTCCTCCAAAACCCATCTCAGCTCCATTCATGGGGAGGGAGCTAGGATTGGAACAAAAAGAGAGGAGCACCGATCCTGTTCTCAGGAAAAAAGGGCTACTGCCATTTTTGGAGTCCCAAATGGACTCAGTGCTGCCCATTCAAACGTTGGAGAGAACCAATGTTTTGTGGCTCTCATCCTCCAGTATACCTCTCCTCCCAGATTTTATAGGGCGCTTATAATTTGTCCTAAGGACAGGTGACTCCAGTGAGTGGTATAACAACCAGAAGTAAGGATGCTTCCCAGAAATGCCGCAAAGTTAGGTATGTATCTTCCACAGACTCTATGAGTACAGAAAACATAACAGGAGCTTCATTGAACTCAAATCAGAGTGCAGTGCTCTGCAGAAGAGCATAAGGAGTTGGGATTCATGATCTCACCCAACTTCATCCAGCCAAAAAAGTCAAACTAAGCTCAATTCAGTTACCAAAATAGACATTTAGTGCTCTCGGACACAAAGCAGCTGAGAGCCATAAGGATTTGACGCTGGATCTAGGGAAGACCCAGTGACCCCAGGGCATCCTGCCTGGCCTCCAGCTGCTGCTCCGAAAGAATCTCAAATGAGACAAGATTCCGGCATTTAAGGAAGGGAACTGAGCCCTTAAGGCAGGATCCAAAATTAGATTAACACACTTAAATATTGTTACAAAGTTTAAGCAAGTCTCTTCCCATTGAACTCTGTGTATGCAAATGAGCAGGCAGAAAAAGACAGCTTGCTATATTTTTCCTGAGGAGAAAGCTGTTTACAAGCGTAAACAATGAATCGTTACAGCCTTTGCTTTTGCTTTTTTAAAGCATGAGAAGAATTCCAAAGCACCAAGGCAGAGCGACTCCCAGATTCCTTTGAAATTCAATGAAACCGAGGCACGTGCCACTTGTGCTTTTGGAAAATCTCCCTCCCTTGATAGATTTTCATTTGATATTTCATCTTAAGCTGGTGTATATTTCCCATAGACATTCTGCCGCTGATAAAGACTCTGATTCCCACATAAGGGTGAATTAAGCCCAGAGGACTGGACAAGTTCCTACGCTGAGCTCTCCTTCCACACTTTTCCCAGTGTCAGCTGCTTCTCCCTCAGGAATGGCTGAGCAGCAGGTTTATCTCCTCCTAAAACCAATTTCAGCCCTGCAAATTAACACAAACTGACATCAATTTTCTCTCGTGCCACTACAATGGGTTGAAAGCTGCAGGTGCTTGGAAACACCTACACATGGTGTCTGCTTTCAGGGTAGTAACCACTGGGTGCAGATAAGCTTCAGCTTAATCCACTGCTACAAGAAAGCAAACATGGTAATTTTGGTAAAACAGGACCCACTGTGGATGGTATCATCTGGCTCAGCCTTTGATTTGAAAGTTTTTGGGATACGTCTGTGATAGACCCAGTTGTATAGGCTTGCACTAGGAAAAGGATGGAGATGAAAAAAACCTCCCTAAAATCTGCTTTGAGGATTGAATATAGTGTCCTAGAATGGCTTGGGTTGGAAGGGACCTTAAAGACCACCTAGTTCCACCCCCTGCCCTGGGCAGGGACACCTCCCACCAGCCCAGGTTGCTCCAAGCCCCGGCCAACCTGGCCTTGAACCCCTCCAGGGATGGGGCAGCCACAGCTTCCCTGGGAAACCTGGGCAAGGGGCTCACCCCCCTCACAGTGAAAAATTTCTTCCTGAGATCCAATCTAAATCTCCCCTCTTGCAGTGTAAAACCCTTCCCCCTCGTCCCATGGCTCCCCTCCCTGCTCCAGAGTCCCTCCCCAGCTCTCCTGGAGCCCCTTGAGGGACTGGAAGGGGCTCCAAGGTCTCCCCGGAGCCTTCTCTTCTCCAGGCTGAACCCCCCCAGCTCTCCCAGCCTGTCCCCACAGCAGAGGGGCTCCAGCCCCCCCAGCATCTCCGTGTCCCTCCTCTGGCCCCGCTCCAACAGATCCGTGTCTCTCCTGTGCTGAGGCCCCAGCGCTGGAGGCAGCACTGCAGGGGGGTCTCACCCAGCGGAGCAGAGGGGCAGAATCCCCCCCTCGCCCCCCTGCCCACGCTGGGGGGATGCAGCCCAGGCTGCGGGGGGGTTTCTGGGCTGCCAGCGCACGTTGCCGGCTCCTGTTGAGCTTCTCACCCACCAGCACCCCCAAGTCCTTCTCCTCAGGGCTGCTCTCAAGCCATTCTCTGCCCTTCCTGGATTTGTGCTTGGTACTGAACCGTGCTCTGCATATGGGATAGTCCCCTCCTTGGCAGGTCGTACCTTCTTCCCTAAATACCTGCGCTCAGCAGCCCTTGTTTTCATCAACCCTTTAGAACGCTATTCAGGCAGTTGTATTCCTATCTGAGCTCTTTAGTGTTGGATGCTCACGGCATCCACAGAGCTGAAATCTGTGATGCTGTCATTCACTACCACAGCCGTTTGCCAAAATGCACACAACAGCCTTGAAAATATGAGTAAGAACAGTCACATTACAGTGGTGAGTTTATGAATATTTATATGGCTGTAGAAGTGGAGTCCTTTTGATGACGCTTTACAAATGCCTGACTCCATTTAACTTCAGTGCAGACGCTTCTGCTTTACCTAGCTATGAATAGGAAATCAGTTCAGCTCAAGTTTCTTGCATCAGATCCTCCTTCACGTTAGGAAATTACTTCTCTTTTTCACTCATTCAGGTGCCAATAAATTTCTGTGATATTACTTCAGGCATAATTACCATCATCCCAAAAACAGAGCTCGCAAAGAGCCCTTAAACTTAAGGCGCTCCACAGCGAGTCTGATTCAGCCTCTTATAATCCCGCTTTTAGCATCTTACTCATGCTATCTGCATATAAATCAATGGGATAAATTACACGTTACACAGGATCAGGCTTGCAGGATCTCAAGGTGTTAATGACTTTTTCCTGTAACCAGTACGGACTAGACAATTCAGAAAGCTGCCAACGATGACATTTGGAGCTGCAGTACTTGGGAGCCGGCATTATCGTGGGCTGCGAGACTTGAGCTGAGAAGCCTGACTCAGGATTCCATGCCTAAGATGCTGGATATGCTGGGATCCAATAAAATCAGACCTTAGAAGAGGCACGGGTTCATAATTAATGTAAAATTTGAATGGCTTTCAAAGATACCTTTATTTTAACATTATTAAAACCAAGTAGTGAAAACATCTTCAAGATTTTGTGTCAATTTTATCTGGCCTTTCATGGGCATATACTGATGAGAGGGAATATGTGCAATCCTCTCCAACATATGCAGCCATAATGCGTTCTAATCAATCTGTTTGTTAGGTCTCATTTTACACAGAAATTAAACAACCGTCTGCACAAGCCATGAGAAAGTGCTTGTATAGAGCAGGGATAGAGAAAAATGTTCTTCTTTAGGTGTCATTCCCCAAAATTCACATCTCACAAACAGAAACACTTCAAAACACCTGCAGTTTTTGACCAGCAGCCCCTTCCCATTCCCCAAGCAAAAAAAAAATATTGGATCCACATACTAAATTTACAGGACAAATCCCTCTAGTGGTGTAAACTGACATGACTCAATTAACCTAACGGATCAGTTAAGCCGTGAGGTTCCAGGGCAACATAAAACTCTATGGAAAGGGGATCCTTCGCCACGGGCAACCTGAGGCCACAGGAAATTATTCCACTGGCGTGTCAAGTACATTTTTAGTAATACTGAAAATAAGCATTTCAGGAGCTCTATGTTTGTTTCTCTGCTCGTTATTTCACAAACCAGACATCCTCTCCATAGGACATACAGATCAGACTAAGAAAATCCAACACCTGGACAGGTTCAACCACGTAGTCAGATAGACCACAATTAGATGCAAATAACATCAGGCTGTTACGTTATGTCCAGGGCAGTAACACACACAACAAAGTCTAGCTCAAGGTTACAGCGGAAAAGTATTGCTTTTAATATGTATTATTGTAACAGCTGAAGCAGGCAAAGTTGGTTTTGTGGAAGATGAATTTACCTTTACAAAACAGTTTCAGGGGGGAAAAAAAAGCATGTATTATAATGGTTTGTGTCTGCTCTTCTGAGTGCAATGGCTGAAAGGTTTGCCAGAGTTCAAAAGCAGAGAACCAAACCACAGAGTAAGGCAGAAGGCATATCGTGATGGAGAATACTACAAAAACATGTCAAATAAATAAAAAACACCCAATTATTCAAATTAAGGGCTAGCTATACACAAGAAGGACACAGAGCAGTTGGAGTGGGGCCAGAGGAGGCCACGAAGGTACTGGGAGGGCTGGAGCCCCTCTGCTGTGGGGACAGGCTGAGAGAGCTGGGGGGGTTCAGCCTGGAGAAGAGAAGGCTCTGTGGAAACCTTGGAGCCCCTTCCAGTCCCTCCAGGGGCTCCAGGAAAGCTGGGGAGGGACTCTGGAGCAGGGAGGGAAGACAGAGGATGAGGGGTAATGGTTTTACACTGGAAGAGGGGAGATTTAGATGACATAAAAAGAAGAAATTCTTGGCTGTGAGGGGGGTGAGCCCCTGGCCCAGGTTGCCCAGAGAAGCTGTGGCTGCCCCATCCCTGGAGGGGTTCAAGGCCAGGTTGGACGGGGCTTGGAGCAGCCTGGGCTGGTGGGATGTGTCCCTGCTCAGGGCAGGGGGTGGGACTGGATGATCTTTAAGGTCCCTTCCAACACAAACCATTCTATGATTCTATGATTTTTGCTTGTCTTTCTATCTACAGAAACAGAACTGGTCACAACCCACATTGTTGTAGTTATCTACACCATAAAGTCTTTCATTAATTTATCTTGCCCAGTTTTAAAGCCAGTTTCGTGTCTGACTTCTGTTTCTATTGTGGTTACAAATCTTCTCGTGTCAAGCATGCATGTGGTGAGAGAAGAAACAAGCATCAATATTTTTAATTATTTATTTAAAGCCAACTGTAATTGGATATTATACAAACTGGGTTTTCATATTGCTCCCATTTCTTGTTCCTGATGTGCAAATTGGATATTTAATAGTTATTTCTTTGTTTCTGAACTATTGCAATTTCAAACTTTGAATTATTTTTCTGTTAAAATCTTTTAATCTTAAAATGGTTAAGCACGATAACAAAAGGCAGGTCAGAGCCCTACAAACTTCCTTACTATATAAGCTGAACCTTCAAAAGGCCAAAAAGCTGAAGTGCATCAAGCAGACTAGAATTTTTTACAACCAGTTTTGTGCTTTGAATCAGTTCAGTGCTCTTTGAGACCTCAGTCTTGAAAGTCTAAATCTGGGGTGGATAATCTAGCTCTGAAAAAAATAGATAGGTCTGCATAAAAAAAAAAGCAAAAACCAACAGTGATTTTGATGGTGTTTGGACAATCTAAGTATTTATATCATTGCCATCACTAAAATCAGTTTTGCTTTGAAGGCTTGTATCACTATGAAAAACATTAACTACATTTCTACCTGCTGCAAGCAATTATATAGACGCTGGACTGCAGAAGGCAGGTTATTCTTCACGACAGATGCATACATTATGAAACACGAGCACTTACATGAGGAAAGGTCTGTGTTTATATTGGATTTTTTTTTCGCTTACAGAGCAGAAGTAAGATGTAGGAAAAAAAGTTTGTGTCTTCATATGCAGGTGTAGTAAATTCTGCTGACTGGCAGGGTATAAGCACTGTGTACTGCCCTCAAGCCCACAGCTTCTCATCCAGTCTTTGGACCTTTTTCTGAAACATAAAACCCCCATGATATTATTAGGCCTCTACTTGCGTGTTTTATCCTTTTCCATTGTTTCAAGTCTTACCCTTTTTAGACTCTACTTGCCTTTGATACCAACTGTGCTTGAAAAGCACTTTGAATATTCTGGGTGTAAGTATAGTACGCGTAGTAAGCACTGAGGAAACTAAATAAGGCATCAGATGAGAGAAAACCCCCGTGTAGTAGGCAGCGCTATAAAAAACCTCCTTCCTCCTCCCAACCCACGAGTACGAGGAACATTTGCTCTTCACTTAAAATTACGAAGCCAGCACGCTGCCTCGCTCACGTTACAAACCCTCCTTGCAATTCACAAGGAAAACTAGCGAGGGAAAACCACTAAAACGACCCAAGGCAGCATGTTTTGCCCCAGAAGCGGGTGAGGAGAGAGCGGTCGCGCTGAGGCCCTGATGTTGCCCGCCCTGCTTCCCCTCCACAGGGGCGTCGCGCCGGCCCTCCGAGCCAAACGTGCCCCCAGCCGCTCTCCCCCCAACGGATTTTCCTGAAATCTGCCTTTTTTACCTCAACATTTTTCTCATTTCCAGTTTCCCCCCCGCCGCCTCAGCCGAGGNATGGCTCCGGCCGCCGACCGGGAGGGCTACTGGGGCCCACCCACCTCCACCTTGGAATGGTGCGAGGAGAACTATGCCGTCTCCTACTACATCGCCGAGTTCTGTGAGTGGCCGCCCCGGGGGCCGCGTCCCGCCGCCGCCGCCTCTGTCCCGGACCCCTTCCCAGCCCTTCCGTACCCCCCACCCCACTGACTAGGCCCCACGGGTAGAGGGTTCCCCCCTCCTCCATGGCCTTTCTTTCCTGAGGTGGGGGGGGACACCACAAATGGCGGAGTTACAGGGCTCCTGCCCCTCAGCCAGCCCCGGCGGGTGGAAATGGATGTTTTCCTGTCCCAATCCTCCCTAAATCCCTGTTTTAAGGAGCGGGTGGTGTAGCTCCCCCTGTCCCAGCGTGTCGTTTTGGGTCCCCTCATCCCAAATCTGACCCTTCGGCCTGTGCCCCGAAGCGGTGGTGGGGCAGGAGGAGGGTGTCGGAGGGCTGAGGGGGGGTGCTTGGGTGAGGTGGGGTCTCGGGGGGCTTGGCGCTGGAGCAGGGCTGGTTGTGTGGCCCTACGTGGATGGCCAAAGAGGGGAGTTTTCACTCAAATCGTGGCTGGGTTGCCGTGCTGTAAAGCCGTGCGGGTCTGCAGCTCTTTGACAGGAGATGGGAGCCATCTGCCCAGCCACGGACGTTCGAACCGAGCCAAAGTGTTCAGGGAGAGCAAGGAGGGAGAAGGCATCTTTGTAAGGAAGAGGGAGTCTTCATCCAGGAGACATGCCTTTGCTCAGCTGGTCTTTGGTGGGTCTTGGCCATCATCAGGTTGCTCTGGTGCAGGTGGTGGGCGTTATGAGGAGCTTGAAGGGTCACTCTGGTGCAGATGGTGGTCTTTTGGACAGCTTGGAGCCATGGCAAGAGAGCAGGCTGCTGTTTTGACTTCAAAACTTTGCCATTCAGGGGCAGTGAGGGATTTAGATGTATTCAGGCACAGTTTGGGGAAAGAAGAGGTTGCTCAGACTCCAGCATCACCCAGCAGGTGCTTAAGAAGAGAGAATGTTGTGGCAGCTAGTAAAGGATCAAGTCCTTTGTCACTGATATTTTGCTGAAAAAGGAAATATTTTTATATCCTGGGTGAAAACTTTAAAGGGTGTAGTAGTTGTAGTTATGTGCTGCCACTTGACACACACCTTGTCCTACAAAAAACTTTCACGTGTATTAAATAGGCAGCTGCTTTTGAAGTGTTCAGACCCTAGGAAAATAGTACTAAAGCAAACAGGCTCACCTACCCTGAAGTGCTTGGAGTGGGCAATCTGAGGAGGCCTTTCACATAGCTGGGATGCTTCAGCCGCGCTTTGGAAGAGCTTGGCATGCAGGAGATGGAAGGTCTTGGATGTCTATGCCAGGCTGTGACTCCTGGTTCCAAACCCTGACGTGGGTGAAGGACGAAAATGAATAGTCGTGAAAGAAGTTTCCGAGTGTGGGAATGGGAAGGAGTACAGGGTCTGAATAACAGTAGCATAGGCGGCATAGAAACTTGGAGGAAAAAGGAAGTTGGTGTGTAGATTTATGGCTGGGAAGAAGCAGGCCAGCTGAAGAGGGAACAAAATTAAATACTCATAAACCGGGACAAACTCAGAAGTTTCTAAATAGAATGAGAGTTTTGCAGAGTATGTATTTTTGTGTTTTCCTTGTGGTAAAAAAGTAATTTGTGAGATAATCCTCAGAGGGAAGAGGAAGCTCTGTTCCTTCACCCATGTGAAAATAAATTTGACTAGCATGTAAATTTTTGAAATAATCCCCACATTGTTGGCCTTGTGAACTGATACTTTTCATCCGCTACTAGATTATGCAGGAGAAGGAAGATGAGGATTAGGTTAATAGTGGGAGGTGGAGAGGGGAGTGTTCTGTAAAAAAAGGGACTAATTTTAGAAGGTCTGGTCCCTCCATACGGTTTTATTGTTTGGGACCACAGTTTGTTGGTCTGAACAAAATGTGTATAAGGGCTGTGCTGTGAATTACAGCGTTTAAATGGTCCAAGTTTGAAAAGCAAAACAGTAAATAACCCCACTTTATTTTAGCGTCAAGTTAACAGTAGATGATCTCAGTAGAGATGTTAAGGTGGTTTAGATTTTCTTTAGCAATAATTCTGTAACTGCAGTTTCAGGGTAAGGGGAAATAGATATATTTTTTTTAATGATACGAACACACAACATTTAAATCTTAGCCAGCAAAAGTTGGTTGGCAGGGTATCTTTCATGAAACAACTGAGGTGTCTTTCCCAACTTTCTCTAAAATACTTGATGTGAAGAACTGAGAGTATATTCGGGGTCTCTGGTGCCCGGTGATCTTCTATCAGTTGCTGTGCCTTTGTGGCCTTCTTATTCTATCAAAAATCGGAATTCAGAGAGCAAACAAACCGGAAAGTACAAAAAAATTGTTTTCTCATCTCTGAGTAGTCATTTTAGTCATTTTTGATGTTAAAACTCATGCATAGCCTGTATTATTTTAAGTATTACCTTACAGAAGAGTGAAAATCAGTTTCTGACTTCTCACTGTCTTGGTACCACTCAGTTAAGCTGATGGTATTTAAAAATTTTGCATTAAATGTTTGTTATAAATAATTTATAAGAAACTATTGGAGGCCTGCAGCTTGAAGGATGCTGGCAGGTCCAAATCAAATATTATGTTTTCCTTAGGTTGCAGCAGGCTGAAGAGCCGAATTGAAGGCTTGTTGTGCAAATTAGGTCTTTGTGCCATTTAGCAATTTGTTTTTAATGTGCTAATTTTAGTACAAATTGCTACATTGTGTTCCAAAAGCCTACATGCAGTTCTTTGCCTTTCACTTCTTAAAGAACTAGCGTGAATTATGGCAGCTAATCAGTTATATGTATTCAGAGATGGGAAGGTGAGGTAAGGTGTTTTTGTAGTATTTCATATGTGCATTCTCTTGATGTGCCCCAAACACAATGACCTGTATTCAAAGATATTTTTTTTTTAATAACGAAAAACGCTTTTTCTTGCCTTTCTGAGCCTGTAGCTAGCCAGTTTTCCTCCCTCACGGAGGTGGATGACTAACTTCTCTACATCCTTCTGTAGAATATTAAACCAATTGAAATGGAAAACCAGCTGAAAAGGATTATTTTGCCAGTTCAACTATGTTAAGCCCTAAAATGACTCTTCTATCCCTCACTGATCAAATCTATTGTATGGTGTAGTAATTCCTTCTTCAGGGTTTCTCAGGAGTTTTGGACTGACTCCTGTGTGCCAGAGGGCAAGCAATAGAGATGTTTGGGGTTTTTTTTAACTAATCTTTTCCAGCTCCATGCTGAATTACCCAACTTTTTGTACACCAACATAAGCAAAAAAATAATAATAAAGGAAAAAAACAGCATCCTCCCACCCAAGGAAACAGAACAAGGTCAAATGTACATGCTATTGTTCAACACTAAGTGCTTGAATGTTACCATTTACTGCTTATTTTAGCAGGGTTGAAGTTTCAGGCAAGTTTAGCCCACATAATGTTCAGTTTTGGGGGTCTGTTTCGATGTGAGTGTCTATATAAAAAGTGCTTTACCCCTCCTGCATTTACTGTTATCCCTGTAAGAAGGGTTTGTCTTGCAGAATATAAGGAGTGGATATAACTAATCTTCATAGATTTCCTTTGTTGAAAACATGGAGAGTAGTATCAATTTAAACAAATACTTAAAATTCAAAGGAGCCTTCTGTGGTACCCAAGGGTTTATAATTCTCAGTCACCAGAGTCACGGGGGCGATTTTGTTGTTGTTGTCAACTAAGTGTTGTGTTCCAGTTTGGATCAAACTTGAGTGATATTTCCAGGTATGTGAAACATCGCCTTGAGCTATCGTTGTCCATGAGTAACGTGCATCATCTACAACATGACTACTTTTGAGATATGATATCCTTATGTTGGCATTTACAGCAGCAAGCACCTGGAATATAGCTTTGGGCATCTCAAGGAATTGGTGAAATCATTTCTTTCTTGGCTTCTGGCCCTATCTCAGTATGTTCTGCTACCTTCATAGCAGAAAATACTTTTTTATTACCAGAGTTAAATCCGTTGCTTTTAGTTTTCATTTGAGATCTGGTAAATAAATATTTGTAAGTATGCTTTCCTTATGGAACCCTTATTTAGAAAACAAAAAAAAATCATAAGAATCTGCACGTTTCTAACCGCTCTTGCTGCTCTTCCTTAAATCCTTCTAATTTTTGTTTCAGATGAGATAAGAGATTGAGATAACTGTTACCTGTGTTGTTAGCTGTGAGATCTCTCATTAGTGCATAGACTGCCATGCAAGCATTCTCTGCATTGTCAACAGTGACACAAAAATACTGGCTTTTTTTTTTTCTTTTTTTTTAAAGCTTTGCTCAAAAAAACCCCAGCTGTCAAAGACGCATAGATCTCTGCTTTCCATAGGGATCATTACTTTGGAACTTAACGACTTGCAAAATTGACTTAAAGTTAGAATAATGTCATTAATACTGACTTTTGACTGCCACATATGTACTGTCACCTGTTTCTCTTTGGCGTGCTGCTGTATTTTGCGTCTTTTGCCAGAGGCTTTGGAAAGCTGTCAGAGAGTATTGGGCTAGGTACTATCCGTATGAGTTAAAAAAATAAAATAAAAGCCAACTCTGTCTGCTCAAGAGCTCTGTCGGTTCTTTCGGTAATAAAGTAGCAGGTGAGGGAAGAATCATCAGGATTAATTGGGTGTGATCAGCCCAACTGCCTGGCTGTGGCTGAATTATTTAAAGACATGATGACACACAGGGGTTCTAAAATGCGATTTAAGAGAAGACGATGTCACAGCCTCACAGACTTTAATACTGAAAGGGATTTGAGTGTGTAACTTTCATGACCTAATTGCAGAAAGCCACTTCACAGGTTTCCTCTTTAAATTTATCAGGCTCCTTGAGGGAGCTCCCTCAATTTAGGGGGCAGTACTGACAAAAAGGTAGAGGCAACATTAAAGTATTTGGTGGTGGTGATAAAGTCAAGTGGAGTGTACAGAAGGATACTCAGGTGGGGGATGCTTTTCCAGAGGAACACTTCTAGCTTGCTTTTTGTGCTGTGGACAAAAAGAATTTGATAGAGGGATTTCTTCCTTCAAAGAATAAGACAGCAGAAGTAAACTCAGAAGCCAGATGGATAGTCTCTGCTCTCATGCTTTCTTATTTCTTTAATGATTTTAAGTGATTTTTGAGTCAGTGGCAAATACTGTTGGATTAAATTATTTCCCTTCCCAGATTGTAAATGTGTGTAGAGTCATGGAATTATATACTTGACTTAAGCCTAAAGATAATCTTGTGGCGCTTTTGCCACAATTAATGACTTACATATTTTTTTAAAATTCTTCCTTCTTTTTTTTTTTTTTCCTCTTTGCCACTTTCTAGTCCATGATGCAACTCTACCTTTCGTCTCATGACAGCTTAAATTTCTCTTTTCCCAGAAGCTTTCATTGAAAGAGAGGGCCAAAGGCTTTTGGGAAGTTCACGTTTGTCCAATCAACGGTTCTTATTTGTCCTCCATCACATTATGGATATGCTTGAAAACTTGACGGACACTGTGGTAATGAGCCACGTGTGTGTTTATCTACTAGTACTCGTGTAGTTATTAAGGGACAATAAAATTCTTAAATACGGTTTAACAAAGCGTTTGATTACTCTATAATGACTGTTTCGTATTCAGTGCTTGTGCAGCTGGCAATTGGACATCTGCCACTCCAAATGGTAACAGAGCAGTGGCATTTGTACAATTTAATTTTGCTTCTGTGCAAACTAAGGCAGACAGGTTTATGAACTGCATGATACGAGTTTGCAGAATATATATTTGTAGACAGAAGATTAATGTAAAATAAAGTATGGTAAAGGAACACTGCTGACTTTTAAATGCCTTTAAATGAGTGTTTAGTCACAGATAAAAATGACTGTTGTCATAATTGAAAGACAAACATCAGTTTGGTTTGTTTGTGTCTTTTTGTGTGTGTACGTGAAACTGCTATTTATGTAATGCATTTTCCATATTTGCTGGAGCCTTTCAGGGATCAGTGGGGAAGATGTTTTTTTAAACAAAAGAAAGATTTAATAATTACTGCAAAATGTTCAAAGGAACTCTGGGAGTTGTCTCCGACCCCAACAGCTCAGCAGTATATGGTTGGTTTATCTTGCAACGTGTGCAAGTGCTAGCACGATTGACTGCTTCTCTATCGCAAAATCCCAAAGAGGATCACAGAAAGGTTCATGGATCCTGAAAGGTTAAGAAAATGCAAAGAGTTCTTTTAATTCCAAATATTTATATAAAAATTAAATTCATAATGCTAGAAGGGAACCCATTTGCAAGTGGTTATCAGGGAAAAGCTACCTACCTTTGATTTCTTTCAGTTTTCTAGGTGTGAGGCTCTTTCCACCTGCCTCATTAATTACAGCCATTTTTCAGTCCATTAGCAGAGCAGCTGAGCCGCAGCATGAATTAAAGGTGCTTGGTTATTCTGTGGTTGGGGAAGTACTACAAAGAAGGAAGGAAGGTGTCAGGAAGAGAGAAGTTTCTGGAGGTTGTTACAACTCAAAAAACCCCCAAAAAACCAAACCAACAGAGCAGCACTGCTTTATTGTCAGTCTTTTACCATCAATTTACCTGAATATCCGTCCCCATATAGGCAAGCTCTGGGTGGAGACCCAGTGATTTTGCTGGGATCCCATTTAAGGTTTCAGGCACAGACCCTTTGTGCGCTTGAAAATGCAACTAGAAAATACTTTGGTGGGGTTTTGTGCCAGCTCAAAAACCTGAAGTGTCTGACCAGGATGTATTTTTCCATGTGTTTTAAAAAATTTAATTTCTTGAAGAAATATGCTGTGTGTGCACTGTGGTCAGTAATTCAAAACCTTTACTTTTTGAAGTGATCAGTGCAGCCAGCATCTGCAGGACCGTTATCTCCTTTACAGTGAGGTCCATCGACCCAGGGCACAGTATGTCCTTCAGTGTACCTGGAGGGGCGGCAGACGTAGCCCTCTCTGACAGTCCTGGTGGGGAGATGCACGCTTTGGGTCCCCTCAGCCTTGCGATGTTCCTCTCCAGTTCCTTGCCTTTCCAGCAACTGGTGACTCAACCTGCGCTCCACGTTGCAGAGCTTTCCTGAGGGAAATTCCAAACTTTATTTCAAAATTGAAATTAGTGTCCAATATCTGTTTCCCAGCTGTGTCCTGGGGCTTTATTTTCTTTTATTTGGTTTTGCATTATTCCGTTTTTCCTTTGGGCTTGTTTTCCGAATCCAGCGTCCTTGGAGTGACCCTGGAATGATGTGTGCAGAGTGTGTGTGTCTGAAAGGATGTCCAGCTGGCTTTTTGAGGAAGAGGGTATTTTCCCTTGTAGCCTATTTCAGGCAATGCTACCCTGATTCTCCTCTCTAACCAGAGGAGCTGGAGAAAAGGACAAGAGTGTGGGCTTGTTCAGCTAGATGAGGTTCAGGATGTTAGAGACTTGACTTTTAGGTTTGAGGAAAAGGCAAGGCTTGATCTTTTTAGGCAGGAAAGCAGACAAGCAGAATTAGAAAAAGACATGGTGAGCGGAACATCTGCCTCTACCGAACAGCATGAGGTGAGTGAAACCAGGAGGGCTGTGTACGTAACTCATGCTAGCCGTCCTTCTCCCTCAGTTTCTTCCTTCACATCTGCTTTTCTGTGAGTCACAGGACACCAGACTGTGTTTTGTATAAATTCCAACTAGTAGGATTTCAAGGTATCAAGTTTACGGTCATAAAACACGACCCTGTAATCTCTCCGATTTATACAGTGCTTTAACGAGCTCGTTATTTGCAGCGGAAGCTCAAGATGCTACTACCCCTTAGGCTGGATTTTTAGTAATCACTAATTCCAGTTGGATAAGGATTGTCATTTGGACATGATCCAGCATCTAGGAATCAGATGCAGTGTTAGATCAAAGAAGTCGTCCGGTAGAGCTATGTAGCGTAGTTCAGCATTAAAAATAGTCTGGACGAGACAGAGTATTTCTGTATTACATCTGTCATTTTGTTCATCAGGTTTTCTTCATCTTCACTGGTCAACACCATCTGTTTGTTCAGGCAGAGACCTGCTTCCCGACTGGAACGCACACTACTGTGATGCCTTCTAATAGGTGTTTTGATCTTACATGGAGGAAACCCAGCGGAAACCTGAAATTCACATGTCTTTGAGAAATAGGATCTGCAGATCTGGCTTTCTCTAAAATCAAATGTGTTACCTACAGCAGGGAGCTAAAATAACCCAAAGAACTGATTTTATTGTCGCAGAGTGGAATTCACATTTCTTCTAGGTGAAATGGGTGTATTTTTCCTTTAATAAGTACTTAACCTTTTCTGTGTGAGAAAGAGGATGTTTGTGTGATTCTCGTTATGGACTTGATTGCTCTTGGAGGGAGTTTCCAGTGCTCTCCTCCTACCAGAGACTGCCAGGGCTAATGCTGGCCCTTGCCTGCAGCCGGCCAGCTGAGGAGCCTGCTCTCTGGGTTACTACAGTCAGGAGGAGAGCTGCAGGCTGTATTTCTACAGATATTCCCTGCATTCCTCCCACAGGATACAGATTTTTATTTTTTTCAGGTTTTAAATCTTGTAGGCTTAAGGGGGAAAAAAAAAACCAAACCAAAATATATAAACTCAGAATTGCTCCAGGTGATGTTTTGCTTATGAATGAAAGCTGATGCCTTGATTTTTTATTTAATTTTTTTCCTTTGGGTTTTTTCTTTTTTTTTTTTCCTAGTCCTTTTCACAGTTGTGGAAATGACTCATGTAAGCAGAAAGAACTAACATGCTGACCAGTGCATGAGTAAACAATCTGGAAACTGGAGAAGCAAAACATTTTTCTTTGTTTCAATTGAGTAACAGGAATTTAGACGGAAGGTTGACGATGCACTTTTGTTGATAGCGCCCTGGACCTGCAGACCTGGCTTCTGCGAACGAGCACAGTTTAATGCCATCTCCATGAAGGTGCAGCTAGGAGCAGCAGCAGTGTGGAAGTTCATGGCTTTATTTACAAGAGTAGCAGAGTGAAAACCAGATGGGTGTTGCCAGTTTATATCATCACTTGTGCCTCTTTTCGAGGAGAAAAGTAATGGGGAAAGAGGAAGACTTCCCCTGGGTGGAGGAGGATCAAGTGAGGGATAAGTTAGGTCAGTTAGACATTCAGAAGTCCATAGGCCCTGATGGGATACACCCGAGAGTGCTGAAGGAGCTGGCAGATGTCATTGCTGGGCCACTCTCCACCATCTCTGAAAGGTCCTGGAGAACAGGCGAGGTGCCTGAAGACTGGAGGAAAGCCAATGTCACTCCAGTCTTCAAAAAGGGCAAGAAGGAGGACCCGGGGAACTACAGGCCGGTCATCCTCACCTCCATCCCTGGAAAGATGATGGAACAGCTCGTTCTGGG
>VXBO01008686.1:114660-127316 GCA_013400135.1 Rhinoptilus africanus
CCTGAGGAGGAACTTCTTTCCCTTGAGGGTGGCAGAGCCCTGGCCCAGGCTGCCCAGGGAGGTGGTGGAGTCTCCGTCTCTGGAGACATCCCAAACCCTCCTGGATGGGTTCCTGTGCCCCCTGCTCTGGGTGACCCTGCTCTGGCAGGGGGTTGGACTGGATGATCTCCAGAGGTCCCTTCCAACCCTAGGATTCTATGATTCAAGCTGGTGAGTGCTGTCTCTAATAAGAATCGGCTCATTTGAATTGTGTAGATGCCTTGGAAAGCAGCAGAGAAGTCCACCGTGGTGGTGAAATCACACAGCAGATGTTGTTTTCCTTCACTTAAACAAACTGCTGTGGCTTTGTGAAAGCTGATATCACAGTTGCTTTTCACTCAGATGTTTGGGGTCTGGTGGCTGTTAAATCTTTTGAGGCCCAAGTTTTATCACTGTGCGAGACCCCTCAGCATATAATCTTCAGCACAATGTTGAAAATGATCACTGGAATGTTGAAACTCTTGAGTCCATCCCAATTTAATTATTCTTGTCCTTTTCTTTCTCTGTTTTATAGGCTGCAGAGAAGTATTTGTACAGCTATTTCCTTTTCTTAAACGCATTCACTTGCAAGCTCTTAAATTCTTTTTCCTGCCTTTAAACTCTTCCATGCTGATTTCCACATGGCTTTTGTATTAACCTTCTTTTTTTTTTTTCTGCTTTGTGGTACTTTTTCCACATTTGTCTCAGAACTGTCCTTTGAAAGTTTCCTCTGCCAGTCTTTGAGCGACCATTTGTGCTGGGAACTTGGTTGATTTTGTGTTTGGTTTTTGACTGTTTATTATTCAGTAAAATTGACTTCTGCCCAAATGCTTGCTACCCATCTGATGAACTGTTACTCTGTAGGTACTATATTAAGCTGTATTTACATCAAAAATACCTTGTTTAAAGCCTGAACCTTCAATGTGTGGTATATCTCTTCCTGTACTTGGTTTAGATTGTGAGATACTTAAGATTTGGACTTTGATCTTACTGTCTTTGTGGAGAAGCTTCATTTTCCCTCTAGATAAATAGTATTTGCCAAGGTTTGTGGGTGGATAGGCAACTGACAATTTTTTTTCTTTTAATTTTTAAGGAAGAATAAGAAAGTTGTCTTGAAATGACAATTGGATAGTCAATAAAGAATAGAGTTGGAGTTGGAAGTTGCGGACCAGGAGCACAACTGTAGAGTCTTGGGTTAGTGAATGAATTGGGTTGAAAGTTCTTGCTGCAGGTTGTCGTATTAACTGGAAAAGGTTATGAAGACTTAAAGAACCACCTACACAAAAGACATATTTAGGAGTGAAGAAGAGTCCGAGTCATTTCTGAGATCAGGTGCCTTTCTCTTGTCACGTTTGAGGTAACCTTAGGATTTTTCAATTAAAGCAGTCCTGCAAAAAAAGGCAGGTAGTTACAGATGGGATCTTCTGTTAGTGCTACTGCGAAGAGAGGGAATGTCACCAGTGAGTGTTTGAATGGTTGCTGTATATCTGAATCAAGCTGTGGTTGCTGACTAGCTTCATTATCTCCATGAGCTCTGTTTTGCATTTCATAGAATCATAGGGGTTGGAAGGAACCTCTGGAGATCATCCCGTCCAACCCCCTGCCAGGGCAGGGTCACCCAGAGCAGGTGGCACAGGAACGCCTCCAGGCAGGTTTGGGATGTCTCCAGAGACGGAGACTCCACCACCTCCCTGGGCAGCCTGTGCCAGGGCTCTGCCACCCTCAAGGGAAAGAAGTTCCTCCTCATGTTTAGGTGGAACTTCCTGTGCTCAAGTTTGTGCCTGTTGTTACCTCTTGTCCTGTCACTGGGCACCACTATTTGTCACATAGCATCTCACCTTTAATTATGTGCCATCCAAACAGGGCAAAACGTGAGAGAATGACATGAGTCACTAGTAGGAGAGACCGGACACCCAGGGAAAATCGACACTGATAGCAAGAAAGGGAGGAAAGCAAGAGGTTTTGGATTTTGAAGTAAGGCTGCTCAAACTAAATCTACAAATACCTGGAAAAGAGCTCTGACACATGTTATTCTCTGCTGTCAACCATCCAGTGGGCATATTGGGCTCCCCTAGTGCTCAGCTGTCCTGTTTCACTGTTCAGTGCCTGGAAGAGTCCTACAGGGCCTCTGGGATGATGCCCACAGCTCACTGTGCCTCAAGTTGCTATCTCTGTGGTGAGGAGTGACAGATGCTGAACTGGATGCGCTCGGGTAGCTCAGAACTGTCAGCTGCCAAAAGCTGTGCTTTCTGCTCTAGGTAGGCCCTTAGGTTTAGAGGAGCTGGTGCAGACCCAGAACGTGAAGCCAGGGTGTTGACACCAGCATAGAAGAAGAAAAGTGAACGGGAAGGAGTTAAGAATCTGTGTCCAGTTCTGGGCTCAAGAAGGACAGGGAACTGCTGGAGAGGGGACAGTAAAGGGCTACAAAGATGCTGAGGGGACTGGAACACCTCTCTTAGGAAGAAAGGCTGATGGAATTGGGTCTCTTTAGTCTGGAAAAGAGACGGCTGAGGGGGACCTTATCAGTGCTTATAAATACTTATAGGGTGGGTGTCAGGAGGATGGGACCAGGCTCTTTTCAGTGGTGCCCAGGGACAGGACAAGAGGTAACGGACACAAACTTGACCATGTGAAGTTCCACCTAAACCTGAGGAGGAACTTCTTTCCCTTGAGGGTGGCAGAGCCCTGGCCCAGGCTGCCCAGGGAGGTGGTGGAGTCTTGGTCTCCGGAGACATTCCAAACCCCTCCTGGACACATTCCTGTGACCCTGCTCTGGCAGGGGGTTGGACTGGATGATCTCCACAGGTCCCTTCCAACCCTATGATTCTATGATTCTGTAAGTATGATAAAAATTAAATGAAGGAGTGCTATAACATCACATTGGTCACTGCTTAGTTTTGGCCTTGGCTGAGGAGTAAGTTACCCCATCTCGGTTGTTTCCTTTCAGTCTGACTTCATCAGCCTGTCTTAAAATAACATTTAAAATATGCTTTATTTTGTTTTCCAGTAAAGGCTATAATAGCAGCAAATCTGCCCTTCAGCAACAAGCTTATTGCATGTAATATTCTAACTTTGCATCATCTCAGCCTAATCTCTTTAGACTTTGATTGCATTTCCCAGCTGTAAGCACTTGGTTTTGGTGAGCTTCCTAGATTGATATTTCGAATTATCTGCCTATGTCAACTGTTTTTATTTCAAATTTACTTGCAAAATCTTTCCAGGTGTACTTCAGAGTAATTGGTCTGCTTACTATCATCTTAGATTCATGTTTATCAGGGAAATGATGCCTTTTTTTTCCCACGAGGCTTCCCCTATTCTAGGAAAGCAACATTAAAATATGACAGGATGGCTTATCAGCTAATTGTAATGCAACTTTATTCCTTGTAGTCCAGTTAATTGTGGGTATCTTGGACTGGGAATAAAATGTCCTGTAAAGGAGCTGTGTACTAACATATTTGTTCAGGCTGCTTCCTGCAGTCTTCAAAAAATGGCCAAGGATACATTCTAGCACTTAGAATACTGTTATTTTTCATGTAACCGTCCGATCAAAACGCAAAAAAACCCCATTTATTAATGCTTCAGAATGCCCTGCACTTGTGACAGGCCTAGGTGTGATAGACATATTTAGACACAGTGAGATAATTGGCTTCAAAAGTGAGGAACACCGCTTTCTGATTTAGCTGTTGTAGCTGTCGTTATTCTGGCCTGTCGTATCAGAATATTTCCCTTGCAATTGCTTTCATAATTATCTGTTAAACTTCACAGTCGGTCCTCCACATTTTGTAGTCTGCTCTGTTAACCCTCTTCTGAGGAACAGCATCTCGTGCAGACTTCGGACTTCAGTCATGAAAGGCTTCAAGACAGATCCCTCTGGAAAAAAAAAAAATCAGTCATCCTTCCTCCGAAAAACCTCCCACATCAGTCCAAGGTCTGTGTCTTAAGACACTTTTTCTTCATTTGTGATAGTGTTTAAGAATTCCAGGAGGAGAAGGAGGAGGACTCCATTACACTAAACATTATAAGAACTGGTAACAAAAATGTTGTTTCTGGAAAGTACCTGGTTCTTACTCTGAGGTACTTTCTACTTTCAAGCTTTATTTATGAGAGGTGCTGTGGTGAACTTCATTTTTATTGTGACAGGTAAGGATGGCCTAGTGGCTAGAGGAGCACTGGTGTTTGAAAGTCTGGGCTTCAGTTTTATGCAGGTTTCTTTGTGACTCAGACACCCTCTTCAATCCTGTCCTCTTCTTGCCAGGATATCGAGGACAAGTACAGAAGTCTGGGTTTCCTCAGACACTGCAGTAATGGAGACTAAATAGGTAACCAATATCTTGATTTGAGGGGGAAGAGGTAAAAACTTCTTAGCACAGCAATCAGTGTTTCACCATCAAAGTTTAAATCTGCATGAGGAACGCAAGTGTTTGCTTTCTGGAATTGCAAGGCAATCAGTTTCGTATGAAGAAACATGTGGAGCTTTAAAATATGGATTTGTGTAGTATTAGCTGTCACTCATTTATTTTTAGTACAGCACACACAAAAAGCAGGGTCAGCATTACTAGAGTCTCTGTTAGGTTCTAATTTTCTAGTGTCTTTACTGCACAGTAGCCAAGCACTTTGTAGAGAGGTGAAAGTAAAGAAAAGGATGGCTTAATTGTAACCTAGGGCGATTCAGAAGTACTTTAATAATAAGTGCTTTTGTAAGACGTGCATACCAAAGAGAGAGGCTTGTGCATTACAAAATCCACCCACACTTTACAGGTTTGAACTAAGCTTTCTTGTGTGTGCTTTGTTAGTCAGGAGTGTCGAGGGCTTTTTTTTCTTCTGATTACATTTTGATTGTTTTGAACACAAACGTAACACAAAATACTGTAATCAGAGTGAAAACATCTACAAAAATATTAGCTGAACTGGTGTGATGTATGCCAGGGGAATGAATTCTGCAGCTGGAGTATAAAGCGTGTAAGGCTGTAAATCAGAACGTATCACTTGATGCAGCATGTTGGAACCGCTCATAAATGAGCACTGGGAATAAAAATCAAATTGTGTTGTTAATAATTAATTCTCTTTTTCCTCCTAAAATTACCTCATTACCCCTCCCCAATCCACTCAATGACTGCAATGGTTTACCTGTGCAATTTTTTGTTCAGAAGGATATCAGATACTTACATATCCTGGAGAAATGGAGGCCTAGCAAGGGAGAAGCAGCCTAGAAGATTGGGAAGCCCTGCCCTGCAGTTTCCCGTTAAAGACCCAAACCTCCCAGCTGGCCACCAGCTCTGCAGCAGTAATGCTGCCTTTGGGTTTTTCTGGCCTTATCCCAGCATTTCGACTTACTGGAAGCAGTGCTGTGGTGCGGCTGGGGCCGAGACGCGAGCGACTGGAACGCAGTGTGCTCACACTAGTGGTATGCATCTCAGCTGGTGCTGGCATTGAGGAGGAGGAGGCCGCGCTCCTGCCTCGTTTGCGTCCTCTCTTCACCCATGGCAGATTGTTTTCTTCATCTGCCCTGCAGCGCGTAGTCCAATCTTGTTTAAAACTGTTCCGGGATTCATGGCTTCTTGTAGGGGTTGCTGCTGCCAGATAAACGTGATTTCTACATGTTCTACCTAAACTTCCCTTTTCTTTGTTTCAGTCTGTTCACACTGATCAGAATGCTCTTTAGTAATCCAAATAGGGTTTTTTTTCAGTCCTTCCTCCATGTAAATCTGTTGGCTTTCTTGTAGCTTCTGCCTGACCACAAGATTCAGGTAGCTGTTCTTTTTTTTTCTTAAAAGATCTTTTCCTTTGTAGTACTTCTGGTTGCTGTATCTGACACCCTCCCACATCCGACCCCCCCATTTATCTTTCACAGTTTTTCTCTATGCCAGCCTCTATACAGAGCTAGATTAATGCAGCATTTCTTTTTAATGTACTCATTTTATCACATTTTTCTATGATGTTTTGTCTACCTTTTAATTTTATGATTCCTATGGACTATATTAACTTGCTCTTTAGTTTTCTGATTTTATTGTAAATACCTAGGGAGATCTAATAGTCCCTCTAATAACCTGATTGTTTGAATTGTTATTTATCTGTACCCATTTTTATAGTTATTCAGGAAACTTTCATGCATAGCTTATACAGTTCAGTAACTGCTTTGCTATTTTGTTTCCTTGAGTATTTTCCCATTTTGTTCTTAGAAACATGGTGGTTAATCCAAGTTGCAGCTGAATTGCTGAATTTGCAACTTCAGTTAATGTCCAGGTAAATAAAATCAAGGCTTGCTTAGTATTTGGAAAGGAGAATTAGAGGAGGTAAGGAATGCATCTTGTCACTTAAAAAGAAACACTTAAACACCTCCCACTCCCATTTTTAATTTTCTTTTCTTTAAGTCATCGTCTGTCCTGTGCTCCAGCCTGGAATAACACTGTGTTGTGTTTCTCTGAGTAACAGGAAGTTTATATTGATCCTTCGTGCGCATTAGCAAGTAGAGAGTTTAGTAATTACGTATTGGCAAAATTCCCGTCGGGATGACTTGGTTTCCTCCCCCTGAGGTCCTTCTGAAATATCAAATGGAGACAGGAGTTTTCATTTCCTGACACTCTGAAGTGCAGTTATTGTAGACTTTGAAGTGGAAGATATTAAAAATGGCTGGTGGAATTGAAAATCTAATTGCTATACTGCCCTCCTGGTGATAAGCCATAAGCGAAAACACCGCAAGATTGAAGTTAGTGGCCAAAAAAGCTGATTCTGTGTAGTTGGGTCTTCTGAACAATCATGAAATGCCAATATTTTGAGTAGTCAGTGATAGAAACCTCCTCTGGGCTCTGGCGTAGTTATTATTGACTGATAATATATAGCACGGACTGTATGGAAACTTGTTGAATTTTCAGATTAATTCCTCTGTTGACACTTAAAGTGCTGTGATAGGTGAGCTATGAATTATTTGTATCTTAGTGAGGACTCCCACATTAGATTTGAATGAATTTCTTCTTCTTGTAAGAAAATACTTTTATTATTTCTCCTCACTCTTTAAACTGCCTACTCCGCCAGTTCAAATCTAATTTCTAAACACCTATTTTGTCTTTCATTGTTTCACCTTATCTGGTGTTGCTGGGCCACAGGACTATCATTTTTATGCCTTTTTTTTGCTGTTATTCTCTGTGTGTGTTCGTCTTTGGTTTCGTATCCCTAGAGATCCTTCCAAACCCTCTTTTTAAAAGAAAGGTTTATCCCTGTGGTAGATGGTTACACTCTCAAACATACCTGAATCCATGAGTTGCTTCGCAATTTCTTCAAATCTGGTAAATGAGCTGTGTTTTCATAGAATTGTCAGGGTTGGAAGGGACCTTAAAGACCATCTAGTTCCACCCCCCTGCCCTGGGCAGGGACACCTCCCACTCTAGACCAGGTTGCTCAAAGCCCCGTCCAACCTGGCCTTGAACCCCTCCAGGCATGGGGCTTCCACCCCCTCTTTGGGCAACCTGGGCCAGTGTCTCACCACCCTCATGGGGAAGAACTTCTTCCTAACGTCCGTTCTGAAACAACCCATCTCTAGTTGTAATCCCTTCCACTTAGTCCTACAATTCCCCGACATCCTAAAAAGTCCCTCCCCAGCTTTCTTGTAAGCCCCCTTCAGATCCTAGTTGGCCACAATAAGGTCTCCTTGGAGCCTTCTTTTCTGCAGACTCAACAACCCCAACTCTCTCAGTCTGTCTTCATTTTGTACCAGAGATTATTACTTTTGTACTTGAGATTATTCTGGAAACAAAAGCCGTGAGACAGAATTTCTTCTGTCTGAAAGCAGCTTGGAGGATGATTCAAGTTCTGCATGTGTCATGATGCCACCTGACAGGGTTTGGTTTCTGGAATTATTTTTTATTTTCTTCATGCAACGATAGAACAAGAAAAAAAAGCTGCGTGATTCAGGAAGTGCGCTAAAATTGACTGTGCAGAGCACCACAATATCCAGGCAACGAAATGGATGTTTTCAGCCTCAAAATCTTGTTTCCTTGCTTGTTTGTTTGAAGGGACGCTTTGACTTTATTGCAATATCTATTTTAGAAAATAGCAGCCACTGGCCCTTTCTCGTGTTTCACCACAAGGTACAGTTGTCCTTAAGGGGAGGCTGAAAACCGGTAATGCATCTCCTGTTTGTTAGTCCTGATTTTAAACCAGGTTTTATGCATAGTCAGCTTTTTTTAATTGCAAAACTTTTCTTTGGTCTCTGAGGGTAATATTTCTATTGGGTTTGAGTCTTGTGGAAACCACAGCAGTGAAAAGTCTTTGTTTTGTTTGATGGCGAGAGAAAGAGCATTTGAAACGATACTTACAGTTGGTAACTCTTGCAGTTGTTCCGTGTACAAACATAGGATCTCAACACTCTGTAAATCTCATTGGTCACCTTATCGAAAGCTGAAGATGATAATTTTTGCTTCTTTTTTATCACTTTTAATCCTTCTCTGAAAACATCTCTTGTGTTCCCACTCCCAGTGTTGTGTTCCTGATGCTTTTACCTCCTGCGTAGTATTTCTTTATGGCTGTGTTCTGGTACAACTTGACTTATTTACAACTTGACTTGTTTCATCCTTTTGACTCCTCATGCAAGTTTGTTGTAGAAATTACTTTCTCGTGTAGAATTAACTACACATTTGGGGAAATAGAAGCTTCTTGAAATTAAGGTCCTTCAAATTTGTGTACTCTCTAACTGTACCCAGCTGTCTGTATAACAGTAAACCGTATATTGTGCTCCTGTTTGCCTGTAAATACTATTTCCTCTTTAAGTCTATAGTTTTTGTCTTTGAGGTGGTCAGTCTTTGTGCATGTATGATACTGTTCATGTTTTTTAGGACCTGAAGATGATTCTGAATGTACGTGCGTTGTAAAAAAGACTTGTCAGGTTTTGCTGTTGTGTTTGTAGAACAGGGCACAGATGTGGTTTGACGCTCTTGCAGCTGTCATTCCCAGAGATAGAGGCCTGTTGAAATGATGTTTTGCATAAATTTGATTTTGTTCTGGTACCGTATGGCATTCTCTCAATGAATAAAGCAGTATTTGGAAACAATGGTTTGCATTAAAACAATTTTGAAGGACTTCTACGAGAATTTGTACTGTCAGTCACACAATCCGCATTTGCCATGATTAGCCATTAATTTGGCGCTTTACCTACTACCACATATAATTTTTGGGGACATAGTCTGGTTTACTACTGTGACAGGCCACCACGTCACGTCAGCTGGCTTTTGATCTTACTGAGCGTCACGCCGAAAGCAGGAAGGTCCATCGCGCTGCCTGTTTCTGTTGGGATGCAGCTATAGATGTCTCCTCTTCAGTGGCTTTCCTCTAACTTCTAGCCCGCATTTATTTGGGATTAGTTTACACCTATTTATTCTTTGACAATATTATCCTTTAGTTTTGAATAGCCGCCTTTCATTCTTGGCCTTTCCCCATGGTGTATTTACAGAGTGTAGTTTATTCTATACAGCCGTCGTTTGGTTCTGCCAGGGGACCTAAGCAATTTTTGTCCCTTCTGATGCTGGAAGCTTCCATTCGTCATTCCCATCTGAGTGATGCCTCTCTGTACCTGATATGCTTTCTCTTTTCTTTTACTGGTAACTAGAGAATGGTGTATTCTACTATTGGCTTGCATGAAGACACTGCTATCTTCCATGCCTCTATTGGAAATAAATTCGGGGAGGTTGGTGCCAGCCTTCCAGTGCTGGCTTGTGGTCAGTCAGCATGCGATCTTAATTCAATTTTCTGCCTCTTCAAACAGGTTAATCCTACGATTGGAATAAGGATTCATATTCACGTTGAAAAGCGTGTTCTTGGCCATCATATTTAATCCCATTCTTGTCATTTCAGTCTGCAAGTTCGTTCATTTCTTCCTCTGATAATCTGCTCCTCCTTTCTGTTGACAGACATGCTGGAGATAAAATGCGAAGAAGCTGTCGAAAAGAAAAATTAGATCACTCCCTGGACCAGTATTCAAAGAATCCAGTACTGAAATATAAGAATGCTGTAGACAGTTGAGCCCAGGTCCATCCATGTGCATGCATCTAACTTCTGATACACTAAATTTCTTCCAGGCACAGCCAATAATCTCAACTTTAATTATTTTGCATACCTTCTGCCTTGTTCCTTAAGTGCATATTCTCTGATCTCTGGTTCTCCCAAGTAGGTCTGCTGCATTTTTTTTCCTTGCTTTTTAAAGAAAACTGGGTGAAAAAGATTAGGTTTCTTGACAGTTAAACTTCTTTCCTATTTTTGACTTCCATATCTATTTCCTTCAAAACTTGTTTCACTTCCGTGTTTGTTAATTAACTTTAGAGTTATGGCTCTGTAGTTGTGTCACTTTTTTCGTCTTTCTTGGTGTTGTTTGCTAATCTCTTTGCATATCCCACTGCCGTTTTTTGATGGAATTAGCAAAAATCCCTTTTAATGAATTTATAAGCTATTCTATGTGAGGATAATCCTATAAAGTCTAGCTAGGCTTTTACGAAATACGCACTCCTAGGGACTTTGGGTTTGAAGGAGGCATTGTAGTTTTTGTTCTTGAAAGAGGTAATTTTCCTAGCAGCATGCCAGAGGACTTCATTGTTCCCCCACCCCCGTTTCCCTTTTTAAAAAATTTGCACAACTTTCCATAAGTATCTTTTGTAAATAGGCTTGCCTAATCCGTGCTATAAATGTTCTGAATAATATGGGCCAAAAAGTGCAGAGAAGGAGTGGCAGGAATTTACAGCTAGATTAGGTCTACGGTATTTCCTGTCTCAGCAAAATGGTCCTAGGTTAAACGCTCATAAATTTTCAATAATTTAACATAATTATAGCTTTACAGGAAGTGTGGAAACCCTCGCTTTCCTACAGAAGAATCTCTTTGCATTTTTACATCCATCTTGAAGTTTGTTATCCTACTCCAACTCAATTCCAAAGTCCTGTGCTCTCCCAGTTGCGGATAAACGTCACGGTATTTCTTTTGTTTGGCGTTTTCGTATTTGAATTTTTGCCAGGTTTTTGACAGTTTCAAAACAAAGTGACCTCGAATGGTGATAATTATATACTGCCTAATAACTTCTCTCGAAAGCGGGCGTAGTTGGGAACTGCTTTAGAAAGCTGAAGACTGGCTCTCCAGACTACGTAGCCTTTACTCTACCTTTGGAAGCTGGATGACGTCTTGGCAGGATTTGTGGGCAGACGTGGTAATGGTCAGTCTACCACACGGTACGGAGTTTTAGTGGATTTCTTCCAAAGCCGGTCCCCTCTGAAAGTGAGTCACTGCCCATTGCAACGCTGTGGGGAATGTGGTAAAAGGTTAATGATTCCCCAAAGACTTTAAGCATGAAAAAGGCCTTTTATATGGGTATAAACTTGTATGTCTTTGCAGAGCTGTTTTGATTTCATCTTGGCTTTCTTTACGTGGAGGAACTTAACCACAGAGCTGAGTAGAAGAGCAAGATCTCTGGCACATCTCTGTTTTGCTTGTTATAACTTGGTGAAATTCATGGTTGTGCAGGAGATGAGGTTGAATCAATAAGGAAGTGATTTAAAGAAGAGCTGATAAAAATCAGATGGATTTTTATCCGGTTGAGAAGACTGTCTCAAACTGCGCTTTGAATCTCCTGTGTGAGAATTTAGAAGAGCTAACTTGTTAAAGTTAAGTAGGTACACTTCTGCGTCGTGTGTTCTGAAACTACGTTGTTTTTTTTCCGTTTGGGTTTGAATTTTCGGTAAGCCTGTGAAGTAGGAATTTTTGTTCCTGGAGGTGCTGTAATACTTTAGGGGGTATAATGATCGTAGTTTGGCAGTTTTCAGTTGTCATTGGAATGGATCTTGGGAAGTAGGACTCCTGAAAAATAGGTGCTTGAATTACGGGAGTGATTCGGACACGGCCTCTGCTTGCTCTTGTTCTTTGGTTTGGAAAGTGAGACTCTTCAGAGATTTTCTGATGAATAAAAAAGCCAGAAATAGGTGGGGGGGAGTGTTGCCTGTCCATAGCCGCATACATTTTACTTTTAATCACTGGCTCGTTGGTCTAGGGGTATGATTCTCGCTTAGGGTGCGAGAGGTCCCGGGTTCAAATCCCGGACGAGCCCTTGTTTTGAGGAGGAACTTCTTTCCTTGAGGGTGGCAGAGCCCTGGCCCAGGCTGCCCAGGGAGGTGGTGGAGTCTCTGTCTCTGGAGACATCCCAAACCCGCCTGGAGGCGTTCCTGTGCCCCCTGCTGTGGGTGACCCTGCTCTGGCAGGGGATTGGACTGGATGGTCTCCAGAGGTCCCTTCCAACTCCCAGCATTCTGTGATTCTGTGTAATTGAGGTACTTGGAAGTGAGAGTTTCAGTTTTATATATATTTACTGTTCTATAGCTATAGAGCTATAACTAGGCCGTTAACTATATAGAACTGGCATATGGAAGTTTTCAGTTTAATTAGGTAAGCAACATTCTGCCTTTTTAAATAGACTGGCTCTTTTTCCCAGTTTGCGTGTTGTTTTATTCCTATTTCATAATCTTTATTCTCAAAATTATGATTTGTGGTTAGGCTAAAAAGCTGAATCTGCATCCCTTCTGCTGTGAAATATAATGTTTACTTATGCTTCGCTTAAAATTCTCAGTATTTCGTTGTACTTTTGCATAGGACAGGATAGTTTGGGGGGGGGGGG
>VXBO01008686.1:134934-182239 GCA_013400135.1 Rhinoptilus africanus
ATAATTTCTTGAAGGAAGACAAGGCATCTCAGTCATGTTCTTGCAAAATAAAAATGAGCTGGTGCCTAATGAGAGTGTTTAACTGATAACATTTCAAAGTAATGAGTGATACATTAAATACTCTACCAGCTTTGCTTTAAACAGTGAAATCTAACTTCCAACATGCATTATCCTTGTCTAAATGAAAAAGCAAACTATATATCTCATAAATATATATATAGGCAAAGTATATATCTCATAAATTAATGTCATGCATGCATAAATTCAGAGTTTAAAATAAAAGTCATTGCATAGAAGGAAGGACTTCCAAGGGGAAGGCTCAGAAATGGTGAACTCATTTAACAAAATGAATCCATATTGCGTGGGCTTTGTTTGTTTATGCTGAATTTTTAGTTCTGGGTTCTAGTAGCAATTCATTTCTGTTTCTAGAGCTGGCAACAAGGTCCTTGTGAAATTTACCTTTTAAAACTGGACAATAAGCAGAAAGTTCACAGAATTTCAGGAGTGCTAGCAGTTGAATGATGCTTTGCACTTGAGAAGGATTGAGACAAATAAGTCTTGAGGTACTTAAAAAAAAAATGAGTAATAGAATGCTAATGCTCCATTCATTCTGAGTTCCCTCCATTCCTTTCCTCATTGAGATTACACCACTTCACAGGAGACAGAATTGAGAGGAGGGAAAGAGGACACCCACCCCCTCAAAAAATATAAATTCAAGGACATGAATGGTGACTAAAGTGTAAAGTAAAAGGCTATGGAAAATCGGGATTTTGTCCATGAAATGTGATGCTGATGTTCTAATTTTTTTTTTTCCCAGTAAAGTTCATGTGCTTAAGTTAATGTACCTGGAAGTTTTACATGTAGACTTTTATGCTGACCATAGTTGTGATTTGTTTTCAGCTGTGGGATTGGGATCTTGGTGCTTCCACATGACCCTGAAGTATGAAATGCAGGTGAGTGTTGATAAGTAGCTGTGAATCATTTTCGGTGTGTATCTTGCTGTATAATCATATTGCCGTTTCTTGACTAGATGAAACTCATTACTAAACTAATCTACCTTAAGTATCATTGTCCAACAAAAGAGTAGTGCGGGTCTTATTCCATTAGATATTTTCCACTGGTAGACATGCAGGAATATATCCTTGCATCTAGAATAAGAGCTATAATCAATTGCTTATATTGGTAGAAGACACTTTATCCTTTGGGAAATCATACTGTCTTTTTACTTGAGTTGTTATTTTAAAATTCCAACAGCTTTACCTTAATAACAAGCAGCACAGACTAGAATTATTTATTGTATGCTTTTTTCCATCTTGATGTTTTCTGTTGTGTTTTCTATTCATCTGGATCTACCTGTAGCATTAATACTGAAGCCAGTATCTTCTGAGTAGCAATAGTTGAGTCTTCCTCTCTCTCTTGTTCTCAAATACAAGCCATTCTGTAATAAATCACTGGGCATAAGGATCTGGTCCCGGTATTTTCTACTTTCTAAAGGGACAGGAGTCTTGTCCTGTTGTCCTGTTTTAGATCCAAGAATCACAGGGTTGGAAGAGCCCTCTGGAGATCATCCAGTCCAACCCCCTGCCAGAGCAGGGTCACCCACAGCAGGGGGCACAGGAACGCCTCCAGGCGGGTTTGGGATGTCTCCAGAGACGGAGACTCCACCACCTCCCTGGTCAGCCTGGGCCAGGGCTCTGCCACCCTCAAGGGAAAGAAGTTCCTCCTCAGGTTTAGGTGGAACTTCCCATGCTCAAGTTTGTGCCCGTTCCCCCTTGTCCTGTCCCTGGGCACCACTGAGAAGAGCCTGGCCCCATCCTCCTGACACCCACCCTTCAAGTATTTATAAGCATTGATAAGGTCACCCCTCAGCCATCTCTTTTCCAGACTGAAGAGACCTGATTCCCTCAGCCTTTCTTTATAGTAGAGGTGTTCCAGTCCCCTCAGCATCTTGGCAGCCCTTTGCTGTCCCCTCTCCAGCAGTTCCCTGTCCTTCTTGAGCTGGGAAGCCCAGAACTGGACACAGAGAAGATTAAGTAAACTCATCTGTGAATCAAAACTAGAGTGAAGCAGGATTTGGTTCAAAATTAAGAAACCTACATTTAAAAATGTGTGCTGGAAGCCTGTGCTCCCACCATAGTCAACGGAAATAGAGGGATGTCAGTGGAGTTCCGAAGAGCCAGTCAGCTGGGATGAATCCTCCTCCAGACACCATTGACAGTCTTGTCTTAAATAGTCTGAATATAGGTGTTCAAGTGTCATTTTAGACCCTGTGAGCGTTCTGTCTGGCCTCCAGCTGCCATCCCACAAAGGTGCAGGTCCCTGAAACCCCCCATCACATCTCCCAGTCTCCAGTGGATGTACTGGAGGTGACAGGGCATCTCAGATGGCATTACGCGCCTCTGATGTGGCAACTGAACTGAGTCCTGGATTTCTGCTGATCATAATGGGACCTGAGACGCGGCATACACGGACACCAGAAGTTAAGTGTCTGAAACTTGAACTGAATTATAATCTGTGGTGATATTTTCCTACATAATGCTCTGGTTTATGTCTCCGGCATGTGCTGGAGGCTGTCAGCCTCCACGGAGCATGCTGTTGCCACCACATGGGAATATTTGGCTTTTCTTGGCATGAAAAAGGTGGCTTCTAAATCTGTTTCATATTCCCTCACAAATTGAGGTGTCACTTACCTATATTCTCTTCAGTGGTGAAACTGCTTTGAATTTCCACCTTCTCATCTCTCTCCCTTCAGCTGCACGTTCCCAACCCTGCCAGTGTTTCGAATCCTCTTTCTTGCACGGATGCAGAGGTGAGCAAGGCCACTCTGAAACCCGCATCATTAAAATGATCCAAACTTAAAACATTCTTATGTGTTGGGGTTTTTTTTTAGCATGTGCAGAGGCTATTTCAATCCAAGTCACTTTGATGCCACTCGCCGTGTAGTTCTGGTGTTCCATCAGAACAACCGAGGGGTTTGTGAGCTGTGGTAAGGAGAGGATGGGCAGAAGCAGATGAGAAAGGAGCAGGAACGTCTTGCATCGTCTTTCCAACTCATATGAGGCAGAGAAAGTACACTTATTATTTGGGCAGCCAAGTGAAATCTGCAAGTGGCCCATAATTATTCTGATTGCTAGCTCCCGAATCACCAGGGAGGAAACATTTCAAGCAGTAAATAACCTTTTCTTGGTCACTTCATCTCTTGTTATGATTGAAAGTCAGCGTTGATAGCTGTTCAGAGATTATTTCTTTTACGTTTGTTTCTTCATACTGTAAATAGTTAATTCATATTGCTTAATATTAAGAGAAATGTGAAAGCTTCTGTTCTTGAAACTATTTAGAATACTTCTGAAGCGATCACCTCTCTGTCTCTTATTTTTATGGGAGTCTGCTTGATTGTACATTCCTCAAGAATCCAAAATATTTATTTTGCTAACGAAATCAGCTCACCGAGTGTCCTTCTATCCATGTTTCTTCGTTGTTCAGACACGTTGCTGACAGTCTTTCTGGAAGCATTAATTCCTTTGCATACAGAAGCCATCGTCTTCTGCAAGCAAATTCTAGCCTGGATCTTTCGAGAGGCTCTTTGATGTTATCGTTATGTCCCACGGTGCTGCCAGCACGTGGACTTGAATTTAATCAGCTGTCCAACTTTGAAAAAAATTGCTATATTGTATTTCTTATTCTCCCCCACCCCCCCTTTTTCTTTTATGAAGCCTTAAATGACTGAAGTCATTTAAGTTATTCCTGCAGCTAATCCCTATCAGACTTGGCATAGTCTTCCTCTTAGTATAAAGTTGAATTAGCTAATTCCTATCACACCTGGTGTATCACTGAAATCATAACTCTTAGTATAAAGTTGAATTTAGCTATTGCTTCTATTGTTTTTCCTCACTAAGGAATCACAGCAGAGATAAACAGTGTGATGGGAAGGTGCCACCTAACACGCCAGTTACCTGCAGCTGCCATCTGCGTTCCTGATACTTTCTTTGTGCCACCTATTGCAGCCTCTGGCCCTATAATACACGGATTCGGGGATTTAAACCTTTTTCTGCAAGGTTCATTGTGTGCTGGATCAGGTGTTGGATCTGTCTCACTGTGGGTCAGGCGAGCACAGACTCCTTCGAGAGAAGCCATGGGCGTGTGGGTGAAGAAGCAAGACCCGCCTTTTTTGTGGCCACGAGTCAGTAGATGTGTTCAGCAGAATTGTGAAACATTTCCTGAAGTTTCTTTGACCAAAACCACAAAAAAAGCTAATAGTTCACACTCTTCTGTAAAGAACTAGATCGCTTTTTTTTTTTCCCCAATATGAAATTTCAAAATTAAAAGGAAGTTTTTTGCCTGTGCAGTTAGAAAAATTGTCCCAAACCAAGCGGGGTCAGGCTGGCTTTATGAAAAGGTTTGTGTGAGCTGGTGTTGCTCTTAGTGTGTCTCGTTATTCAGAAAAACACAATTGTGAACTTGTTAAGTACCCTGTACCAGCAGTAGGAGGGTAATTTCTGCATGTCACGTCCCACTCTCAGGAAAGAGGGTGGGTAAGTGACTTCAGATTCATAAATTCTCAACGGTGCGGACTAAGGTGAGATAAATCTCAAGGTCCATATAGAAATATTTATTAGCTTACCAAAATGGTTAGTATAGGTCTTAACAAGTCCACAATAATTGGTTAGGTATATAACAAATTATGGCAAGTGGTGGGNGCACGGTCCACCCCCCTTGCTGAGGACAGCCTCATCTCAGGTTTCTCCCTTCTCCTAGGTGACGTGTAGCATGATTTGGGTGGGGAGACGAGAACTGTAGTCATACATGTTTAGCATGATCTCTGTAATCTTCATTAGCATATGCAGAGCGTGCGCTTTCATATGCATTTCGCAGATAATGAAGCAAAAGTCACTTTTTGGACATGATGGCCTTGAGAACTGAGAACTAGCAAGTCATCACATGAGTGGCAGAACTATCCTGTCTTCACAAGACAATTCTCCCACACTTTCAGGTGCCAGAAGTGTTAGTCTTATCAGTTCTTTGAAAACCAGACCTGCATTATTTATTTCCTTAAGAGTGTTTGAGGCATTCCATTGAAGGTTTGGAGGGCCTTCTGCCCCTCCTTGGGAAATTTAGGGTTCGTCTCTTACACTGCACAACCAACTTTGAGAATGGTGATGGAAAAAGATCAAAATTTTGTTTGCATCCAGTTCTTGTTTTTCTTAGGAAACAGTCAAACCTGGTGTAACAGTTCGAAAATGCCTAATTATTAACATTTGCTTAACATATTAGAAATGAGAATTCATTGATCCATTTGTATGCTTTTGCATTTTTATGCTTTTCAGTCCTTTGTAAAAGGAGGTAAGTTTATATATTTATGAGCAGAAATTTGTTAATGTCCTTTGATGAGAAAAGTTTTAGAAGAAAATGACGCTATTATTATTTTTTTCCTCTCTAATGATAAATAAATGGCAATTTTGAGCATATCTGTTCTTGAGAAGTCACCTCTCTTGTGATTGCTATTTTAATTGCATCTCCATTAACGTGGCAAGTTCCGAGAGAGATTCCTGGTTTAGCTGTGACGCACCACTCTTCTCCTGAAGCATAAAAATTATCTAAGACAATAAAACATTATATGGCATTTATAATTTGGGGGTGGGGGGTGGAGGAGGAACCCAAGAACCCCCCACCAAACAAACAAAAGCTGACAGAATGAAAACATTGTAAGAAATTTCCAAAATCAGGAAGTAAACATGCAGGCACATATTTAGGTACTTCCTAATGGGCTACGATTCTATTTTATGTTATGGAAAAAAAATTAATTCAGTTTCTCTGTGAAGTTTGTACAGAAATAAGAAAATGCTGCTGCCTATATTGAGCAGGCTATAAATGGGTTGGTATTACTCAATATGACTGTACAAAACTAATTCTTATGTTTCAAGGTGGTTTGAGCAGCGAAAATGGCATGATTCTTTGAAGGCGTGGGCTTTTTATGAAACTTAATATTCAAAAGATTCTGAGTAATAAGCTTATTAATGCAGCATAATTGGGTGGTTGAATAGGGTTTGACGCTGCTGCGTACTGAAGTGCAATCGAGAAGGTGGATGTCTGAATGACTTGAAAACTGTTTTCTTAAGATTTATCTCTACTTAATTACCTTACACCAGCCTGTGAGTTAAAAGTAGTTTTCATGTTTTGATGTCTCTGCTTTTTGTAGCTGTTGGATGAACTGCCAATGATATACAGTTGTTGTGTGTTTGTCTACTGCCTGTAAGTATTTGTTAAATGGTTTGAGATTTTTTCTGACTATTTATGGCATATTAACTTTTGAAATGTAGAATCTGTGAAGCCTGATGTGGTGTATAGTGAGGCTGGCACTGAAGCTTCTACTGCTTTCAGTGAATTCTCAGTACAGCATTATGGCTTGGCCGTTAGAGCACCAGCCTGGCTTTAGTCCTAATTTGTGCTAATTTAGAGATGTTTCACCAGTGTTTGTTTAGCAGGAAAAAAAAAAAAACCAAACCTCTTATTAAAGACTTTGTGTAATACACAACCAGAGCTCAGTGTCACTTCGTACGCGAACAGCAGACGTAATAAAATCAACTTCAGTAACTCCTACAAAATTACCAACATGGTAATTTATTTCATCTGTATTTCTATGATGTAGTCTGACTCCGAAATGCAAATTTCAGATTTCTGGTTAAACCTGCTTTCCGCTCATCTGGAAAGTTCAAGGAAAAAAAAGATTTTATGAAAAGTTGAGTGCGTGTTTTGTGAAGAGTGTCTTGGAACACACATGACAGCTTAATGCCATGCCAGGATGGTTTCTTCCATTTAATTTCAGGAGAAATGTAGCATTTGGCAAGTGTAAAGATACCATAAACTGGCTTTTTCTTGCCTGTTGCTGCAAGGCCTGGATTTAACATGATTTGTTCTGTCACTTGGAAAATCCAAACGATAAATGAACTTGTTGCAGTGAAAAAGACAAAAAAATATCTTTTTTGCTTTTGAATGTATCAAATATTCAGCCGATGAAAACTGGAATATCTTTGGAGTAGAGATTCCTGGTAGCTTGCAATGGGGATGGGATGCTGTAGGATTAAACCCGCATCCATGAAAATTACCATGGGTTTGTGATTCATTAGTGTGATTTGTACAAACTCAAGACCAGAATCATAATGACTTTTAGTGGAAATATTTCCGTTGGAGCTGCCTATCTCCTTGAAATTCCCTTTGCGTTTATTTTGCCTGATTTGAATGTGACTGGGGAAAAGGATGAGAAGCGGCTCTAAACCCTCTTTGAGAAAATAACCACGCTTATTTTTGTGCGATGGTTGCTCTGTTATCTTCAAAAGCACTGAAGTCTGGTACTGCATTTAGAGCTCTAATCAGATTCTGTGTATGTATGTTTGCCAGTAATTAAAGTGTTCTGAAGAATGAGCCAATGTTTAGTTTAAGAGGCCTTTAATAATCGTTTTGGTTTTCTTGAAGGTAGGTGGTGGGGTGGTTCTGCGCAGGACATTCCCGTATACATCATTTAATCCTTGACTCTCAAGCTGTGTAATTACTTTGACAAGCCATTTTGCAATGTAACACATTGTACCGTCTTGTAGATTTATTATTTTTTTTTCCCCCCTGGATATTCCTAAAGTTTGTTTTCTTTGTTTCCTTTTATTCATCCGCGATGGTGTCTGTTTGCAAAAGTTTATAAACCGAAAAACTAGGCGGATGTAACTCATGAGTTACACAGACAAATTACTCTAGCCTTAAGGTTTTGGGGCTTCTCCAAGTTTATTTTTATTGGGTTTTTTGAACCTTTTTTCTGATAGACATACCGTCTGGGATGTGTATGTGTGTAATTCCATCACAACTGTGACTGAAGTGTAGCGTAGAGACTGTGAAGATAATTTTAATTAGTTGTTTTACATACTGGGAGCAATTAGCTGGTTTTACTTTCCACTTCTCCAGTACCCAATCTGGCAAATTTACTGCGCTGTGACTGTGGTAAAGCCATAAACAACCTGCATTTTAACAGATCTCTGGAGTTCGCTGTGTTGTAAGGCAGTCCCTTTCCCACGCTGCCTTTAGCTCACAGATGTAATGGTTTTTTGGCAGTTGTATTGCATTTTAAACTCAATTCTAATTTGCCGTCCATTACCACCTTCTGAAAACGCTTCTGCTTCCCAAACTCCACTGACTGGGTTATTTTTTTGTATATGCATGAGCTATTGGTGGTTTTTTGCACTAGGTTCAAAAAAAAAAAAAAAATTGGTAGAAGTGTGAATTTTTATATTGAAATGACACATCATTATTGGAGGAGCTATGATTTCCAGAAGGGCCCAAGACTCATTTGGATCAATTTTCTCGCAAATTTTGTGATAATATACCTTGAAAAATGCATCCTTTTGTATGGTAACTGATGAATGTTATCACTCTCCTTTATGTTCTGTTCTAGGTATGAATGTTTCAAGTACAAGAACACAGTCAATTATCCGCTGCTTTTCTTGTTAATAACATACAGTTTCGTAGTCAGCATAGTAAGTACCTTTTTCTAATACGGCATTTTCACTTGTATTCACTTCAGTTTTCCTGCCAGTGAAGGAACATTATACAGGCAGTACTGAGTCTCTTTCGCTTCCAGTCAAGAAGGACAAATTATTCTTTTGTTGAGAAAATTATATGCTGGCCAGAGAAACTTGAAACCTTTCTATCTAAGCCACTGTATCATTTATTTATAAATGAAGAAGAAAAGCAGTAATCCAGTTGCCAGAATAAATAGGAATGTGAGAAAAACAGTCACGGTTAACTTGTTACGAGGCCTTGGACGAGCTGCATTCCTCCTCTTCCCTCAATTTAAGTCATCTGTAGAAATGAGAATAATCTTGTTCAACAGACTGCAAAAACTGAACTGCGATACACAGTCCAGAATATCTACTGGTGTTTTAAAACAACAGCCAGAATAAAAAAGGAACTTAGCTGTTAAAAGAATGAGAAGAATTTTAACTGTCAGGATTAACTTGATTCGCTTCCTCAGTGCACCGTGCTCCTTTTGTGAATTAAATGAGGTTTGTGCTGCTTGTCAACCGCAGATGGAATCTACCTTCGTTATTTTTATCGATAGCCATTTCTTAAAAAAAAAAAAAAAAAGACTTATTATAGGTCATCTTCTGCCTTCAAAATCCTTACCTGTTCTCTTCTGTGCCTCCTAAAATTTTTTACACTTGTGGTATGTTATGCCTAAGGTCTAATGCACTTCTCTCTTCAAAAGCAGAAATTAAATGAAAAATATTAACAATGGGAAGAACTACTGGCTTTTTTTGTAAAATGAATTGAAAAGTTACAGCGTTGTCAAAAACGTTAATAATAGCAAATCAAAGCAGAGTACATTTTCTTCTCGCAATGCCTATCATGAGCGTGCCTGGTAATTTCTGATGGTTAATTGTTTTTGCATGTGTTGCAACACTGTTAAATGAGGAGATTTTAGGTGTTAATGTCTCTATTTGTGCTTCTTAATTTAAAGTAACTCCACAGTTAAAAGCTCAGGTTTTGCCAGAGGAAACTTTGGATTTTTAATTGACTTTAATGGTGCATGGATAGGCACTCGTGTCCTGATTCTAACAGAACAAGCCTTGGCAGTATTTAAATGAATAATGTTATGAGTGTTCTCTGTTGCAAATTATTTCTCTTTTTTTAATCTTTCCAGGTATACGTAAATTTGAAAGAGCCTGTATTCCATCAGGTAAATCTTGCTCTCTTGGAGAAGCTAATCTTGTTTTTAAACTATGCTGGTTTAGCGAAATGCTTTACAGGTTTTTAGGCACCATTTGCCTTTTGCTTTTTCTTCAAGCAGCGTTGCTGCCTGTCACCTTACCATCCTCTTCCCTGCTGAGCTGAAGAACTAGAATGGCTTAATGCGTGTTGTGTTTTAGCATTTGACCTAGTATTTCATGTGGTTTTCAGCAGTGGCAAGTGTAAGGAGGTGACCCTGGCTGTGGGCTAAGATGTGTGGGAGAGGGAGGGCTTAATGAGTCCTTGTCTGCTAATTTCCATCAGCAGCTGCTCTGAAACTATGACCTGACATGGTAACACGGCTTGGGTGACTTAGCGCCGCGTTCTTCTCTCCACTTTATCGTGTTAGTTTGGGGGTTTTGTTAACTTCTCGATTTTAATTTGTGTGAATTCAAGCTGAATTTAAACACAGATTGTCTTCCAGGGTTATACAGCAGACTGGTTATTATGGTCTTACAGGCTTAATGGCATATTTGGTACAGGTTCCTTTTGTAGCAGCCCAAGAGTATTAATATGCATCCACTGCCTGTGGGGACAGGACTGGTATCACTTGCCTCTTCACGGGAGGTTGGAAATCGTGCTCATTTATGTATGCCACGAGTAGCTTCCCCTCATTTATGATTTTTTGATTAGGGATAACAGCTGAAAAATTGCTAAGCGAAGGCAGCGAGCGCTTTGCAGGACAGAGCTTTAAAGCCTTAATTTCTGAAATTGGTAGTGCCGTCGCTTGTCAAAATGTGCCTGCTGCATCAGCAGTTGGAAAAATGATACGTGATTCCTGGTGGTGGATTAGCGAAGCACTGATGAATAAAATAAATTCGCAGTGGCTCCAGTTAATCTCTCCTAGAAACATGAATTGTTACTCTACCTACAGATAAAAAGAGAACCTTGCAGGGCTGTTTGGGTTTTTTTGATAATGTTAATTAAATCCTTTCTTTTTTTTCCTCTGTTTAAATTTTGAGCAAGAAGATACTGGCTGGGGTGAAAGCAGCAATTTCTGATGCTTTTATTGAGCTGGTTATAACTGGTTTTCAATGAAGTGACTTAAAGTAATTCTGTTACCAACAGTGGCAGAATTTACTACTGATATTGGTCTTTTATTTCTGTAATCAATTATCTACTCAACCTACAATTGCTGCAATAAATACATCACAGCTTTGCTATATTCTGTTTTGATGCATTGGCACAGATATTGTCCCAGCTCACAAAGAGGGAAAGAGGGAAACTTTAAACTGTTGCCCCAGACCATGAGTTTTTTGCATATGATTTCTCTTAAGTTCAGAATATGAATTCCCTGTTATAAATTATAACATGAGAATTATACATGAGAAATCAATGTAGAAAAGATTTAGGTCCCTAAAAGTGCTGGACTTCTTACAACAACTCTTTCCAAATTGATTTTTATGGAGAACATGAAGTTATGGCCAAATTCCAAACATTCAAGTACTGCACTCATTTTATTTTTTTTTTTGACAATCTTTGCCAAATAAATATGTTGTAAATTCAGAGCAAACATTTCTTTGACTGCACAGCTAAGCAAGGTTATTTTCTTAATACTTGTCCTTTAGTTTAGAGTGCACCAAAAAAAAAAAAATAATTTCAGTAAGTGTTTTCTGACTGAACGGGTTGCAAAGACTTGGAGCAAAGTTAAATATGCTCATGCAATCAGAGTTTAAATCAGTCTCGGTCCCTAACTGTATTGGAAAGCAGCGTCAGGATATAAAGCAGCAGGTATTTGTCTGTGATCATCATCATTTGTCAGCCTCGCAAAAAGGGGAATAACTACCTGGACAGCTTTATATTGTTCATTGTTTCAGCATGGGTTTTTTTTTGCCTGAAAGGATTGCAATAAGAATGGAAAAACATCCTATTATATTTAGTAGCCAGGATCTAAACCTCATTTTTCACTGAATTACTTTCTACTTTCTTCCCAACTTAGGCTTATAAATTGCTTGCTGCCAGCAGGGCATGAAGGGGATTTCAGCTTGTTATTCATGGCACAGTGGCAACAGAGACCAACTTCTTTTTCTCCATCCACATATTGCAGATCTTTGAGGGTCTTGGTGCTTTCACTGTAGGAGGGATGAGATGCAGGTTTTGGTCAGTCGGTGGCTACACATCATTAGAAGGAAAAAAACACTTCCCTGCTTGACAACTGAGATGGGTGGTTTTTGCTGCCTCATCAATTACATGAAAGATAGCGGTGGCCTTTACAAGCACGTATTTTCTTGTTTATGTCAAAATCTCTCAGGCTAGAGCACTGTTATTACCTAATTTCCGTGGTGCTAAACAGCCCCACATCCCAGTTTCCTAGTTGTTTTTAAGCCGGCATCGTTGTCAGAGCAAACAGCCATACATCTCCCCTCTTTCCCATCTGGCACACAAATTTCCTGTCTGATGTGAATTTGATGGGGGAACTCAACAGGATAAAACTCTCATCCGATTAGTTTTAAATCAGATTAGTCGCTTATCCCTGTTTACTGCGTGTGTATTTGTGCTTATACAAGGAAAGGGATGGGGGAAGACTGGCTGTTGGTGCGGAGCGATCCGTAGTCACACAAATATAAGATAGCCCTGGAAGCAGGAGAAATTACCCTGGCAGTTCAACTTCTAGACTCAAGTCTTACAAATAGCCTTCTTTCTAATTGATATGGCCTAGAAAGCTGTCACCTACAAAGTATTGTTTTCCATCCCGATTTGTTTACTTGCTACACACCAAAAATGAAAGAGACCTGGGAGTCCTGGTGGGCAACAGGACGGCCATGAGCCAGCAACGTGCCTTTGTGGCCAAGAAGGCCAATGGCATCCTGGGGGGCATCAAGAAGAGCGTGGCCAGCAGGTGGAGGGAGGTCATCCTCCCCCTCTGCTCTGCCCTGGGGAGGCCACATCCACAGTATTGTGTCCACTTCTCCTCGGTTCAGGAAGGACAGGGAACCACTGGAGAGGGGACATCAAAGGGCTGCCAAGATGATGAGGGTGCTGGAACAGCTGCCTTAGGAAGAAAGGCTGAGGGACTTGGGTCCTTTCAGTCTGGAAAAGAGACGCCTGAGGGGGGACCTTATCAAAGCTTTGGAATACTTCAAGGGGGGACACTGTCAGGAGGCTGGGGCCAGGCTCTTTTCAGTGGTGCCCAGGGACAGGGCTGGGCACAAACGGGCAGCAACTTGAACATAGGAAGTTCCATCCAAATAGGAGAGGGAACTTCTTTCCCTTGAGGATGGCAGAGCCCTGGCCCAGGCTGCCCAGGGAGGTGGTGGAGTCTCTGGAGACATCCCAAACCTTCCTGGACACGTTCCTGTGCCCCCTGCTCTAAGGTGGCCCTGCTCTGGCAGGGAGCTGGACTAGATGATCTCCAGAGGTCCCTTCCAGCCCTGCCATGCTGTGATTCTGTGATTCGCTGGCTATGCACTTATAGCGATCAAAAGCCTCAGGGGGCCAAATTATGCGAATAATAAAATTGGTCTAAAAACTTGTTTTATTTGCATAGTCATCTGCTGCAAGAGTTTGAAACAAGTTTTGAGCAAGCAAATAACTGAAAGCTAAATAGAAAGTTAGATCAAATAGCTGTTTCTTCTACATTAGGAAATGTGACTTTAAAAATGTCTTTTGTATAGACATTCCAGAAGTGTTATTACAGTGTCCCATGAGAAACTAAGCAAGTTGGAGAAGTAGATGACGATGAGAATTGCAAAATAGGGTAAGGGAGTGACTGATGAAGGGCAGTCTCAGTCTGGACTGTGTCGGGATCAGTAGTGCGATTGTTTTTTATTTAACAACCAGTAGCAGGAACAAGTTGTGTACTGCTGATACTTGTGACGATACAAAGTTCAGAGGCATCACGGAGTACAGAGCAGATGAAGAGATAACTGGGAGACCTTGAGGACTAGGCGGACGAATGATTCAAAATGGAAATGCACGCACTGATGAGCAAATACCAATTATTCTTGTTATAAACTGCACACGTATCACCAAAGGGGGAAGGGAAGGACTGCCTGGATGCGTTCGCTGATCACAGCATAATAATAGGGCCAGTGAATTTTCTGCAGCAGTGATAGAAGTAAAATACAAGCATCTGATTTACCAATTAAGGTGACTTTGGGTAAGAGGGAGAGAGTGAGCGTGGGAGAAAAAGGTATTTCATTTTGCCTCAATGAAAAACCATTAATAAAATTGTTCTCCATGGGTATTTTAAACATGGAAATACAAAGAAGGAAGTGAAATCATGATGAAATGTGTATGCAGAAGGACATATGGGAAACTGCATGAAAAATATGTTATGTCAGGGCACAACCTGCTTGAACTTAGACTTCTCCCCATTTTGGAGCGTCTGTGTGGACCCACTCAATGTCTCCAGAGTCCCTCCTGCTGCTGAGCGACACTTGGTTGTAGGCTTGTGGCTTAATATATTAGGCCTTTTAGTGGAACATCTTATTTTCTGCATGTTCAGGTTGCCAAGCGCTCTGTTAAAATGACCTTTTCAGGGCATGTCTTCACCACAGAGCTTTTTCCACTTGGGCATTGTCCTGCTGAGGACCACGTGTAAAACTAATTTGAGTGACAATTCACTCTGTTCCACAGCTTATTTGGGGATGTCTTCCAGCAAGCCAGTACAGCTTTCATTCTGGCTGGTACTTCTGCCTGCACAATAGCTGAGGGAACATGGAAGGGTATTAGGGAGATTGTGGATGTCCCATCCCTGGAGGGGTTCAAGGCCAGGCTTTGAGCAGCCTGGTCTAGTGGGAGGTGTCCCTGCCCAGGGCAGGGGCTTGGAGCTGGATGATCTTTAAGGTCCCTTCCAACCCAAACCATTGATTATGTGGCCAGCAGGTGGAGGCCAACCCCCTACCGTGCCCTGCTGAGGCCGCATCTGCAGTGCTGTGTCCAGTTCTGGGCTCCCCAGCTCAAGAAGGACAGGGAACTGCTGGAGAGGGGACAGCAACGGGCTACCAAGATGCTGAGGGGACTGGAACAGCTTTCCTATGAAGAAAGGCTGAGGGAATTGGGTCTCTTCAGTCTGTAAAAGAGATGGCTGAGGGGTGACCTTATCAATGCCTATAAATACTTGAAGGGTGGGTGTCAGGAGGATGGGGCCAGGCTCTTTTCAGTGGTGCCCAGGGACAGGACAAGAGGTAACGGGCACAAACTTGAGCACAGGAAGTTCCACCTAAACATGGGGAGGAACTTCTTTCCCTTGAGGGTGGCAGAGCCCTGGCCCAGGCTGCCCAGGGAGGTGGTGGAGTCTCCATCTCTGGAGATATCCCAAACCCTCCTGGACATGTTCCTGTGCCCCCTGCTCTAAGGTGGTCCTGCTCTGGCAGGGGGTTGGACTGGATGATCTCCAGAGGGCCCTTCCAACCCTGTGTTTCTATGATTTGATGTTTAGGCTCTCCCAAGGATCAGCTCTACAAATCATGGAAGGGGAAGCTGATTTTACTGCCACAGGCAGTGTCCCAGAAGCTCTGGAGAGCTGCTCTCTGCCGTGCAGCAGCAGTGACTTGTGTGTGGCTTTGCCATCACATACATGCATCTAAACAGGACCAAACCAAGGGAAGCGGAATGATTTCATTCAGGAGCTGTCAAGGCAGCATGTAGCATTGAACAGCCATCACCGTGCTGAGTTACTCAGTCTTTCACTGTCATCGTGGGGATTGTCCTTTTTTTTCTCTCTCTGCTCAGATTTCTTTTCCAGAAATTCAAGAACATGTAGAAGTCTTGTTTTCTGTGTTGCAAATTGCAAATACAGTTCCCAAATTCAAGCACTTAGGCTAACTGTCTTTTGATAGCTGGTTAGTATATTAATAGATAAGCAGTGGTTGCCAAGAACCTAAAATCTCGCAGTGCGGTTCCCAATGTGTACACTAATATTTGAGGCTGACAAATTGACTTTATTAACCAAGGATGGGCAGAAGGCCAGGAGCAGAGGAAACAGAGAAGTGGAAATAACAGGCTGTCATTGTTTTCGGTACTAGAAGGGTAGATGAAGAACCAGTTTTGTGTGCTCCCCCCAGCGTGGAGTACAACCTTGCCTATGACTTGTGTAAGAAGTGAATCTATACGATTTACTGTACTGCCGTCACATCAAAAATGCTGCCAGGCACTGAGTCCCGAAATGCTGACTTCCCATTTGTGAAGTAGAAAGATGTTCTTCGTGTTCGGCCTTCAGATCAGGTAAACCTCTGGGCATTAATAAGACTTTGGGGTTTCCCCCATTGCAAAGATACAGGCGTCAGAGCTGAAATAAATGCAGCTTTGTTTGCATCTTAAACAGCAAAGAGGGAACTGTCTGGTGATAACAAAAGATGATGAGATTCTGCTGCTTCCTTTTGTTTCAATTGGAGTGCAAGGAGTGTCCTTTGGCTTACAGTTTAAAAGTACCATGAGACAAAAAAGCACTAAACTTGCTTGGGTTTTCGTCTGTCACTTCAGTGATGTGTTAGTTAAAGAAGAAGAACAAAAGGAGCTGAAGGAATTGAGTCAACTTGAATAAGGTAGATTTTTTTTTAATCTTAATTTATACCTTATTCTTCTTTGGGTGGATGGATAATACCTAACGAATAGTGAATCCATGGATGGTAACGGAGTAAAAGTAAGCACTGCTCCCTGAAGTACAAGCTAAGCTGTGTAGCAAGGTTTATAGGTCTCTAGTAAGCGCCAGCCCCAGTCTCTGCGTCTCGACGCAGCACCTCCTCGGTGCTTGCCATCAGCGTGGCGAGGGGGGACTGAGGCACACAGAGCAGAACGGTTCCTTGTTCCAGTCTTTTAAACACGAGTGTGTTTTACTGCTAACAACCTGTTTGTCTGGGGGAGCGGAAAACACGAGAAATTGAAGTGTCCAACTGTGGGCATATTTTTCTTCAGTCGCTGCAAGGTTCTTTTTATCATTTTCCTTCCTCCCTCCGTTAAGCCTGTCCTCTTCTGCAAGCCATTAAGCAAGTCACTAGGAGATACCAAGCCAGAGGCTCTACAAAGAAAGCTTTTGCTCTCCCCTGCTTTTAGCAGCCGCTGCTGCAAAAAAAAAAAAAAAATAGCATTTTTGGTCTTTGGGCTGCTTGTAAGCCATGTTTTTCTAGGCATGGGCTGATGCTATTTTGCTCCTTGTACAAAGAACCCAAGAGCAAATTGGATAAAAGCGTGAAGGTGGGCGCACCCCTAACAAATACGATAAAAATTTTCTCTTCCTGGGGAGGTTTTTTTTTCCTGTGTCTCCGCTGCAGAAGAGCATTTTAACAATGGAAATTGTGGGAAGGAGGAGATCAGCAAGGAAAGGGCATCAAGCTGTGATTTGGGTTCCAGAGGAGCCTTTCTGTGGACTTCTTCCTCTGTGCCGTCCCTCTCTTAGAATAAATTACTGGGTTTGATTTGGAAAGCGAGACAGGCTGTTTTAAATGAGGCTGATGAAGTAAAATGACATTTAACTTTTAAATTTAGTCTGCGTTTGTTATATGGTGGGGTCTTAGGCAAAGTGATACTCGGGCTGTGTCTAGTGGGTTTTGGTGTGGGTTTTTTTTTTCCCCCATATGTATGTGCTGTACCGCAGCAAGGGAACTGGAATTAGCTAACAGGGGTTTTTTTTTATAAAGTACAAGCCAGAACCAATTAGCCTTTCAAATATTTTTGCTTTGTTTAGCTCTACAGAGCAGAACACACAGTAGTAGCAGTTTAGTTACTGAAGTTATTTGATCTGACTCTGAATGCAAATAAAGAGCTGCTGTGCTCAATGGCTTTGCATAGTCAATATTGGAGCCTATTTTTACCTGTTGTCAAACATAAGGGCTCTGTTATCCGTCTTCTCTATATATGCCCCGATAATATGGTGTGTGCTACTAACCTCATCCTTAAAGCTAAAAGGAGTTTGAAAATTTGCCTTTATGGACTTTAGAAAGGTGGGTTTCGCTTGGTGTTATTACAGCGATCTATTTTATGTCAGATGAGTACACGTGCAAATGCTTACAGGATAGTAAGAGCTGAACGCCCCGGTTCAGGCAGAGGAAGAGGTAGTCCTTGCCTTGAAGGCAGCATAGTCTGAAAGCAGGAAAGGTGTGAGGAGGTCAGTAGAACATGGCAAGGACACTGGTTTGTAAACACACCTCTGAGAGGTTTAGGATGATAGAATGGTTTGGGTTGGAAGAGACCTTCAGGATCACCCAGTGCCACCCACTACCCTGGGCAGGGACACCTCCCACCAGCCCAGGCTGCTCAAAGCCCTGTCCAACCTGGCCTTGAACCCCTCCAGGGATGGGGCAGCCACAGCTTCTCTGGGCAACCTGGGACAGGGGCTCACCCCTCTCACAGCCAAGAATTTCTTCCTTTTATCTCGTCGCTTTCAGTTTGAAGCCATTACCCCTCATCCTATCATTACATAGCCTTATAAATAGTCCCTCTCCAGCTTTCTTTTAGGCCCCCTTCAGATATTGGAAAGCTGCAATAACGTCTCCTCGGAGGCTTCTCTTCCCCAGGCTGAACCCCCCCAGCTCTCCCAGCCTGTCCCCACAGCAGAGGGGCTCCAGCCCTCCCAGCATCTCCGGGGCCTCCTCTGGCTCCACTCCAACAGCTCCGTGTCCTTCTTATGTTGGGGGTCCCAGTGCTGGAGGCAGCTCTCCAGCTGGAGTCTCATGAGAGCAGAGTGGAGTAGGCAGCCAAGGCTTATCATTTTTTGTGTTCCACATAAACCAAGGGAGCATTAGACAGGAGCTAGACAGGAACAAAATGAGAAAGGAAAGTCAGTGAACAAAGAAGTGAAAAATAGCAAGGGGCTTGTGGGCCAGTAGAAAGACACAAAGAGCAAGATACGACTGCTTGGAACAAACTGCCTTTTGGCTGAAGGAAAACAGTGTTTGGAATAAAAAGCTTGGAAAGCAATTTAATGTCACCAGTGTCTGAAAATCCTCACTGCTGCAGTGATTTCTGCACCACTTTTCAGGCATGACTGACCACATTTCTTCTCTTCTTTAGTCTGTAGGTCTTGGAGGTGGTGGTGTGTGGATCCTAAGCTTCTGAATAAAAAAGAAAGGAGTGTGATTTAAAGATCATAAAGCAGAAAATAAATTTTTACTTTGACTTTTTGTATGAGTCAGGTGATTACATCCAAATTCATTAAGCCTATAGTGAGCTAGATTTTGCTCATGGAATTTTTCAGGGCGTGCAGCCTTCTCGCTGTATAATTAGATTGAATCCCAACAATCTGCAATAGTTGGGTTTAAACGCTGCCTGGAAAGTTTCTTCTGTACTGGTGTTCAGTGTCAGCAAAGCGCGTGGTCTAGTCAGGTGTTTGCTTTCAGGAAAAAAATATTAATCAAGTATCAGTGAAGGAAGTAGAGCTTTCAAAAACAGTTTTAGCTGATTCTTACACATTCCTGGGCTAAAATGCACAGATACAGAAGAGGTGATAGGAGTTAATTACCGTTTTGATTTCAGGATGCTTCCTGACTGCCATCTAGTGTTTGCTTTTTGATTCAAAAAAGTGAAACGGCGTTTTTTCACAACTGACTTTTCCTATAATTGCGTAAAGGCTATGGTTTATAATCAGACTTTTATTTGAAACTTTTATGGAAGACTTTCTGGAGAGGAAGGTAGAGGGGGATGCTGTTTTTCTGAGGCTAAGGAATAAAAATCAACAGAGGCTTCAAAAATTTTTTACTCCTGTAGTGTTTTATAAAATTCCTTGAACCCAACTGCTGAATTTTATCTCTGTTTTTATTTCCAGATCATGTATGGCACACTAGTATCCATTATAGTTCTACGATCTGTGTATATAGTATTATGGTGAGTAACCATTTACTTCAGCATTATAAGATATAACTTTAACATTTTCTTTTTTTTTTTTTTGGTGGGCTTAACTTGAGAAATTGGCAACGGCAGAATTTCTTTAACCAGACACATAGTGCTAGCTTATGTGCTCTGCTTGGTTGAAAGGGAATGGCTCATCTTGCATTTTTTTGAAGCCACTGGGATAATATTAAACAAAACTGAGATGTCTGCACTTAAAATCAGTGTGCGCTGCCAGGTGTTGTGCTGGTTGCTTCAGCTGTTAGCCCAGGACTTCGAGGGGAATGGGGTTTCTGTCTTCATATTGCTGGATAACATGGGAAATCTATTGCCGGTGTCCAAACTCTAATGATGGTACTTGGAGAGAGGTGAGAGTCAGACTGCAAAGCTGAACCGTCGGTTAGTACTTTACTTTCCTCTTCCCTACTCCAGTATCTAAAATTCAACTGTAAAAATAATAACGCAGAAGGTTAAATGTTAGTTTTCCTTACGGTTTTGACAGGGTAAAGTTAGGTATGCGTTATAGAAATTGAAATTGAAGCTATTTCTAACAAACAAAAGAATATTAGAGTTGTTAGGAGGCATCGAGGAGCGTGAGAATTATCAGAGCACAGACTTGGTGGGTACACAACAAGAAAAAGGAATCAGTGTTGGAGTAAACACATACCTTTAGCTCTCAGGGGCTCAGCTGGTTGCCCCTTCCCATTTCTCCCCTAGGAATAGTTGCTGTTCTCCTGTGTTTGGGGATTGCCCCTGAAAATTACGATTTCTCTACTGTCTTCATGCTAAACGTGCTTTTTGTTAAACTTTGTTTCAAGTTATACATGAATCTGTTCAGGAACACAAGGAAGAATTGAACAAAAGGTGTGAATTTAAAGTAGATTCAGTGAATCGTCTTCCAGTTTCAAACCAAATTAATCAAAATTGTCTTTCCCCAAGAAATCCCCATAGACCAAGCGTAAATATTCACGGACTTATATTAAGCAAGAATAATTTAAAACTGGCAGTCTGTTTCTTGCAGCTTTAGAAACAATCATCAGTTTAAATGCACATTTCAAACCCATGAACATGGAAATTTTAATCTTGACCTAGAGATCTTCAGTGACATTACTTTAATTCACTTCCAAGGGAAACTGTAAGGTGAATCACGTCCGGGTCATTTGAATTTTGTTCTTATACGAGGACTTAGCACAGTTCTAATCACTTAGATTAAATTTCTTTCTGACAGTGTAGACAAACCCTTGGGCTTGCTACTTTCCAGTTCTACAAATTCCACGCGCTTGTGCATTCTCATTATTTCTGGAGCATTTCATTGTCTTCTGGCGCTGTCAATAGCACCGCCGTCCGCCCTCCCAGGGTGTCACTCTTTGATTTCCTCCAGCAAAGTCTGTCTGTGAAGTTCCACCTATTTTTTTTTGCTTTTATTTTAGGGGTTTGGAATGTATTTTCTTAATTAGCTTGATCACTTCATTACAACATGGCACCACAAAGACTTGCTTCCCTCTTTTGTTATATTATGGGAATAGAGAGATGAGGAATTGCATCTTTATTGAGGGAATGGAGCAATAGGATGAGGGGTGACAGTTTTAAACTGAAAGAGGGGAGATTTAGATGTGATGTGAGGAAGAAATTCTTGGCTGTGAGGGTGGTGAACCCCTGTCCCAGGTTGCCCAGAGAAGCTGTGGCTGCTCCATCCCTGGAGGGGTTCAAGGCCAAGTTGGACGGGGCTTGGAGCAGCCTGGGCTGGTGGGAGGTGTCCCTGCCCAGGGCAGGGGGTGGGAACGAGATGATCTTTAATTTCCCTTCCAACACAAACCATTCTAGGATTCTATGATTATTAAACTGGTTATAAAGTTGGGATGGGAAGAGAAGTAGGTTTAAAGTACTTCTAAATTTTAACTAAACTGCTACTAATTTTAAATAAGTTCTGCTAGAGAAGCTGTGCCAACCTGAAGGTAGCCTTTCTTTTCTCAAAAAGTCATCCCCAAGTACACTTTTGGATTTACTTCCCCTGCTTTGCTAGAACATAATCTTGTCTTTCCGTCCATAGTGCTAGCACTTGCCCAAGCTTTTTTCGACTTAAATACCGACCCCGATCTCTGCTTATTTTGTTTCTTACTTCCTTAATATAAATTAGCTTCCTATCACTCGTATTTCTTAGTACGGGGCTCGAAGTCCCTCTGAGCTGAGAGTAAAATCTCAAAGAAGAGCATGTTATTCCTTCCAGGCTGCTGCCTCCTCATATCCTTATCATTTGGTTCTGTTCCTGCCTGTTTCCCCCACCCTTTTCATCTCTTTCTTGGGTCTGCTTCATTCCCAAGATTACAACTTGGCAAATGTTGTTTTCTGTTCACAAAGCATGTTCCCCATTAATAAGTGATGCCAGACTCTCTCTCATTCCTTCACAAAACACCACCATTTATTCCCTGAACAATTCTAGCTATAATTACCTAATTACTAGCGTGTACAATATAACATTTAGTGCTCTTTCATTTTCTGGGCTTGCTTATGTCTCTAGAGCACCGAGTTGGGAATATTACAGTGTAGTTTCTGCCATGTACTGCATGGTGCTCCGTGCATTTATTAGACTAAACAAATAGTAATTTTGCTGTTTTCTGTTGGCTGTACACTTGTGAACATGTACAACTTGTATCTTGCCCAGTGGAAGAAGCTTTACCTGTTGGGTTTTGCACATTTTGGTTGCCAGCGCTTGCAGCTCTGAAACATGCGCTGTGTATAACGCAGTGGAGAAAAAGCAGCTCAGGAATGTGTTTTAACCCAGAATCTAAACTGTGTATTCATAACACTTAAAAATAACTTGAACAGTACTTCGTGGCAGCCTTTTAGGGTTGGAACTGGGGTTTGCTTTTGGACTTGTCTTAGTAGTGGGAAAGGAGCAAATGCTACCACCTTCCGTGTAGGAAGCCTACAATTCCAGCTCCAACCTGGATGGAGATAGTGAGGGTAGATTTATTAATGATGCACTTTATTGCATCTCTTTCTTCAGTGTGCTTCCCATATCCTAAAGAGGATATTTTTATTTTTTTCTCCCAAAATTAAATTGACAAACTGGGTCCAGTCTTGTTCAACATATTCATCAGTGACCTGGATGAGGGGACAGAGCGTAGCCTCAGCAAGTTTGCTGATGCCACACAAGTGGGAGGGGTGTGTGACCCACCAGAAGGCTGTGCCGCCATCCAGAGAGACCTGGACAGGCTGGAGAGCCGGATGGAGAGAAACCTTCTGAAATTCAATAAGGGCAAGTGTCGGGTGCTGCCCCTGGGGAGGAATAACCCCCTGCACCAGTACAGGTTGGGGGTGACCTGCTGGAGAGCAGCTCTGAGGAAAGGGACCTGGGAGTCCTGGTGGACAACAAGTCGACCACAAACATTGGAACAGGCTGCCCAGGGAATAGGTGGAATTGCCATCCCTGGAGGTATTTAAAACACAGGTAGACATGGTGCTGAGGGACACGGTTTAGTGGCAGTTTTGGCAGTGTTAGGTTAGTGGTTGGACTTGATTTTAAAGGTTCCTTCCAACCTAGACATAGATTCTGTGAGCCAGTGATGTGCCCTTGAGGCCAAGAGGGCCAGTGGTTTCCTGGGGTGCATTAAAAGGAGCATGGCCAGCATGGTCAAAGGAAGTCATCCTCTTCCTCTTCTCTGTCCTGGTGAGGCCGCATCTGGAGTACTGGGTCCAGTTCTGGGCTCCTCAGTTCAAGAAAGACAAGGAACTACTGGGGAGAGTCCAGCGAAGGGCTATGAAGATGATCAGGGGACTGGAACATCTCTTTGATAAGGAAAAGCTGATACCTGGGTCTGTTTAGCCTTGAGAAGAGCAGACTGAGAGGGGATCTCATCAATGTTTATCGATATCTAAAGGGTGGGTGTCAGGAGGATGGGGCCGGACTCTTCTCAGTGGTGCCCAGTGACAGGACAACAGGCAACAGACACAAACTGGAACACCGAAAATTCCACCTTAACATGAGGGAAACCTTCTTTCCTTTGAGGGTGACAGAGCCCTGGCCCAGGCTGCCCAGGGAGGTGGGGGAGTCTCCGTCTCTGGAGACATCCCAAACCCGCCTGGACGCATTCCTGTGCCCCCTGCTCTGGGTGACCCTGCTCTGGCAGGGGGTTGGACAAGGTGATCTCCAGAGGGCCCTTCCAACCCCTGCCATTTTTTGATTTTGTGACACTTTTCCATCCCAAATAGAACTCAACGATAAAATAGAACGTGAAAGTACTGTTTTCTAAAACCATTCATTTGGTTAGTTGTTGGTCCTGGTGGTCATTAATTTTAAAATAGCTTATTTAAACAAGGCCCATCGTACAGGGGTATCATGTCTTGGAAAAAAGCCTCTTCTTTTGGGAGAGTCCTCATTTGTAACGTGGCTATTTTTTACCTGAAAGATTATACGTGGGACTGAAGAATTAGTACCTTGTAGCCAACTTCAGTTTTCCCACTTGTTGCATTAGAAGAGCGCGCTATTTAGGGGAATAATTAGAAATATAGAAATAAAACATTTAAAAGACTAGACTTGGAGAATGTGAATTCCGGGGTGGAGGGGGGGCTAAAATACAGTACTTGCATAGATGAGATATGTTTTTTCCTTTGGGGGGAAAAAAAAAAAGTGGTTTATTTGTGTGTAATAGTATTTATACATGTTACATAAAAGCTGCCTTTAAAGAATCTTTACTAAACTGCATTATCTCTGTCTCTCTAGGGTATACCCATGGCTTAGAGGCCTAGGCTACACATCTTTAACTGTATTTTTAATGGGATTTTTTCTCTGGAATGTGGACAATATTTTCTGTGATAAATTGAGGTGAGTTCATTCACGTTCTCCGGGTAGCTCTTAATAGTCTTATAGCATAAAGCTTTTGTTTTTTTCTGGGGTGTATCTTCAACTCCATCTCATGGTATGTACGGTGCACTGCCTCCAAAACATTCACAAGGGTTTTACCCAGTTTGTTCATGACTAGACTCGGGACTCAACGGTTTTTTAACTTTTTTTGATATCCATGAATAGATTTATTTTTAAATAAGCGATATTTCTCTTTAATGCCAATTTAAAATGAAAGAAAGCAAAGTCACTGAAGTAATTTTGAGGATGTGTGGCTTACTAAAGCCTGCTCTTCACACTTGATTTCATCTGAATGGGGTTTTTTAATCCTGCTTTCTTTTGGTTTCTGCTCTTGCCATTTCCTGGGAAAATATCAAAAGCAGTGGTTCTGCAGGGTAAAGAAATATTGCGATATATCTGTCACCAATAAACAACAGCTGTTTGAGCATCTCAGAAAGAAGAGTAACGCTGAGCCAGTACGCCATGCTCGGCTGTCATTATTAGCCTGAATTCTTCTGGCTTAGCAGGAAAGACTTCCTCTCTGTTTAATGTATTGCCAAATGGGGTAAAAAAGCCTTCCAGACAAAGCTTGTAGGAACTCACCATTTCGCTGTATGGCTAGATATCCCGTCTGTGCAAGAAAAAACAACGCTCCAACAGGTTGTTCTCTTTATTGCCCGTTCCTCTGGAACTGGACGCCTGCACGCTTCTTTCGCTTGGTTGTGATGCTTGTGTTCCGCCGCAAGCTGGAGGAGATGGAAAGATTGATGCCAGCGTCCCGAAAATCCATTCTTGACTCTCTGATACACTCTTACGCTGCTGAATCTATGGTGTACAGAGTTGTCCTAGTAGTTCACTTTGTCAGGGTGAGACCATGGTGTGCAGTGCAGAAGTCGAGCGTTTTCCATCTGTCCCTCTTCTGTAGTCCTTGCACTGGGTCCAATTAAAAGTTAACTCCAGCGGAGTTTTCTTGAAACTTGTTTTAAAAATGTAGATGTACTCGATATCATACACAGCGCCTCATCCCTAGAAACGCTTGATGCAGGTGGCACGGAAAAGCTGTTTGCCAGCCCAAGTGGGTGGGTATACGGTGACTTTGCAACTGTTGGCATCAGGGTGGATTTTTGCAGCTGTGTCACGTCACTGCTGAGATCACAACCCCCAATGCCCGAAGTCGGCTGAGCTGCTGCGGGTCCGTGGGGCTTTGGAACTTGTTCCTAGACTCAAAAGATGACCCCAGCTGCTGAAGGACTTTTTTTTCCATCCTCATTTTGCAAAAAAAAAAAAAGTTAGCATATTTCCCCTATACTTGTTTGGTTATGGTGCTGGAAAAAAAAACAAAGACGCTTGTTTACTAGCTTTAATGAGATGTCTGCAGAGCCTTGAATTTCTTCCTGTGGTATTATAACTTGAATCTTTGGAGAAAATATATTCCTGTTCCTTGCAGTTTTTTATTCTCTAAAGATCTAACTTGTGATTCGTCCACCTACCTGCTTTTTTTTGTTTGTTTGTTTTAATGTTCAAAATTGTATTTCGGTTCAGTTCTTGTTTTTTTTCCGTATTTCATTAAATTTAGAGCTTATATAAAAAACAATAAAAAAAAATCTGTAGCGCTCAGCTTCCCTGGTTCCAGGCCCTTCTGAATTTGAGCTTTGAGATTTCCTGCCATCCGAAGGCTCAGAGCCTGTGCCGGGGCGACACTCTGTGTGTTCCGCTGTGTCACAGAATGGTTGGGGTTGGAAGGGACCTTAAAGATCACCTAGTTCCAACCCCCCTGCCCTGGGCAGGGACCTCTCACTCCCTGACTGAGTCACAGCTCTGTGTTCACATTTGTCACCGAGCAGCTCTGGAAACTAAGCAGTAGCTCGGGGATTAGCCGTTAGTCAGGGGGACTGAACACTGTAACATCAAGCAGTAAATGAGTATTACGGAAGCTGCAGATTTTTCTTCCTTAACACCTGCGATCTTTATTGTCCCTTTTTTTTGCTTTGACTGAATGTGAAATGCAAGTCAAAAAAGACGGCAGGCGTGCAAGTCAAAAAAGACGGCAGGCAGATGCGAACATTTGCTCCACCATCAACTGAAATAGGCGTTATCTGCAGAAGCCTGGTGAGCAGAAGAAATCGGGGCAATGCGGTTTCTTCCCTTTCTTTATTTCCATCCCTTAGCCTCTTCACAAGTAGCTCAGCCACCAGACCTGTGCAAAATAACAAAGTGTGATGGTGGAGTATTTCAGAGCCTCTACTTTTATTGCGTCCTCACTAAACACCCCTTTTGTCCCTGGTTTAGAGCACAACAGAGAACAGCAAGCTGAGCTTCCACGGAGCTGGAGAATAGGCAGTGTGATCTCTAAATGTAAAGTGGTGATGTCTGATGGATCCCATTTCCTCTCTCTGACCTTAAACTCAGCATTTCATCCTACGGCTAGTAGTTCACTGGGGTTTGGGGAGGAGACTGGTAGAACTCATTTGGGATTGTGGGATGCCGTAAATATATTACCTGAAATTTGAGTCCATAACTGATCACCCATTGAATGGACAAGCGTGTGTTTTCTTTAACTGTGTAAGAAAACCAGTTTGCTAGTATCTTTCTATACTGGCAGTATAAGCTGTGACTGGTGTTCCTCACCTCCTGAAATCCTGACTACGTGAAGCCTTGCTCATGAAGCACGTGCCTGAGATGGTGAAACAGTAACGTGTGATCTGAGTGTCAAGCACTGCAATTTGAGATTGCTTAGCTTGAAAACAAACTGCATTTCATGGTGTTTCTTTCCTACAGAGCACTACGAGAGAAGATGCCTCCTGTTGTGGGAGCCGTGACACAGTTTCATGCATGGTGGCATATTCTCACAGGCCTGGGCTCTTACCTTCATATCCTGCTAAGGTAGGAAATGGTTTCTAAACTGGATATCAAAAAGCAGTTTGAGGAGTTTACCCAGGTTCAGATTTACTTCAAAATGTTGTATCGGCCAGAAAAAAAGGAAAATTACTTCTTACCAAGCTGGTGAGAGTTTTTCTTCCCTCTTTGCAACTAAAAACTCTGTAGAAGTAATTTATATTTCTCAAAATGTAACCATTAATCCTGAAATAGTTATGGTTCTTCTGGATGATGCAATTCAGAAATGGGAACCCCCTGTAGCAGTTAAACTGCAGGACTATTTGAAAGANTGGAAAAGCTGTTTGCCAGCCCAAGTGGGTGGGTATACGGTGACTTTGCAACTGTTGGCATCAGGGTGGATTTTTGCAGCTGTGTCACGTCACTGCTGAGATCACAACCCCCAATGCCCGAAGTCGGCTGAGCTGCTGCGGGTCCGTGGGGCTTTGGAACTTGTTCCTAGACTCAAAAGATGACCCCAGCTGCTGAAGGACTTTTTTTTCCATCCTCATTTTGCAAAAAAAAAAAAAGTTAGCATATTTCCCCTATACTTGTTTGGTTATGGTGCTGGAAAAAAAAACAAAGACGCTTGTTTACTAGCTTTAATGAGATGTCTGCAGAGCCTTGAATTTCTTCCTGTGGTATTATAACTTGAATCTTTGGAGAAAATATATTCCTGTTCCTTGCAGTTTTTTATTCTCTAAAGATCTAACTTGTGATTCGTCCACCTACCTGCTTTTTTTTGTTTGTTTGTTTTAATGTTCAAAATTGTATTTCGGTTCAGTTCTTGGTTTTTTTCCGTATTTCATTAAATTTAGAGCTTATATAAAAAACAATAAAAAAAAATCTGTAGCGCTCAGCTTCCCTGGTTCCAGGCCCTTCTGAATTTGAGCTTTGAGATTTCCTGCCATCCGAAGGCTCAGAGCCTGTGCCGGGGCGACACTCTGTGTGTTCCGCTGTGTCACAGAATGGTTGGGGTTGGAAGGGACCTTAAAGATCACCTAGTTCCAACCCCCCTGCCCTGGGCAGGGACCTCTCACTCCCTGACTGAGTCACAGCTCTGTGTTCACATTTGTCACCGAGCAGCTCTGGAAACTAAGCAGTAGCTCGGGGATTAGCCGTTAGTCAGGGGGACTGAACACTGTAACATCAAGCAGTAAATGAGTATTACGGAAGCTGCAGATTTTTCTTCCTTAACACCTGCGATCTTTATTGTCCCTTTTTTTTGCTTTGACTGAATGTGAAATGCAAGTCAAAAAAGACGGCAGGCGTGCAAGTCAAAAAAGACGGCAGGCAGATGCGAACATTTGCTCCACCATCAACTGAAATAGGCGTTATCTGCAGAAGCCTGGTGAGCAGAAGAAATCGGGCCAATGCGGTTTCTTCCCTTTCTTTATTTCCATCCCTTAGCCTCTTCACAAGTAGCTCAGCCACCAGACCTGTGCAAAATAACAAAGTGTGATGGTGGAGTATTTCAGAGCCTCTACTTTTATTGCGTCCTCACTAAACACCCCTTTTGTCCCTGGTTTAGAGCACAACAGAGAACAGCAAGCTGAGCTTCCACGGAGCTGGAGAATAGGCAGTGTGATCTCTAAATGTAAAGTGGTGATGTCTGATGGATCCCATTTCCTCTCTCTGACCTTAAACTCAGCATTTCATCCTACGGCTAGTAGTTCACTGGGGTTTGGGGAGGAGACTGGTAGAACTCATTTGGGATTGTGGGATGCCGTAAATATATTACCTGAAATTTGAGTCCATAACTGATCACCCATTGAATGGACAAGCGTGTGTTTTCTTTAACTGTGTAAGAAAACCAGTTTGCTAGTATCTTTCTATACTGGCAGTATAAGCTGTGACTGGTGTTCCTCACCTCCTGAAATCCTGACTACGTGAAGCCTTGCTCATGAAGCACGTGCCTGAGATGGTGAAACAGTAATGTGTGATCTGAGAGTCAAGCACTGAGATTTGAGATTGCTTAGCTTGATAAAAAAAAAAAAACACATTTCATGGTGTTTCTTTCTTACAGAGCACTACGAGAGAAGATGCCTCCTGTTGTGGGAGCCGTGACACAGTTTCATGCATGGTGGCATATTCTCACAGGCCTGGGCTCTTACCTTCATATCCTGCTAAGGTAGGAAATGGTTTCTAAACTGGATATCAAAAAGCAGTTTGAGGAGTTTACCCAGGTTCAGATTTACTTCAAAATGTTGTATCGGCCAGAAAAAAGGAAAATTACTTCTTACCAAGCTGGTGAGAGTTTTTATTCCCTCTTTGCAACTAAAAACTCTGTAGAAGTAATTTATATTTCTCAAAATGTAACCATTAATCCTGAAATAGTTATGGTTCTTCTGGATGATGCAATTCAGAAATGGGAACCCCCTGTAGCAGTTAAACTGCAGGACTATTTGAAAGATTATTAATTTCAAAAATATAAGCTAGGAATACCTCTCTGTTCTTGAGCAGCAATCCTGAAGTACTTAAACATGTTTAATTTTCGAGGCATAACTAATCTTTTTGGTAGGCACTGTCGCTCCTGCAGACGAGCAGGCATCATGCTATAGGGCAGGAGGGTGACGGCTGAAGTGGTTGGAGCAGAGATGCTCCAAGAAGTGCAGGATATTAATTTTAGGAAACAGACTTAAACGAGACCCTCAGTTTGCAAGCCTGCAGATGGCAGATTTTTGTCTCTGTTTTTGCCCTGTACCACCATCTAGTGGAATCAGGAACAAAACCAGAAATTAAGCTGGGATCTGAAGAGTTTCTGTAGCTGGTTCGTTAGGTAATAAAATAATGTTTTCCCATGTAATCATGAGAGAATGTCTGGTTAACGGATCCATTCTGTGTAGTTGAGGAAACTTGATTAAATATCAGTTTTTCTACAGCTAACATAGTATGCTTTTTTTGAGAGACGTTAAAAATAGCTAGTAAAAGGAAAATGCAAGGAAAATAAGCAGTACATTTCCAGTAGTTATTCACAATATATGAATTTATATATATATAAAATTTATATATAGCTTTTCAGCTATATGTCACGATATGTGGAAAACAGCTGCTCCCTTTTGGCTGACAGGTTGTCTGGTGCCCTAAACAGCTTGAGATAATCATCTGAAGAAAATTCCTTACAGAAAGCAAGCGGATACAGACAGTTTGGAGAGCATAGGGAAGGGTTTTTTCCAGCACGCTGCACAGAGAAAATTTGGGTTTCCATCCTCTAACCCTTGGGGAACGTGCAGATGCCTGATTTATCTGTCCTACCCCGATGAACTACGTGCCTTCCCTGCAGTAGTTTCCCTGGGATTTTCTCAGACACACAGTGGCATCACCTATGCCTGCTTAAAAAGTTGAGGTCATACACAGGAAAACAGCTACTGAAAATGAGATACAGAATCAAGCCGTGCTGCTCCCCCAACCCCCTTTAATAACTGTTATTTTGTGATACTCAAGAAGGACAGGAAACTGCTGGAGAGGGGACAGCAAAGGGCTACCAAGATGATGAGGGGACTGGAACACCTCTCTTAGGAAGAAAGGCTGAGGGATTTGGGTCTCTTCAGTCTGGAAAAGAGACGGCTGAGGGGGGACCTTATCAANATTTAATTTCATCCTTCCAAAATGACAGGCTCTAGTCTCTGTTTAGTCTTTCCATAGTGAAGAGAGAATTTCCTTCTCTGGGTTTCTCTCCTTCTCCCTGCATAGGTGATGGGGTAGATTAGCAAACTAATCATGGTCTGGCACAGAGGGATTTACTGTAGGCTCATGTCTCCTCCTTTGCGTAAATCTAAGCAGAACGGGTAGGTAGGTCTGCAATCGCAGAAGCGATTCTTTTCTAGTTGGAAAATAAAACTGGGATTAGTGCATCGTTATTATTATTCTGTGCTTCTGTGATTATTTTATATTAGGTCTTAGATGTGAAAATTAAAGCACGCTCTTCTCCTTTTCCTCAGTTTATACACAAGGACACTTTTCCTGAAACACAGGCCGAAGGTGAAGGTAAGCAAGCAAGATTTTGTGTCTGTTAATGCACTGCAGCGTCGGGATATCTTGTGCTTTGAGCATGCCTTGGGGCTCACAGATTCTGCCTCTTAGGGTACTATCTTGATTTCTCCTTATATCCCAAGAAACGCGCTTGAAGTCATGGTTAACAGTGTTTGGTTTCTGTTCCAAGACACATAGTATACAAGGAAATCTCTTCTTTTTTCCTATTTTTTTCTTTTTAACAGTTTGTTTTTGGAATATGGCCTGTTCTTCTTGTGGAGCCACCCAAGAAGCTTTGATGGAGACATGGGGAGTCCCCTGCAGTCACTTTGCCTGGCTGAATAAAGCAATTCAACACTTACTGTGGCTGAAGTGTCAAAAGTTCTGGATCGATTCGAATACCATTGCTATAAACGGACTTCTCTGTTATTAGGCCAGCTGGCCGGAACAGAGCAAAGAGTTGGCACGTTAGGGAAATAATGTTTAGTTACAGCTTTATTCTAAGTTGTTAAAACAAAGATTAAGACACAATATTTTTATGTATATATTGTATAGCTGATGATACCGAGCTAATATTTCGTGCTGGTCACAGAAAACTAACCATTTTGGAAGTGGATTGCATACGTTTTTCATTCAGTTGTTGTTCTTTCTGTGGTTTAAACTAATATTAGTAACTGAATGACAAAACCAGGCCATTGATGGCCAAGCTAAGCATTTGTGTGGCCTATAGTGAACTGAATGCTTAACCTGAACTACTTTAATCTTGCACTTTTATACAATTAATGAAGTATGTAATGGTTGATTTAGGGCTTTATCCTCTCTTGCTTTTCCACAGCCTCCTTTGCAATTTATATTTTAAGCAAAACGGTTGGGAAACCTGTGCCATGTGTTCATTTTGTACCATTTTCCCTTGAGTCCAACTGAGGTACATCGTGGAGGATGTTCCAGGGTGTGACCAGCAGAAGACACTTAAGATGGTGCAGCGTTACAGGGGTTCTTGTTTGTGTTTGGGAACTAAATTTCTAATTTGTTTGACCTTGATCCATCAGGAGACTGCAGAGTGACTGTATAAACACAAGAAATGCTTTTTTGGTTGGTTTTTTATAATTATTATTTACATGCCTCCTTTTTCTCTCCCTACTTTTTACTCCCCATGTTCCGTTCATACCACAGATTGACAAACACCATAGATGTGTGCTACTTCAGCTTGGAATTCATCTCTTTCCCTTATTTTATAAGTCTTAAATATTGGCATCTTCTTATTCAGAAATATTGAAGAAAGAGTAAAGAACAAGATTGATGTTGAGGATACCCCAAAATATAATTGGCAGCACTTTGATTGTTTGCTCTTAATTTGTCATCACACCGTTACTCTCTGGAAAGTTGACCACCTTTTCAAAAACAAAATTTTGGGGATTAATGGGAGGGATAAACCCTCTGATTTTCGCAATTATCTACCCAATCTGATGAAAGTTAATAAATAAGCATAAAGAAAACATTGAACCAACACAATTTTTCACAATATACCGCATATTGGAGGCTGTGGGTTTGACTCTTCAGATCTTGGGGCAACTAACGGAGTCTGTCTCTGGGCCTCCGTGCTGCCATGCTATGCAATTTTTGCCTGCTTTTGATACTCTGAGGGATTTCTCCTTGACACGAAGGGGGAAAAAAAAAAGGAAAATGCCCAGACTGATTGGAAATCCCGTTCTGTACTGATTTAAAACGTGCCCACAGCAGCAAGGTGCCGTAATGTAGCTATATAGCTGCCTCCCAGATCACACAGTCCTGGCTAGTGTAAAATTCCTTACTGCCAAGTGCTGAAAAAGTCAGACTGCGATGTGTGTTGTACAATCAACACTGACTAAAATACTCTCCTCCCTTTACCTTTTTTTTTTTTTTTGCTGGTTGCATCTTCCTCCAGTAGCGCTCCTGCTGACGTGAATCTCCAAATAAAATCCTGGCTTTTGTTACGTGGCTTACCCTAGGCTCTAGGGATCAAATAAACCCAAACGCAGGGTTAGAAAACGATACTTAACCTTGAGTGACTTCACTGAGGTCTAAGCACGTGCTATTAGCAGTGCATTTCAACGTGTTATCGGCAAACTGCTGTACAGATTCTTGAATGAGAATTTTATTACAGATTTGTTGTCAGTAGGCTCCAGTTCCATAGATAAGCTCAGCACCTGTGTTGGGAAATTTGAGTGGTCTTCAGACTGAAAGACGTGGGAATAACTAGCATAGAGGTAGGAAAATGCTGTCCTGGATCAAGTGTCTTTAATTAGCCAGACGGTTTTTGTTTTTTTCAAAGAAATTTGAGAACTGTTATAAAAATGTAGCTTCAAAGTAAGTGCCTGCCTCTTCACCTCCAGGCTCTCTGAAACATGCTTCTGTACGCTGTATCTGATTTTCTTACTAATATGTTTACATGTTTTCATAAGTTAGGCAAAGAGTCCCGTAACAGGAGCAATGCAGCAACCAGATCTATCAACAGTCACTTGTGACATCTGCTAGGTATGGTATTAGTTCTAAGAAAACGAACAAAACCTTTATTTTAGTGGCCTTAGTTTCGTTACTGGAGAATCTGGGGGGGCTCTCTTTGGTTTCCCTGTAATTGCAGAAACCAGACTGTGCAGAAAAGCTACATTTTTATTGAAAAGGCATCTCTGCAGTGGTAAATTTTAAAGAAATTTGTTGATTCTCCACATTTGCAACTAGGAAGTGTATGGTTTTTTCAGATGTTGGTGTATTAAATTGTTAGGATTAAAAAAAAAAAAAAGTGGGAAAAGCTTGTTTTGATTTGATGCCGCTGTTAGCTTTTCGTTCACGTATCGTTTGTCACTGATGTTTTTATCTTTTTTTAAAAAATCAGGTAAATTGGCTTCTCCTTCATTCCAAATGACTCAAAACATGCACACTTCTGCCACCCTTCCAGCAGCCTTTCTTTCAGATCATGTTAGACCCTGAAGAATGTAATTTTTGTGTCTATCCTTCTAAGTATGTATGATGTAAAATGACGGGTGCTCTGGTTTCACTGCCTTACTGATCTTGTGTGTGATACTGAAAAAGGCGAGCCAGCTTGAACGGCGTGCCACTGAAACTCAGACTGCCTTTTCTAGTGCCTGGAAAGACATACATCCTTAATGCCTGTAACGTGTTAAATGTCCGTTAAATTGCTTTTTATTTATAGCACTTGTATGACACGATGATTTTTTTTCTACAAACCTTAGGGCAGCATATCCCAAACTTTTCTTGCACTACGTTTTATAAAGTGGGTCATCTTTGGTCCTGTTTTATGAGTAGGATTCAGACAGCAGCTACTTGAAAGGGAATTGTGGAAGCAGCAGGTGTCGTTTAATAGGAATCCTACAGGATGTGTTGGACAGACTTAATCGCAATGAACTCTTTAACATCCATGAAGAACCAGGAAGTCTGCCACCTTACAACCATCGGCTTGGCCCAGATCAGCCCCAAGTAGTTCTGCAGACAGTGAGCTTGCAAAATTTTTCCTTGGAAAGAAAAACCTCAAAATTACTCTCCCAGCACAGATCAACACCGTACCTTACGCCGGGAATCTGGATTTTCTGGATACAGCTCAAGACATGCGTTACCCAGAACTGAAGATACGATAAAAAGAAATCTGCCAGCAAGACGAATCTCAGCCGTGTTTTGAAGCAGTGTTAGCCAGCAGTATTAGTCATCTCCGGACTTTATTTTAATGCTTTTTCTTTTAGCACGAGGAAGATGTGCTACCCGCGAGTGTTTAGAAGACAACTGGTTAGTCAGAATTGGAATATGCAGTCTGCCGCTTGCCGATCTACCTCTGTCGTGTATCATAGGATACCTGCGCCCTTCAATTCTGCCCGGCCGAATGTGCAGCCGGACTTAGACTGTGCAGCCCCCGAGGCTGGCGACGGCATGGTATTGATCCGGGGCTGAGTGTTCGCTCTCCGTAAAACGCGCTGACTTGTTCGGTGTCTGTCACTCTTCGGCTGTGCTCAGTCTGCATGCAGGAGGCCAGCTGCTTTAGAAACAGAGACGAGTAGGAGGACCCGAATTCAGGCAGGTGAAGCGAAGCCTTTTTGACAATTCGTTCACATTAAAGCGAAGGCGCAAACTTGTTTTACGTGATTTTTGGAAGAGATGTGATGGAAAATACTGTTTTATAAGTAGTTTTAATTCTCTCTTCATATAATATTTTGCTGTCTTGTTTGACTGAAGGGAAATTGTATGATTTGAAATGCAGTTGATTACTTTGGCTGTGGCACCTTTGCTTCCGACAGCTGGTTTTGAGCAGCTGAATGAGTTTTTAACCTAACTCCTGTTCCTGCCACAACAGAAAATACTCCCAGTGTCATGAGTGTTTCTCACAGTCACTACCACCTTGTTTAATCTGTGTTCAAGAATTTCGGTAATACTTTTTATTTTAGACCTGTTCTCCACAGACATATTTGGGGCATTTGATAGCAGGTGGTGAAACGATTCAATACAACACTTCTCAGTTGAGCTCTAAGGAAGCAGTGCTGCTGTTTCCTTCAGTGGACCTCGGGATCCACGAACACACCTTAATTTTGGCGAACGTTTGCCCCATAAATTAATATTCAGGTAAAACAGGTGGTTTACTTTAAAGAAACCCCATCTGCACTATGTAAGGAGGTGGTGGGAGGCTTTAACTGCAGAGCACTGTTTAACTGTGAGACTTCAGTATGAAGAGGGATAAACGATGGAGTCTTTATTACCCGTGAGACGCCAAAAGCCAGAAGGAGATTAAGAAACCTTACATGGAAAGAGAATAACAAAAGATTAAGCACAAAATCCCATAGTATTACGTCAGCCACCCTCCTGATAACTGCACTTTAGATATGTAACAAGCTTGAATGTTTTGCTATTTATACATTTAACTTTCCATCCCAACTCTGCCCTCCTTAGCATAGAAGCGATATAGTCTCTGTTACATTCGGTTCATTGTGCATTACTTTGCTGCTGTTTTCTGAGGGTGGAATGTGACACGGACTGTTTCGTCCATGAATGAATACATTTCTTACCCATCTGGAACATCCTCTGCCAGCTTTGTTTAAGAGTCCGTAATGTAACTACAGAGAATGTACTGTATAAGTATTAAGATTGGTTTGGGGTTTCTTTGTTCAGTTTCTTGCGCACGACTGCCTGCGGCTGCCAAGTGCCTCATCTCTTTCTCGCAAATCTTTTCTGAGAGCTGAGGCTTTGTTTTCTACCGTAAGACAAGGTCCTTGGTAAACGGGAGGTCGGTTCGGTTTTTATTAAAATTTCTCCTACTGCAGGAGTTGCTTTGCAGAAAAGTAGTTATCCAGTACGTGGCTGCCTCTCCTCGGCTCAGACTTGAACCTGGCTCCCCTGTATCCCTGATGTTGCTGGATTTTAGCAGATTTTTGAAAGCTGGTGGAGGGATTTAGCCCCACAGCTGGTGTTTATTTGAGTGTATGTCGTTCAACGACAGGCAGAGTGAGGGCGCAGCAAGCAAGCACTTTATGCACAGCCTCGTTACTGGAGCTCCCAGACAGATGCTCCAAAGAGAACTGGGGATGTGGGGCTTCACATGTACAATTTTGGGGGCAGGGTTGATGCCTGAACCTCTTACTTTACTTTAGAAGTCTCCCTTTTTACCTGTTCCAGGTGTTTAGGTTTGATTAAGCATGTAATAGCAGATTTAAGAAGACCCAAGTTCAGAATCCAGCTAATGCAAGACCTTAAACCAGTGCCTGCCAATTTTTATTTGCACATACTTCACACGAGCTGCATCTGCCTGATGTTTAGAGCAGATTGCTGAGATTTTAAAAAGGCAAAGATAAGGGGTCTTTTCATTATTTGTCCTTCATCACCAAAACACAGGAAGAGCTGTAAGCACAATCTCAGATTCAGCCTTTTCCCCAAAGCCCTGTAATATATATATATATATATATGTTTCTCCAAAGCCAATGTTGAATAGAGATGGGCTTTCACACTGCTCATACCAAATTGTGTACCAAAATGTTTTCTGAATTAAAGCCTCAGTCAGGCGCTGCAGAAGAATGTTGGTTGTGTGTATTATTGCTCCCTGGATTTTGGAAGAGAGAGCTTCAAGCAGCATAAACAGTAGTCACTCCTCAGACTGAACAGGAACTGGTTTTTCTCTTGATCTTCCAAATTGGCGTTGACTGATGTTGACTATTGAACTCAGCTTGATGCACTGATGATGTTTACTGTCTTAGCAAATAACATCTGTCCACCTGTAACGGACATGAAATACCCCCTGTGTTACGTGACCAAACTTTCTAACATCGACACTATAAGTTCTAATGTAATACTATTTTTTTTTCCTGAAATTGAGTATATCATTGCAGATAGATAACTACACTGTGACAGATGAATAGCAGTTGACCTGTAAAACACAGCTGCATTGAGCAATGTTTATTGACAGTTTTGATATATTGAACTGATTCTTCGTACCAAACCAGCTGGTAACTAACATTAGGCTTGTATGTATCAGCGTATCTCGTTTTGCAAAGCGCAGTAGCTTTGAGATATTTAATGTATTTCGTTTGTTACTCATGCTGCAGTCAAGCACTAATTTGTGTCTTTATAGTTCAAATTATTAAAGAATTTTGGTTTAAATATAACTTTTCTGGAGTGTTTTCTTGGATTTTGTGTTGCAGAGGGTTGGCCGGTTCGTCTCGACGCTGCTCCTTAGGTGGGTGGTCTTATGCTCGTGGGCGCACAAGTAGAAGAGCGGGATTTGTGTGACCTGCGCTGATGGGGAAGCCGCCTGCCTGCGGCTACGACAGTCTGAGCCCCTCTGGTAGCTGCACAAAGTTTGGTCATCTTGGCTTCTGGCCTGCCATCCAGGCAACGTTTTAAAATGGAGATGTGATTGCGTTCAGTTTGAACTCCAGCGCAAGGCTCTGGGGCTCCCCAGTCTTTACGGTGCTGGGGCCCTTTTGAGCACCGGACCTTGCTCGGAGGCGTAGCACTGACTGCCAATAGCGCAGGATCTTCTCATCTTCAAAGGCCTTCCCCAGTTCGAAAGGAGCCAAGGTGCTGCCGTGGGTGGGAGAGGAAAAGGCAGGAGTCAGGTGAACGCGCCGTCAGCTTGGAGCACGTGGTTTGTGCATCCTTTGCCTCGCTCATCCTTTTCCCATTTCTTTCAGCGAGGGAGGAGGATAATCTCTGCAAAGCAGCAGCTCTCCAGGCAGAAATCACGGACCAGTAGGCACTTACCCAGCAAGTCTCATCCCACCCCAGCAGCCACGGCCAGGTAGTGACCATCGGGTATTTCCCCTGCTTCTGGCACCTCTCCCAGGTCCTGCTCAGAGAGACCCCATTTTCTCCTCCTCGTGCCTTTTGCAGCTGTGTCTCTGCAGGGACAACCTTGAGCTAAATATTTCGGAGCCAAAACCTTGTAGCCAGTGGTGTAAATGTCTGGGGGAACCAGTGCTGCCTCCCCTCCATGCTTGCTCGTGGTGCAAGAGGCACATCCAAACTCCGCAGACAAGCATTGCCTGGATGCTGGGCTGGGTGAAATCCAGCTTTGCGTTTTGAGCTTGTGGCGAGCCTAGGACTGAGCAATACTTTGAAATTTCCCAGGGGATAAAAACATTGTGGTTCTCTCAAAGGCCTCCTCCCAGCCAGAAAATTCAATTTTGAGCTTGACAATTCCCTTTCAAGACTACCAATTTACGTGCAGCTTTATTAATTTCCCATTCCATCTTCTCCCCGCAACTCCCCCCCTTTTTTTTTTCTTCATTCAGCCTGTTCAAAGGCTACAACTGAATATTTGCAACGCTTTAATCCCAGTGGTTCTAACCAGAGACCTGGCTGTGCTCGGTGCTGTACCCACGATGGAGACAGTTGCTACCAGTTTGGCGGAGGAACTGGTGATCCAGCCTGGACCTTTGGTGCTATGTCCGTGGAGATAATGGAGTCACTAACGGAGCTACGATGGATCTGTCACCTCTGTGGGTCAGTGGGTGACTCCTTTTTGCTCCCAAGTGATCTTGGTTTGGCTCTTACCTGGAGGGACCAAGCACTCAGTGTGCTTATGTTATCTCCTGGCCTTATGGAAAACAAGACTTGAACTGGCCAGATTGGTGATTTGGCACTACTTAGGAGAGCTCTGTGTCCTCAGAGGACATCCTCAGGGCCATCTGTTTTGTCTCTGCGTCCCCAAACAGCCGCTTCTCCAACAAGGTCTCCAAGCTAAGATAGGGTTGCCTGAAGGGAAAGGTGCAACACCGGGTTGGGGTTCAGCAGTGCTCCTCGGGTGGGTCCCTGTGGGGACAGGCCAGATAGACAAATCCACCATGGTTGTGCTGGCGTAGGAGCAGCGATTAACAGGCACCATGAGGACAAAAGTCTGGGTTCAGACTCAGTCGCCTGAGGGCCTGATGAGGGATAACATGGTGAGACCTGGAGCTCAAGGAGGTTTCTCCTGGCCCTGCACCCTGAGCAAGAACAGAGCTGAGANATCTGATGAGGGATAACGTGGTGAGACCTGGAGCTCCCTGAGCAAGAACAGAGCTGAGATGTCCTCGTTCACCTTGTGCACGTGAGGGACCTTGTGTTTGTCAACACGGAGCTAATGTTGTGTGGAGCACCGTGTGTGATGGATAAAACATCTCAACCTTACGTTAGACCTATTTTGCAGTCAATACAGTTAATTCAGCATCCTGGCTCCTAAATTCCTCACCACGCTGAGGTGGCCCCAGGCTGGGTGTCTCACCCTGCTCCCGTGCGACACCCAAGGGTCTCCGTGCGTGACGCTTCCCAGCTGCTGCCGCGATCCAAATAGCCACTGAAAAGCGTCCCACCTCATTAATCTCCTTCGCCGAGACTGACTTTGTAATTTGCATGCAAGAGGCACACGCTGACTTAATGAAATTAGCGGTAATTAATGGCACTGATAAGGCGCTCGGAGCCAGCACGGGGACCAGGCAGAGCGTGGTGTGTGCAGCTCCTGTGGACCCTGCGGCACAGCGCCCAGGGACACCCTGAGGCACGGGGGGCTCTGACTCAGTGGTTTCCCATCGCTGAGATCGGGTAGGTGAATGCTAATGAACAATGGCTCGCATAATCCCCCAGAAGTTGAATTAATTGGGTTACTCTGCTGATGTAAACTGATGTCAAACCCTCTAATGTTTACAGGCTGGCCGAGCACCAGAGCTGCAGTGATTTATGTGGATGCCGAACCTCCGCACTGCTTTTGCCTCGTAGCCAGCATGTTGACTCACTGCCGAACAGCGGAACGGGGTAAATTTGTTAAAATCTTGCAGTATCCTAGACGCCTGGGGATGAGTCCAACTTCCTCAGGTAAGAAAGCGCTGAACAGGACTGCCAAATCCAACCTGTCAGGGCACTTGTGAGTCACAGCGTTTTGTTCGTTTGGAGTCCTCCAAGGATTTGGCTTTGGCTTTTTGGCTTTTTTCTTCTATTTGTTTGGGGTTTTTTCTTTAATCTTGGTTTTTCACATCCCACCTTGGCTGGAATGAAAGCAAGATTAAGCGCTAGTTACAAGATGAAAACCATCAACAAACCTGTGAGCAGTGGCGGTGGCGGCAAAGCAGAGCTGTTACAGAAGGGATATTTTTATACGGGTTATCTGAAAAGCAAACAAACTCCAGCTGTGTTTTCTCGCTGCTGGCATTAATTGAAGCAGGAAGGCTGATTAATGTTTGTGGAGTTGTTTCTGCTGCAGATCTCCTGAATCGAACAGTTCGTTATCAATTTGCCTTGCAGCCGATGCGCAAAGCATCCATACGCCCCTCCGGAGCTTTTCAGCAATGCCCAGGACATCTGATACTCGGTGGGTTTGGTCCGTATGCCCACGTCATGTGGTGTTCAACTTCAGGGTGGAGTAAAAGCCCCTTTTCCCATACTACGATCCATGTTACATCCTGGCAGATCCCTTCCTCTCCAGTAAGCGTGATGGGGCACATCAGCAGCTCCACGTCAGCTTCGTACAACCATCACTGCAACAGCCCCAGCCCAACCCCGTGATGAGATCTTGGCATGAATCAGGCTTTAGGGGAAAGCAACGTTTCAACACCACCCAGAACATACCTTTTTTTTTAAAGATAGAACCCCAAATCAACAAAAACCTGGTCATTCTTGCCTTAAGTAGGTTTAACAGTGCTAGACAAAATGGTGGAGGCAGCTACCTGCAGATTTGCGTCTGGAGCAGAAACATCCTCAGGTGGGAAGGCCGGAGATAGATGGAGGAGAGCATCCCTCTACAGCCTCCCGTTCCAAATGAAACCCTGGTGTTTTCCTGCCTGAATCCGTACCAGCTTGGCTGTTTCTGCTTAGACATCTTGGATCAGGGCGAAATAGCAAAATGGGAAAAAAACTCACTGACAACTAAGATATGTGTTAATCTTTTTTTTTTATGTATATATATGTATCTAGTCTGATAATATCAGAGATGGTCCTGCAGCTTGAATTCAGGAGTCAGCAAATTAAGGAGAGCAGAAGGAGTCTTCAGTGTTAATATTCATTAAGGTGTTACAGTAGTTGTAAGTCTCGTACAACTGTCCCAGAAAGAAACAGGTATCTCTATGAGCTGTGAAGGTATGGCCTGCGCCAATGTGAGGAGTAAAACCCTACCCCGCTTGCATTAAAGGCCTCATTTCTTTTTTCCTTTTTTTTTCCCTTGGCTTGGCTGATGAGGATTAGCCCACCCGGGTCTTCACGAGTGGCCGACGTGATTTCTGCACTCCCCTGTGCTGACCCGGGTCTATCAGGGTGTGGGATTTCCCTCTGCCAGAGCCCGGTTTGACAACATCAATCTGTGGCTACGACTGGAGCAACACCTCCTCGATTCCACCCCTGGAGGTGTCCAAGGCCAGGTTGGACAGTGCTTGGAGCAGCCTGGGCTGGTGGGAGGTGTCCCTGCCCAGGGCAGGGGGTGGAACCAGATGATATTTAAGGTCCTTTCCAACCCGAACCATTCTGTGATTCAGGTGCCCAGAGGAAGGGACAATGCCCCATGTCCCTGGCTGAGCTGTTTCATTCATTAACTCACCCCTTCCCAGATAAAAGCCAGCCCACGGCAATGCCGGCAGCGGGAGCCGTGCCCAAAAGCCCAGGGCTGCTCATCCCTGGGGTCACCCTGTTTTCCCCTTGCTAATGGGAGGACTGGGGGAGGCAGTTAGGGCCAGTAGGATGCTCCATACCCCCCCGCTGCCATTCCTCAGCAAAACACAGCCTTTCCAAGACACGGTTTGAAACTTCCAGGGATAGGGATGTCACAGTCTCCCCTGCCTTGCCCTCTCCAAAGCCCAACTTGGGAAGTTTTCCCTAATATCTCAATTCGATATAAGCCTTTTCTCTTGTTTAGGCTTTTCTCCTTGTAAAAAGCTGAGGGTCAACAGGGATTTTTCCATCTTCCTTTTTTTCTCTAAACAATCAATGTCACTGAACTTGGTGTTTTTTTAATATCACTGATGTGAATTTTTTTCCCCCCCCTGTCTTCAGAGTTTAAATAGAAACTTCTCATTTATGAAACCCTTTTTTCCTCTACCTCTTTTTGGCATGAAATGCCCTCTTTTTGGCCAAGACGGATAGCAATGAAAAGACGTTTCGTTGGCTGTGTATATCATTAGACTTAATTAAATACCATGTGCAAAGAGGAAACAATCTGGATGCTTTGGGATGGATTTATATCCTTGCACGGAATGATTTCCCAGCCTCGCACATGGCAATTGGCCTTTCTGTGCTATATGGCCGCTGCTGGATCCATTTTTTCTCTCTTTTTTCCCTCCTTTAAAACACAGGGATGCCCATGTGAGGCAGTGCCATCTCCTTGGGAACCCTCTGAGCAAGACCAAAGGCTCCTGAAGGATGCAGCACCCGGGTCGGGCATCCCAAATCCATCCCAGTGGCCCCACGCAGCAGCAAATATCTCTTTCAGCAGACCAGCTGAGGTCCACTGATGGCACCACGGCAAGTCCTGGGGCTGGATTTAGGTTACAAACACCCGCCCAGATGAAACAGGAGGCTCCACAGAGAATTTAAGGCAAAGCTCATCATTTTGCCAAATGCCTCACACAGTGCACTTGTTTGGTAATTAATACAGCCTGTTCTTTGCAACTGGCAAGCAAGTGAGATTACCTGAGTTATTAAAAAATAAGGAGGACCTCAGATTGTAAGGAGGAACGTACAATTATCTAGCTGGCTGCCATCCTCTGTTGCTAGCTTGGGATATTAATTATTTTCCCGCTGATTCAGAGGGATGATAGCCAAGCTGTGAATCAGCCCTGCCACTTCTTGCAACACCTGTCTTTTCCCTCGATCTCCTCTCCAAATCCCAGCCAGGTCTGGCAGCGCTTCATTAATGAGATCAGGCGTAATTACAGCACGAGCCGGTAGGGTTGCAGAGTTGGGAGATAATTGGAGTAACCGCTTTTCTTTCCGCGTTGCCAAACAGAAAATGCTAACTGTGAGATGGATATGTTTTTTCTCCAAAAGACGGGTTAACAGTTGCTTTTTTTTGCAGGATCAGAGGGTTCCTGGTTCCTTCTCTGTTGCTCTTCCCATGGACTGCGCAATGCTGACTCCTTTAAAAAAAAAAATAAAGAAAAGAGAATCCGAAACACAAAAGAAGCTCAAAGTCTCGACTCGTGTACATTGCCCAGCAGCCAAGCCATGCATCCTTGTGTGAGTGAAAGTAGATATGACACAGATTTAATGAGGCAACAGCTTCTTGGCAGCAGCACAGGTCTGCTCAGAAACTGTATCGTTATTCATTTGCTTGACTAATGCAGTTGTGTTGTGCAAAAGAGGGGGAGAAAGCTATTTGGAGGGCTAAGTAAATGAGGTTTTACAAAAAAAACAGCAAACTCAGCAGGGTTTGCTGAAGCTTAGGTTGGCCTTGGGCATATTGTAGTTTTGGGGTTGGTGGAGAAGCCTTCCCAGGAACCTTCTGAAGATTTAAGGTCCTCAACACCATGAGCTACACAGACCATTTAAAATTAGCATCACGTTCTCAAGATTTCTGATGGAGGTATCCCTGTTCTCGAAAACTTTAAAAAATATGGTAATCAAGGCACGTGAGAAGCCATTGGTATTGTCGTCTGCGTTACTGGTGTGTGAGGGGAGTATCTGCACAACGCAGATGGTAACCAGCGGTCTCATCAGCAGTGCTGCACAATTCCTGCTTTTCCCATACAATAAAAAGGTGTATCCAGAGCTTTTAAAATGATGGTTGAGTCCGTTTCGCAAACTGGCAGCAATGAAAAACTGCCGGTGTCAAAGATCTCTTCGAAAAAAGTACATTTGGGAACACGTCCTTCTCCTAGACACTCATTTTGGCTACAGCAGAGTATTTTCCCCTAAAATATAAAACTTGCAGAGGAGGAAGGGGCAGAAGCCAATTGCTAGAGGCTGCAAGAAAAAAGGATGAGACTGAGCATGCACTGAGGGGCTGCACCCGAGTCAAGGCTCTTGTGGACTCCCAAACACAGCAGATGAATGACGGTTCGGGGGTTAGATGAGGATGCTGAGCAGTGCCTTGCTGCTGGGGTTTACACGGAGAATTACATCGCTCTTGTTTTTCTCCCCCCACCCTCGGCTCCACCTTTCCAGCCAGTCTGTACTGCAGCAAATAAATCTTGATAACGCTAATGGTTTTATGCTCACCTAGTGTTTGAAGATAAGCCCGGATGAAGCTGAGATGTAGAGGTGACCTCTCTAATTAATCCTCGGGCAACTTCCCCGAGCTCTGTAATCGGAGACAGTCCGGGAGCAGAAGTTGGAGTTGGCTTTCTTACCAAGTGCGGAAGTCAGCACAAGTGCTGGAGTTGCTGCATGCTGGTGTTGGGGTCAAGGTTAGGCTGATAAGCAATATGTAGAAGGAAATACCCTAGGAGCCTCCAGGACATGCCCTAGAGATGTTCCTTGCTGAAGGAGCGTAGGTTGCAGAGTGAAAATACCTACCTTGGAAGCTGTGGGGAAATTCCCAGATGACAAGTTCTCATGGGGTGAGAGTGATGGAAACATGGGTATCGTGGTTCCTAGTGCAGGGGCGTGAAGGAACTGTTGGGACATGTGGCCACCATGGCAAATTCTCCTCAGCCCCTCTGAAACCTCCCTTTATTTGAAATGCAAAGGATGTGAGTGGCCAACCCAAAGGTCCTGGCGGGTGGTGGAGGTAGCTCAGTAAGAAATATATCGCACAAAATGAGTAAATCCCTGGGGAATTTATCCTTTCAGATCCACTCACTGGTTACGCATCTTACTGTCTTGTCTTGTAGGGAATCATCCCAGCCATCTTTGCCGCCGCCTTCTGGGAGCTTTGCTCTACATACATGGTAGTAAGGTTGGTCAAGGGTGTTCCCATGAGGTCCAACATTTGCCTGCTCCTCCTTCCCAGAGCTGGCCACTCCAAAAGCCAAGGAGGGCACTCCAAAAGTGGCATCTGACATCACCGACACAGGAACCAGGTGGTGCTTTGACGTATCTACACATTATAAATGGGCAGTACTGTGTTAGGCAACTGGGAAACAAAGAGAAACTCAAAACACAGCAGTATTTTCTACGATTTGCTTAGGAAAAGCAAACCCTGCCTTTTGGTGAGTCCTTCTGGTGTCAGAAACCAGCCACCAGTTTGCACAGCGAGCACGACTGGAAGCAGGGGGAAGTTGTTATCAAGCAAAACTGGGTCTCGGTTACACCGGTGTAAATCCAAAGTCATTCCACCAATTTCAGCACTGATTTAGGCTTGTGAAGCCAAGATCAGAAGTTGTCCTAATATCACAAGCTGCTTATCTGCAAGAAGAGTTGTGTGGAAGAGCCTTGATGTGCGGCTCTGCCTTGCCCTTGGGATGCTCTGTTAGCTGCTGGAAACGGGAGCTTCAGATGTCTGTCTGCTGGGGGCTGAAGGCACAGATGGTGACAGAAGGGAAAAAGAAACCTGGGTAGTTTAGTGGGTTTTTTCATCTCTGGGGTGCAGAAGAGAATCAGCAGGAAAAATGCCTAAAAAGCTCTTGGCAGTTTGGCGTCAGCATTTTTTGGGGCAGCCTCTGACCTGTCACAAATCAAGAACAGCTGAGAAGACAGTGGTGCGGTTTGCTCCTTTCCTTCCTCTCTGCTGCAGGGAATGTGGGATTGCTGGCAACCTGCTTGTTTTCCAAACCGACTTGCTTCTCGCTGTGGAAAACCCCACGGAAAAATCAAGGTCACTGACTGAACTGCTACAATGCCGTCTGTTCACGAGCAGAGGTGCATCCCTGCCAAAGCAGCTGAGCCTGCGTCCCCTCCAGCTGGGTGGTCATGGCTGAACAACGACCACTCTTGGAGGGTTTGTGGCCAGGAGATGGTATTGACTTCCGAGCACTCCAGTGCTGCTTGCCATGAGAAACCTTGGCGAGGTGGGAGCTCTTGGCCACTGCTTTCATGGGCTGATGTCTTGGGGCTTTGGCAGAGTGCAACACCCATAGGGCAATATTGAATGACCCCCACCTGGTCCTAGCATCCTGTTGGGGTTTCAGGAAAGATCTTGTTATTTTCAGTTGAGGGGAAGTATAAGGGACATGGTGCTGAGAGGTATCACAGAATCACAGCATGGCAAGGGTTACTAGGGACCTCTGGAGATCATCCAGTNTTGTTATCTCCTTTTTTTCTGTTTTAGTCCAGCAAAAGGATGGATGGCAGGTAAGAAGGAGGTGCACCACTGGCTGTTAAGTCAGTTCTCTGCTATTCCAAGATCCACCAGCTTATGTCTGGAAGCCCGGAAAATTTGAGGGTTTCTCTGCTCTGTCAGGAAGATGAGTTCAAGGTCTTTGAAAGTGCAGGAACAGGGGTCACGTCATGCTCAGATCCTGGAGCCCATAAGGAATTACGGTGGGTTAAGAGGGTAGGAAATGCATCTGCATCCTCCAAGGTGCCCTTTAGGTGGTATCTCCCCATTCTCTACAGCAGTTTAGCTGTTCAGCTGCCCGGCTGCAAACCCAGCAGGGCTTTAGCCAGGACGCTTGCTCCAACCTCACCTCCTTAAGAGCTGATTGCAATCAAAGTGCCGCAGGGCTGGGCTGAGTTTAATATTGCAGCACATCAGAGGGATCTGGACAGGCTGGA
>VXBO01008686.1:191521-204691 GCA_013400135.1 Rhinoptilus africanus
CCCCAGGATGCCATTGGCCTTCTTGGCCACAAAGGCACATTGCTGGCTCATGGCCGTCCTGTTGTCCACCAGGACTCCCAGGTCCCTTTCTGTCTCAAAGCGGTGACACGTGAAAAAGGGACGGAGTGACATGACCAAGGCACTGGGGGAGGTTCGCGGCAGAGTCAAATCCAACCCTGCTCTCTGCCACCCGCCCCCCGTCCTTGCCTGTTCTGGCAAGAAGTGACTTAGGTGGGGCCTTGACGTGGCCACGAGCCCAGCAAAATCCCTGCTTGGCCGCTGACCCCCCGCTGTGTTGTCTGCTCAAGGGAGATCTTTCAGGCCAGAACGGATGCCCATGGAGAACTACCCGAGGATGGAGGGAGGTGGAAACCCAGGACGGGTACCAAAGGGGGCTGCGTGGGATCCACCTGTAGCTTTGATCTCGTTTTTTAGGCAAAGAGGATGCTACAGGTCTCTTTTCTCTAGGCTTGATAAGGACTTTCTCTGGGGACTTTACACACTTAGTGCATATGGGAGTACGCCACTGGAGAAGGCTTCTGCCAGGGGCAGAGGGCACCACCGGACACATTAACCCCATGCAAGAGAGCTTAAATCTGCTTAAATTAAGGGAGGTCTGAGCTCATTCTCCTGTTTCGTGCCAAGCTTTGCCTGCAAAACCAAGCGGAGAGGCACCATCTGTACGGGGCGGAGGAGATGCTTGGCCAGAGGGGGCCGGCTGACCTGGAGGATGAGTTGCAGGATGTAGGGATGTTCCCGAGGCCATACATATCTGTATGTGTGTGTGTGTATCAGGCCGCACAGTGGGATGCTCTGTGTCTGGGCTTTGTGCTACGTTTGGAGCTTGAATCACGTTGGAACGGCCGAGACGGAGGGTTTGGGGCTGTTTTGATGGTGGGTGCCTCTGGGAGGGGACCCAAGGTGTTGGTGGGACAAGGGTACGGAAGAGTTAACGTGGAAGGAGGGGGCTGTGAGATCCGGTGCTTGAGAGGGATTAATTCAGCCTGGAGCAGGTGCAGGAAAAGAGGGCTCTGGGGCTGAGCAGAGGGATGGAGAGCCCTTATACGGGAGGCTGTAAGAGCCCAGCGAAACAAAGGCGGAGAGGGGATGCGCTCGCTGCCTGCAAATACACCCAAGGGGTGGGCACCAGGGGGGCAGAAGAGCTACGTGAACTGGAGGACAGTGTTGGTGGGGGCACAAATTCATTCAGTGGAGCTTGGGAGGCTTATCTAGAAGCTCTGCAACCCTCTCCCGTCGGAGGAGGGTAGGAGAGTGTGAATTAGGGCACATCACCTCTCTCCTAAGGCGCCTGGCTGTGACACAAAGAGGATTTGGGGCTTGTCGAGGTAGGAGGCCAGGACTCTGGTCCAGACACCCCATCCCGGTATCTCCTTTCAGAACGGTGGGTCTCTCCATCGGACCAGGCATGAAGCGGATGAAACCCAGCCACGTCAGCGAGCTAATTTTTCTCTCTGATTATGCCTCTGAAAAAAAAATATATTAAAAAAAAAATTCCAGCTTTCCCTTTCCTGGTCGCTGCACAGATTAATAACAAAGCATCGACGCCTTAAGAAGGCTTTGGATCGGATCCCAAGGGGAGATTTAAACAGTGTTTGTGCCGGGGTATGATGATACTAAGAACGGGTGCATCCTCTAAATCTGCTTATGCTTCTGCATTCATTTATCGGATAATTTTGGCCGGTCCAGAGGTGCCAAGACCCCGCTCCTAACGCTTACTCCAAGCAGGGCAAGTTAATACAGGGAGAATGAGAAGGATGCAGCTGTGTCCTAAAGGCTGGGATCAGGCACTCTCCCTCCTCTTCCTCCTCCTCCTCACTAGTCTCTGGAAGTGTCAGCTCCTTTCTCTGCAGATATCCAGAGGTGAAACCTCTTCCATGCCTGCAGGAGGGTTTCAGCCTGTAGAGAGGTGTCCGTCATGCCGTGGGGCACACTCGGGTACCGTTTATTTGCCGATATCTTCATGCCTGAGCCTTCACCTGCTCTTCTGAGCTGCTTGTGGAGCACAAAGGCTCAACGACGGGCTTGCATTGACCTGCTTCGGGCCAGGCGATGCTCCTCCATCTCCTGGCCCCGCGGGCAGTGTTACGGATGGGGAATGAGGTGCGGCCGTGACTCTGGCTCTGCTCACTTCCAGTTCATTACCCAGGGAAAAAGAACCAGGCTCTGGGAGCTGCAGAAAATGGACACAGACCCGTTGGCTTCGTGGGGCCTGCTTTTTTTCCACCAGTTGAGCATCTTTCTGGCTGCAGCATTAACCCTTCCCTTGCTCTTAGCTCTCCCTTTTGCACCACGGAGTCTTTTCATCCATGGGTTATTCCCACTGAGTTGGCTTATGCTGTAGGAGAGACCTCCATGCTGGTCCCTCTATACAGGGGTAACTTCTTGAGGTCACAGTGGCAATAGGAACGGTTGCCATTGAGCTTTTCACCCCCTCTGGGGAAAAAAATCCTTTCTCCTACATATTTTGGGACAAGGGGGAGGCTCCCAAAGCTTTGGCCTTTCCGCAGGACGCATTAGTTTTCAGCCAATATTGCTGATCTTCACGTTTTGGGGATGTTCCCGCGCCGGAGCTGTGACAGATGATACACCTGCAAAGCCGTGCTGGGAGCCCGCGGGGTTTGCAGCACGTAGGTCGGAGAACCGGCTCCTTTGGACCTGATCCAGCCCTTCAGAAGGGGCTGGGCTGAGGTCCTCACCTCACCCCCCCGCCGGCTCGTGCACCCCGTGGGCAGCTTTCATGTGCCGTAGGGGGTATGTCCCAATTCAATAACACTTTGATGCATTTTACCTTTAAAATACTCTTCCGTCCCAGAAAAGTACTCCCCTTGTTTTGCCCTTGTGGAAAAATGACCGGTTTTGTTCCTTCCACCATCCATCTGAGCATCATCTCCGCCCTCCCGCTTCCTGCGATTCCGCTCGGTTGTGAGCATAGGTTAAGGGGAGAGGGGACTGCAAGGCATCCCGACCACCTCAGCCCTGCCCCGCGCTGGGAGGCTGGAAACCTTAATGGGGAGCTCTGAAATGACACGTGGGAGAGGTCTTCTTCTCCCCACCATGCGGGGACCTCCTCGGCTTGTCGGGCAAATTGTCTCCTTGGCTGGCTGTAGTTCATCCTCAGATGAGGGAGGCTGCAGCCCTGGTTTATTCCTGCAAGGTTTATCCTGTAATCTGTCCATAACTAATCCAACAAGACGGCGGCAGCCCAGGGCAGGGCTACGCTTTTACCATCAGGGAAAGGGAGACGTAATATTCCTTTCTACGGACTTACAACATGACAGGCAGCAAGTCTCTCCCATCTCCAGGTGAAAAGGGCAAGACTCCAGCTCAGCGCCTGCCTGGCCTTCCCTTAAACCAAGATGCTTTTCCTTCCACTGTGTTTTTGTTATTATTGCTAGGGGTTTTGTTGTTATATCTCCAGATAATTCGTACGGGTGAATTCCCAGGATGAGAAAACACATCCCTTCCTTGCAGTGAGCCCCCTCCATCCCAGCTTTCATCGCGTTTCTACTTATTGGAGGTTGCTGCTTGGTGCAGGATGCAGATGGCCCTGGTTGACTCCATCCCTTCCCAACCCATCCTGAGCTGGTCCACCATTGCCCCAGTCCCTGTCTAGAGCAGAAGGAAGCGCGCCTGTTTGTTGCTCAGGGTTTGGGTTGGTTTGGTTTTTTTGCAAGCCACACCTTGGTAAGCAAGAGCTTCGTCCAAAGTATTTGCAGGCTTGCTGCTCCCAAAGCCTTGCCGAGCTGGTCCTACCAGTTGTCTGAGCATGCGTAAAGACTGTAAGGATTTGCTCCGGGATGATTAAAGGCAGCGATTTCTCTGACGGGCAAAGGGAAGTCTTGCAGTGGTAAAAGATGCGGCTGCGAACTCAGCTTTTGCAAGGAGCCCGGCCACTCGCTGCTGCTGCTGCTGCGTGGGCGTTGGATGGAGATGGAATCCATTGGCTGCTTGCCTGGCCAAGTCTTGCCTTGCCTGGCAGGTCTTCATGCAGGAGCAGGAGAGCAGTGATTTAGTCCGTCCAACGCGGGGACGTGGCCAGGGCTGCAGCAGGTTTCTGTCCCATGTGGGGAAGTGAAACTCTTCCCCGTCTCACATCTCAGCCCAATGCTGCTGCAGCATGGTATCTAAAGAGATACGGAGCAAAGACTTCCAGCGGGATACCTGCTGGGAGGGGAGGCAGGGGCTTAATACCCATCCCAGAGCCCTTTGCCGAGCCCATGGTCTCCTGCTTGCCGTTAACCGTGCTGCCACCTCCTGCAGACAAGCCAGTGCTGATTTTAGGCAGGGTTTCTGGATGGACACCAGAGTGGTGAAGGATATTTTTGCTGGGGTGAGAGCAGGGGTGATGGATCCTGCTGCCGTGCCCGGCAGCAGAAGCAAAGGCCAGTCATGCTGGGCTGCAGCAAAGCAAGAGCTCTTCAAAAGAGGAGAAATCATAGAATCACAGAACGGTTTGGGTTGGAAGGGACCTTTAAAGGCCGTCTATTCCAACCCCCAGCCACGAGCAGGGACATCTTCAACTAGATCAGGTTGCTCAGACTCTTGTCCAACCTGGCCTGGGATGTTTCCAGGGATGGGGCATCTCCCACCTCCCTGGGCAACCTCTTACAATGTCTCACCACCCTCACAGTAAAGATTTTTTTCCTTATATCTACCCTAAATCTCTCCTCTTTTAGCTTTAAAACCATTACTCTTTGTCCTATCACATCAGGCCCCACTAAAAAGTTTGTCCCTCTCTTTCCTGTAGGCCCCCTTTAAGTGCTGAAAAGCCACAAGAAGGTCTCCCTGGAGCTTTCTCTTTTCCAGGCTGAACTACCCCACATGGAAGAAGTCTTTTGACCTGGGTGCATGGCTGCTTATTATCCTGTTTAGGGTCTCTCCTGGTGCTTCTGCCCGTAATCCCGGCCTCTAGGATATGTTCCTTAGGAGTGTGAGTGCCACAGGGCAGCGGATGTTCTCAGAGGAGCAGGGATTTTGGATTTTGCCCCCAAGCATGAGGCTGGAATTGCAGGAGGAGGAGCAGGGTTTTGGTCTCACTGTCCGTGTTTGTGGCTTGGTGGTGGTTTAGTTTGACCTGGGGAGTTTGACCTGCCCAAAGGCGCAGCTTGGAGTTAAGGAGTCATAGGATCACAGGGTTGGAAGGGCCCTCTGGAGATCATCCAGTCCAACCCCCTGGCAGAGCAGGGTCACCCACAGCAGGGGGCACAGGAACGCCTCCAGGCGGGTTTGGGATGTCTCCAGAGACGGAGACCCCCCCCCCTCCCTGGGCAGCCTGGGCCAGGGCTCTGCCACCCTCAAGGGAAAGAAGTTCCTCCTCAGGTTTAGGTGGAACTTCCTGTGCTCAAGTTTGTGCCCATTCCTTCTTGTCCTGTCCCTGGGCACCACTGAAAAGAGCCTGGCCCCATCCTCCTGACAGCCAAGGAAGGTCTATCAAAGGGCAAGGTCTTCCTTTGGGTTACCACAGGAAGGGCTCCAGAGGACCATGTGGTGCCAAGGTCCCACCTTGCCCCCTGGATCGCATCGAGCAGGATGACATGGGGATGCATCACACCCTGATGGCTGATCCCGTTACGGAAGTGCCAGGAAGCAAAAGCAAACAAAGATGGGTCCTCCACCAGGGCATGACCCCCTACCAAAGGGGTAAGCACAAAGAACTGAAAGCATCTCCGTGGCAGGAGGCAATCCATCCCTACCCCAGCAAACACTGCGATGCTGTGGGGTGTATCAGCCATGGTGCTTAGCAGCAGCTCTCGTGGTGCTGCTTGGCTTTGACCATCCAGCTGTAGGTCATGGACCAGCTGTGGCCCATGGGAGGTGGCCATCCAATCTCCTGCTCCTTGATAGGGGAGATGCCCGATAGGGAGATGAGGCTGAATGGAAGTAACCTGTGGTTCTCAGGGTCGTGACTCCTCGGGGGAGGAAGGCTGGTGTCTAGTCCCTGCCTTTCAGCTCCGAGGGCAGTATGGCAAATTCTTGCCTCGGTGTCAATGAAGAGCAGCGCTGCAGAAGGGAAGGAATAAGGGGGGAATAAGTTGGCTGTGAGGTTGGGGGAGTTGCAGCATCCAAGGCAGAAACGCAGCTTGGAGAGCTCAAACTGGGACAGCAGGAACTTATGTTCAGACACTTCAGCTTGTTGAGAGCTGGGTGGATCCGGTAATAAGATTTCTAATAAACCTTACAAATCTGGGGTGGTGCGATCTACCTGAGAGAGGCTTCCCTCTTCAAAAGCACTAGCAACCTGAGTTCCTACAGGCTGTTAAATACGACCTTTGTACTCATGATGTTTTAGAAGAGTCACAGAAAGCAAAGGTCATTAAAGACAGGGAGGAAAATGGAGGTAAAATTAAATAAATGGAGCTCAATAGAAGACAGACCTTGCTGGCCCACACTGAAGGTTTTGCAGACAAGGGAAATGCTCTTGTGAAGTCAAACAGTCCCCAGGTGGGGTCTGGATATTTGCTGTTGTGGCTATGGGATTTATAGGACATGGGGCTCAGGAAGGGGCTGGGAAGGGGGTTAAGAGCCGTTCGAAGGGGAAAACTGAAAATGGAGGACCCAGGCTGGGGGAGGGCCAGGAGCAGCGTGCCTCGGTGCCTTTATTTGGGTCTAGGTCAGGTAAAGAGAAAATATTAAACATGTTTATTAGGCAAAGCTGGGAGATGTTGTCTTGACAGAGGTTTGAATCCTGGCTGGGGACCAGGGTTGGGGCATGGAGCCCATCATCAGAGGCATTGGGGAGCCCTTGTCTGCAATTCCAGGTGATGTTTGGATCCTGCGCGGTTTGAACTGGAACAGGTCAAGGGACACATTTCTGGTCTGGGCAGGAGTCCCCCAAGAGGAGACCTGAAGGACTTGGTTGTACCTCCAGGCCTCCAAGGGGACAGAGTTTTGGGCTCTGCCTGCACCAAGGGGTGAAGGAGAGAGAAGAAACCTGTAGCCCTGGGAGTGGTGTTGGTGTTGGAACATGATCTGGGCTGGAGCCGCATCCAAGGGATGCTTGGATCAGCCAGAGGGACAAACAGCACTGCTAGTCTGGGAGGGACGGTCTCGTAGGAGCCAGCTGCCTCCACTCAGTCTCCTACAGAGTAGCTGCAGCCCCGTTATCTCTGCTGCTCCTCAGGCACGCGTCTCGTGAAGTTCAATTGCTTTAATTATCCCAGAGGCTGCAGAAGCTATTGGAGGCAGAGCATTTGCATGGAGATGTGCTGCATTTTGTCCCTGCTAGTGACGAGATTTCTCAATGAATTTTCCGGTTACCCAAACCTCTTAACGGAGCATCTCTGTGACCCATAATGCCCAAGAAAAAGGCTCTCTAGGCTACCTCAGGCAATGCCCTGTGACTCTTCTGTCCTTCCCTCTAGCCATGTCACAGAGGTACAGGTCTGTCTTTAGACCATAATGCTTTTACCCAGCTGGCAAGAAAAGGAGTGTGAGTGTATTGATGGCTTCCAGCGGAGTCAGTGTGACCAGATTTGAAAGAAGCTGGTCCAGACACTCAATTAGAAGCCCGGAATAAATAACAGAAATACATGTTCAGTCCACTCCTGCAAAGATAGCATCCTTTTTTTTCCCCTGCTCTTTTTGTTTTTTAACCAATGGTGATCAAAACGGATGCTGGGAAGGGCGCAGCACTCCTGTAACCTCATGGGGTGAGGGGTCTGTGTTCGATGCGATGCACGTGTGGGGTGAGCACCCTCATGGGATAAGCAAGGCCCACGTGGCCAGGTGGCAGTAGATGGAGGTGGCTCCATTCTGCATGTGTGATCCTGCTTTTCCTAGGCTATATTTCTCCCATGCCTGAAAACCCGCTGTGAGTGAGCGGTGCCGTGCTTGAACATAGACCTTGCTAGGTGAGACCAGCCCCACATCCAGCTCCATCCCGGTTCGGGCTGCCATATATAAACCCCAGGGAGCCCCAGAGAAGGTTCCTACAGCCAGCAAAGTTTTGTTGGGAAGCCCCAGGGTTCCTGAGTGAGCTCAGGAGTGCTTCGTTGTTGGTGCTCTGTGCTGCTCTTTGCAATTATTAACCAGGGTCACGGGTGGTGTGCTGGGGCGTGGAGGGGTAGCCAAGCCATGGCTGTCTCCAGGGGCTGGGCATTGGCACAGCCCATTAATTCACCTTTCAAGTGCTTGTCCTGCAACCCCTGCTGATAGTTTTTAACCCCACTGTGGCCTGGGGGACAAGCCTCATGTAACACGTGTCTGCCACGGTAAGGCTGGCTCAGGGCTTGAACAGCACCTGGGGATGAGTTGGCGGGTACCCAAAACTGAGCCTCTCTGCCCTCCCCAAACCATGAGTGGGCTGGGATGAGCTGGACCCAGAACGATGAATATCTTCAGCTCCTCTCTGCTTCCCTTGGCCAAGGCTGTCTGCCTGGGGGCATGTTATAGCCTTCCTCTTCCCAGTACTTTTTGGTCTGTCCTTCTGCCATCTCCTTTTTCTGCTCTTCCACCCCTGTCCCTGCTAGTCCCACATCTCTCCAGCCTCCTGCCTTGGCTGGTCTGGCGGGAGACGCTGCCACCAGCTTTGCTTTGAGTTTCTTACTCCTGCCTGTGCCAGGATGCCTTCAGACGTACATCCTGGTCTCATCTGACCTTTACCACCGCTGTTGAGCAGAGGGGCCAGTCTGGCTGGTGCCACAAATACATTTTGCGTGCAATGCTCTTGCCAGGCAGAGCTTGCCGCCAACGGGGGGTTAAGAGGGTGCTTACGGTGCAGGGCTGCCCTTTCTTCCTGCAGCTCCAACCGCCGACTCTGTTTGCAAAGGGTGACTCATATCTGCAAGGAATGAGGAAACTCCCCACGCCAAAGGCTTCCCTGTGTGAGTTATCCAAGCGAGAAAGGGAGCTCCTGGCCATCACACCCAGCTGGCTCTTGCAGGAGATGGCATCCAGGGATGCCCAGACCTTCCCGTTAACCCCAGCCTTCCCAGGAAAATGAAATTTGAATGCTGCACCTCCAAGCAAGCCTTCTGGCCAGCAGTGTCTCTCCCTGCGCCGTCTTGTTGCCACTAAGCAGTGAAGGAGTGATGTTCTGGAGGGAAAAAAAAAAAAAAAACAAAACAGAGGAAATAATCAAGCATGATAAAAATCACTGTGCACTGCAGGAAACAGCAGTCCAAATGTGACTTCTTATCTTCAGCTGATTTTGTGCAGATGTTGCCAGCCAGGCTGGCTTTGGTGATAGGGAGTCACTTGCACTAGTTTTCTGCTAGGATGAGTGACCCTGGCCCATTCCCTGGCCCTGCTACAAATGCACTTTTTAATGAAAGATTACATTTTTCTGGAGGTTTTTTGCAGTAATAGCCAGCTGTCTCTGTTGGTCTCGGAGTGCTTTGCAGAAGGGACCAGGATCCCTGCAGATGGAGGCTGATGCTTTTTCCCGCTCCATCGAGGGGGAGGAGGTATCACCAGGGAGCGTTTGCCATACTTAGGTGCTTGCAAAAAGGCCGTGTGTACGGAGCGGGTTTACTCACTCAGAACAAACAGCCCTTGACCCACCAGGATTTATCTGAGACTCAACCCACTCCATCTACACTGAGATTTTGAAGGGGGACGGCTGCAAGATTAGCCCTCTGGCTGATAGGTGCAGTGTTGAGGTGTCCGCATTCAGACCCCAGCTGTGCTGCAGCAAATCACTGGCAAAAATCAGAGCTTGATATAAATATAATTAAGAACAAAAATGGTTGTTTCACCTTTAGCATAGTGGAGCTTTTAGCTCTTAGGTGAGAATAGAGATAGCGCCGTATGAAGGGAAGAGATAAAGGCCAGAAAGGGACGTTCATCTTCCATTCTTCAGCAGTTATGCTTTAGCAACTAACTGCTGTAAATGCTCAGTAATTTGCATTTTGGCTAAAGCAGCTGCTCTAGAAAGACATCCAGTGCTGCTCAGGAACATCTGGAGGTGAACTACGTATAACTTCCTATAGGGATTAGCTCCCCTGGTTAACCGCAGTCAATTGGAGAAGAAATGATGTCTTGTTTTCTAATTTTCATCAGTGTGGCTTTACCTTCCAGTCCTTGCGGATGTTGCTAATGCAGGATGCTATGCGGTGCTGCTGGCTTTGGGCCATACCACTTCGAGTCCAAAGCCAAGCTACAGTAGATGCACGGCTGGGAGCAGGAAAGGGCTTTGGGAATGCAGCTGTGGACCATGTGCTGCTGGTCCCGGTGGCCTTTCAATGGGTCTGTCACTTTGTAGCCTGTGACCTGAGGCTTTTTTTTTTTCATAGAGATGTTGGCTAAGAGCTATGGAGTGCTTATCTCTTGTTCAGTGTAGAGAGTGACTCACAGTTCAACTTCATCTTCCCTGGGTTGTGGAGGAAAGGTGTATAAACGCTTGTGTCAGCGGCGTTTGCTCCGCTGAGATGGACTTTTGTGTTGGCAGGCAGAAGGGCAACCCCAATGTAGTCCCATGTCTGTCAATAGGAACACCCAAGGAAGCTGGAAAAAATGATGTAAATAACATTTTTAGAAAGAGCCTGGCTGCGCTGAACGCCCTTCTGCTGGGCTGCGGTGTTGTAGGTTGCCCTGGTAAGACTGCGCCTGGTTGAGGGTTGGGTAACCACATAGAATCGTCAAGGTTGGAAGGGACCTTTCAGGTCATCGAGTCCAACCATCAACCTAACACTGACAAACCCACCCCTACCCCATGTCCCTCAGCACCACGTCTGCCCGGCTTTTAAATCCCTCCAGCGATGGCCACTCCACCACTGCCCTGGGCAGCCTCTTCCAATGCCTGATAACCCTTGCAGTGAAGAAATTCTTTCTAACAGCCATCCTAAACCTCCCCTGGCACAACTTAAGACCAGTTCTTCTTGTCCTATTGCCTGTTACTTGGGAGAAGAGACCGACCCCCACGCGCCTGGCTCCTGCTTCATCTTCTCCTTGGCTGATCCTATCCTTTTGCAACGTGATATCAAAGATACCACCCGTTTAGTGAGAACAGAGCTGGCAACACAGACCAGCAGATCCCATCCTCCAAGGACAGTGTTTTGTCTAACCTAGAGACAGGGAGCTGTAGGATCTACAAGCAAGAAGCCCTTTACTCCTGGCTGGGGTGCAGCCTTGCGATAACGCCAGTGTGGTGAGCCCGTGCCAACCAGCCCTGGTACAGGAGCCTCCAAGCTGGAAGGGAAGGTGAGGAAGCCATTTGTGAGGGAGGAAGGAAGAGCCTTTCAGCAAGCATTTGGACCTGGCCAAGGCAAGCACTTTCAATCCTTCTCCCGTTGCGGCGCTTGGAGCCGTGATTGTTACCAGCTGGCAGGAGCTGGAACGTCTGGATGATGCTGGAGGTGAAAAGGGGGAGTCCACAACACTCCTGAGTCATACGTCTGGCTCGGTCCTCCAACAAAATAATTTCCTGTTTAACTCCTTTGTGGCTGGAGTGAGGTTGGGCTCAGATGACCGTTTCCGAAAATTCAGCTCTGCTAAGAGTTGTGAGTGCCGATTCCCCTCCCTGCTCGCACACACACAAGCACACGCGAACTTGGGGTTGTTGATTGGGACCAGGCATGAAAACGCCCAGTTCTTGTGCTCCTGGAGTGTCCTAGCTTGGTGCAAGAAGGCAAAGAGTAATTAGGCAGCCCTTGAGCATTTTAATAAGGCAGATCTGAAGTTCAGCCTGGTAAGCGTGAAGTGCTGCAAATTAGAGAGAGTAATGAATTTTAACGCTGCCCTAAGAAGATCCCCCCCCTCTCCCTTCCTTTTTAATTATTTTGCAAGATTTTTTTCTTCAAAAAAAAAAAAGATCCCGAGCAATATCCCTTCTTGTTCTGCTTGACATTTCCTTTGCAGCTCAAATCCATCTCCACCCTCATGTGTGAGCAGCCCCGCAGCGAGGACAGATGGCTGCCGAGGTGACAGTCACCATGGGGTGGGATAGCAGGGCAAGGACTTGACCCTTTTCCCCCAGGCAGGTTTGGGCAGCAGAAAAAGGCTGGATCTCCTCGGCCGAGAAGGCTGAGGTTCTGTTCTCATAGGAATGGACGTTGCCCAGGGCATCTTGTGGAAGTCGGCGTTGCAAGGGTCGTTGGAAAACACAGTTTCAAGCTGTCGTTTTAGAGCTGCCCAGGGAGGAGCGGTGATTTTATGAATGAGCAGCCAAGTGCCAGCCTTTGGCCATGGGACAGGATGCGGAGCAGCGTCCAGCATCTCCTTCATCAAGCCCATAACCCCAGCCTTAACTCGAGTGTGGCTTTTAGGAAGGCACTGGACCTCCCTCCCCTCCTCTCCAGGCTCTTTTCCTAAATCTCGCTGGTTCTTTCTGCACAATCCTGCCGTGGAAATGTCCTTTCCTATCTGTCAGCCCAGCTCACGCACCAGTCCAAGCAATTCTTCTTGCGTCCCGGTTAGCACCAGCATCCTTCTCTCTCAGCCTGTTGTCCTCGGGCTTGTTGTTGGCGGCTGCCAACCATCCTTTCGCAGCGCTGCTGCTCTGCTTGTGTCTCTCGGTAGCAGCGGGTCTTCTCACAGCCAAATTCCTGCCTGATGGTCAACCAAAGATGTCCCCAGGGAGGTTGTGAGGACATCTTCCATGTCCTTCACACCCTTCCTCTGCTGGAGATCCATTGGCTAGCTCATTCCCTGGCCCTCTTAGCTGGGTGGGTGCATGTTATGACTGCTGGGTGCGTTCCCTGCCTGGCTGCTTTTCTACAAGGGACAAATTTGGTGTATTATTCAGGTTTTGATAGCAAGTCATGTATTTTGAAGGCTTTTCTGAGGGAAGGTGATGAGGGTGTGAGTGTGGGACATGCTGGGTGATCTGGAGAAAGGTGGGTGGCTGTCACAAAGCACCCCACAAGCTGCTTTAGCAACTGATCCTCAGCAGGAGAGACCTGTGGAGCAGCCAAGGAGGGGGTTATTTTGGGTTCACTTAAGCTCCGAGTGATGAGCACTTGTGCTGCTAATCAGGCTGATAAATACCGTCAATTAAAAACCTGTGCTTTGCTCTTCTGCTTTGCAGAAGTGAAGTGTTTTCATCTCTCCCGGGGGAGAGGAGGCTGGCTGGGAGGGTGATGCTCTCAGGATATTGCTGTGATCATCCCAGGCGCTGCTTTAGCTCTCAAACACCTGCTTCCCTTTAGCTAATCCCAGCCTGTCATTAACAAGGGATACGACACCACTCCTAAATTCGAATCATAGAATCAT
>VXBO01008686.1:209872-253770 GCA_013400135.1 Rhinoptilus africanus
AAAAAAAAAAGCAATCTCTGCAGTGCTCTCCCGCCTGCGCAAGGATTTGCTGGGCAGGGGGGGAAAGACAAATCTGAAGGGCTTTGCTGGAACAGCTCATGAATAGCCCTTCCCGTGTCAGGCTATTTTGCTTCAATTTCCTCCCACATCTGGCGTTGCAGCGTTTCCTGGACCGGGCTCAGCCTTATTCTTTCCAGCATGGTGTCCTCCCTCCCTCCCTGCTTTCCCCTGGCCCCAAGCCCTGCTCTGGATGCTGTTTGAGCCCTCTAATCGGGCTTTGGCTTCGGTGGCTGTTTGCCGGACGTCTTCCTCATGCAGCACGACGAAGCCAGGAAGCTAATTGCTGGAGCGGACCAGAGGGAGGAGAGCTGTAGCATCAGCCTGAGCTGGGAAAGGGGGTCCCGAAGATCTTTGGTTTAGCGCATCCACTTAAAAATGAGACTGGCTGCTCCTTGCTGAGCCAAAGCAGGTTTTGGAGCTGGCTAGAGAAGCATCAGTGTCTCTTTCTGGCAGCTGCACTTGGCTGTTTAAATAGAAATTAAACCTAGTGTTTTTAGGTTAAGCCCAAATCCCAGTACCCTGCTTGAATCTCCTTCTCCCTCATGCTCTGCCTGCTACCGGATGAATGTGGGCAAATTCCATCTTTGGGCAAATGTTACCCCCCAGAGAGAAAATCTTAGCCTGATCCTCAAAATCTGGGGTTTTCCCTCCCTTTTTGAATCATAGAATGGTTTGGGTTGAAAAGGGCCTTAAAGGCCATCTAGTTCCCCCCCCCTGCCCTGGGCAGGGACACCTTCCACCAGCCCAGGCTGCTCCAAGCCCCATCCAACCTGGCCTTGAACCCCTCCAGGGATGGGGCAGCCACAGCTTCTCTGGGAAACCTCTTACAGGGGCTCACCCCCCTCAAAGTGAAAAATTTCTTCCTGATATCCAATCTAAATCTCCCCTCTTCCAGTGTAAAACCATTGCCCCTCGTCTCATGGCTCCCCTCCCTGCTCCAGAGTCCCTCCCCAGCTTTCCTGGAGCCCCTTGAGGGACTGGAAAGGGCTCCAAGGTCTCCCCGGAGCCTTCTCTTCTCCAGGCTGAACCCCCCCCAGCTCTCCCAGTCTGTCCCCACAGCAGAGGGGCTCCAGCCCTCCCAGCATCTTCGTTTGAGGCAGGAATGCTGGCAGGGCAGCACAGGAGCGGGAGTGTTAGTCTGTGCATTGGTGAGCTGGTCTGGGCTTTTGGGAGCTGGGTAAGTGGGGAAGGGAGGTCCTGAGAAGAAGAGAAGGGGATGGGTGAGATACGGGCTGAGGATCTGGAGCACTCGGCTGTTTATCCCCTGGGGAAAAAGCAGGGTGGAAGAGGCCCGTAGGGTTTCTCTGTGGGAAAACAGTTCATCTCTTCTATCCCAGACTCTCTCCTCAGGTACAGGCCACTTCCAGTGATGCCGTGGGATTAGTGCTGGGTTAAAGGAGGGTCGTTAGTGCCCCTGTGCTTTAGCAAAGGCTTGCTGCTGCTTTGCAGCAAGAAGGTTTGGGTTCAGTCCGCCAAGCAGTGACCTGCTGCTGAGACTGGTCACCAGCCAGGACAAATCTGGGCATCTTCTATGCTCCTGTGGGAGGCAAAAGAATCCTGGTGGGAGGCTTAGCCCATGGATCTGGTGTTGCGTCTTGTGAACTACATGCTGCGGTCCTTCAGCTCGACACAGGGAGCACGGTTGAGCCTGGAGAAGTTTTTTTCCCTCCCTGTCCCGGGAGGCAAAGTGGGTTGCTGTGTGCTGAGTGTTTCCCACTCCACAGCAGCGTGTTTCAGGGCTTTGCAGACCCCGTGGTCTGTAAGAAGACCCCATGGTCTTCTCTAAGACGCAGAGCGGTTGGGACAGGAGGTCCCAAAGATGCTCAGAGGGGACCGGGTAACATCTCACCGCTGAGCCGCACCGAAGGTGGTGTAACGAGAAACCGTGACGAAGTATGAGGGTTTCCAAGCAGGCTGTTGTCACAGTGACTGGGTGGCTCAAGGTGACATACAGCGATGGCTGAACCTGAGCTGCGCCTCTGCACTGTGAGGTCAAGCCTGGCTGGTTGCAACCGCCAGAGAAACTCTCTTGGATGAAGTCTACACCCTCCTGTCTCCAGGGGAAGAGTTTTGCCCTCCAACCCCATTTCTCGGTATTTTTATATCTCTCCAGCGTTTGCTTGCAGGCGCTGAGTTCTCTCCGCAGGAATTGTCAAGGGAAGTTGTCACTGATTAAACAGCATAAAGGTAGATTCTTGATAACTGGCAATATTATTTTATCCGTGTGAAGGCAATGTCATTTGGAGGGAAAAGTTGGAGAGTCAGAGTAATTTTGGGGGGAGACAGAGAGGCTGGGAAGGGTTTTGGGAAGGGTTGTGAGAAGCCTGAGGTCTTAGGGCAGTAGGGCCATGGCGTTTTCAGCCCTACTGTGGCACTGGTGAGAGGTGCTCTCATTCACAGCCCTGTGTTTTGTTTTTTTTTTCCAGCCAAACAAGAGGAATCTTGTTTTAGAAACTGAGAAAATACCATTTTTCGGTAGCCACTTCCCTGTCGGCCTGACACAGTGTCTAGCCTGATTTGTGTATATTGTCCATTATATCCGTTGTCTCCTGAATGCGATGCTATTGTGTTTGGAAGATGAAGAGATGTTGCAGGATGGGAGAGCATCTCTCAGATCCCCTTTTTCTGTGAGTTATTAAGCACTTAGCTCCTTTCTCCTGCTGAGTGAGGGTTATACAATCAATCCCCTGGGGGCTTTTCCTGGAAGGGGAAAGGAGTCAATGAACTAATTCACTAAAAGCAGGACCGGCACTTGCCTGCCCGCAAGTTTCTGCATTAAAAGGTCTTTTCCCCAGTGTATAGCGCGGGCTGGGAAGCTGGCAAAGACACAAGGTTGAAGATAATGGGGAAGACAGAGGTTATGTTCTTGCAGTTCTTTGCTCTGAGAGCTCACCCAAAGCAGGCGTGCATGGAGGCAATTAAAATGGTAATAGTCATTGGGAGCACCTTCTGGTGCCCCACCTGGGCTTAATTCTGCCAGAAATACTAACCTCTGGCATCTGCCCTCCAGGGATGTCTTTGCTCAGCTTTTTGCAGCTTTTTGGCCTGTCTCGCTCAGTTTTGGTCTTGCTGGGAGGATGCTCATGGTTAGGACTGATGCCGTGGCTCCTCTGTGCTGCTGGATGGACTGAGGGACCGTCTCCTCCGAAGGGAGCCTGCCGTCTGTCTGCAATCCATCACGGGAGTCGGAGTCCTTCCAGACCTTTGTGCTTTTCAGCTTGGGAATTTATGAGCCGCTCGCCTGTTAATTTATCTGCCATTTTCTGTAAAGCCTGGAGCTGATTGCCAGTCTGGTCGCTCCTTGCCAGGAAAGGATTTGGTCACCATTTAATACAATCTCTGAATTGACCTTGTTTTTGCATTTTTAAGCCATTCACAGGCTCCCCCCCGGTTCCTTCTCTTCAAGGGTGGGCAAGATAATTTTTGTGATTATTTATGCTTATTTTAAAAGGTCTCTCCTCTCATTGAACGTGATGCTGGCCCTGCCTGCTTTTCAGCAGATCTCACCCCATCTTCCCAGGGCCACGGCCCCGTGGTGTCAAGCAAACACGCTCTCCCCCTTCGCCCCAGCAAGGATGGGGGGGTGATAAGCTGCCCGGCGTGAGTATGGCTCACTGCAGCCCTTTGATAAGAAATTAGCCAGCCAGCCTGCTCTGTCCTCAGCAGCGGAAGGACACAGCCTTAAATGCAAAACCAACAGTAAAATCAGTGGATTAGATTCATTGCCTGCTTCTTAATGCAACTGCACATCAGTGTCTAGAAATTATTTTATCGGTAACAGGGAAGAGCACAATGATAGCGGAGAGTGTCACAGAATGGAGCCCTGGGCACCCACTGCCCTCGGCGCTCCTTTGGCTGGGAATGGTGCAAATCCTCCCGGATTTGGCTCGGGGATGCTGGAGGGGCACATTCAGCCTGCGGAGCAGGTACTGAGCTAGTTATGCCCTGCATCAGCCCAGGCTTTTAATCTTGGTGGAGCCTGGGAGGTGCTGCATCACCTGTGAGCTCAAATTTTTGAGAGCCCTCCGAGAGGATGGGATTTTGGGGTGATTTTTGCCTGTGCTAAGGGCAAGCTCAGTCCTGCTGGATGAAATGCCTGTCGCTGAAGCCCTCATAGAGTCCCCTTGCAAAGGCTCGAACAGGCACGGTGCTGCCTTTTGCAGAAGGAAAATAAAACAGGAGATGCGGTAAAACCGAGGGCTGACCCCAGCTGCTGCAAGAAGTGGTTAAAGAAAGAAACAAAGAGGAGGAAGCGTTGGTGGGGGGACCACAGCCCTGGAGCCACGCTGGCTCTGCAGAAAAGGCCCTGTTTCCTTGGTCTGGTGAATTCGAAGCCAGAGAGAACCGTTGCTGATTTCTGCTTAACGAGAGGTCACAGCACTTCCTTGAATTAACTCCCCTTTGAAATAAACTTGACCTGCTTCCTCTAAGCACCATCCAGTTTTATTCTTCCAGGAGAGGAAAATCTATTGTGACTCTGAATCACTTGCTCTAAAGACCAGTCTAAAGACCTCAGGATTTGCTTTTTTTATTTTTTTTTCGCATGACTTGACTTAGTTTCAGCTTACACCCCTCGGATCTTGTGTGCACACTCACTTGCTTCTGCATTTCTATTCCCTTTAAATATTATGGTAACTCTGTAATGCATATGCAGTTGGGGCAGAGGGATATCTATACCCGTAAAGAAGCAGATATAAACCCTCTCTCCATCATCTTTCCTTTTTGCCTTGCTCTGCAGAGTCTGGACTCCAGTCCAGGAGCATCGATGGGTTGAGCGGGGATGCATAAATGCAGCTAGCGTCTGTCTTTGTAAACACCCCAGGGCAAGGGCTTGTCCTTTTTGTGCTGCCAAATGACTGACACCGTCTGAATTATTTGTAGGGAGCATTAAATTCGCTCTTTATTTTTTAAAATGAAAACCCCGACACAATTTGACAGCAAGTGGAATGGCAGCGTATATATTTAACTGAACAGAGAGAGTGCGTAAATACTGACCCAAAGCCCCGGCAAAGGTTCAAAACCTGTTTGCGAGGCGAGGGATTTTTGTCCTAAGCGAAGGCATTTGGCCCGATGCCATCATTTAGACCTGTGTGGGCTGAAACACTGTGCAATGGCGGGGATGAGTTCCTTGGGATGGTGCTGCCCATGCTCTGACCATCCTACCCATGCTGGTGGCCCTCCGTCCCCAACCTGCGCGCCGTCTCGCTGCCACATGCGGTTGTAGGGACCCAGTGCTCAGCTCCCTGCTGTGTCCCTATGGACAAACCAGTCTGGAACTGGGGCAAGAGGGGAGGAGAATGAAAAGCATCCTTGAGAAAGGACAAAGCCTTTAGGTGTTGGGATCGCCCTGGAACAGAGCACAGCGGTTGAGCTTGCCAGGGTCAAGCCTGCACAGTGGGGTGCCCACCTGTGTTGACCCCTGCACATCCTCATCTGGAGGCTCATCTCTATGAAAACCCAGCAATAGGTCCCTTTTAGACTGTTATTTGGCATAGAAAGCAGGGCCAAAAGCGGCACCTCAGGGTGATGCTCTCAGGGATTTTGCCAGATGCTCTGTCTTCACCCCCTTTTTGGCCCTGGCTTCTCAGGTGCCCTAAAGGAGGTCAGTGCTTCAGCCACTGTTCCCAGACCCTGTGGGCCAGGGGCAAACTGGCACCACTTCTCCACCCCTTGAGGCTGGTGGTGGGGTCTCAGACCTCACAAGAAGAAATTAGGTCAGCAAGGGCGAGCTGAAGCATCTGTCCCCTTCAGATCAGCGGGAGCTCTGTTGACCAACAAGGCAAGAGACCGCAGCTTGGGAGGGGTGACCTGTGTGTTCGCATAAAGACGAAACAAAGCATCCCACATCTTTCATATTCTTGGATCTTTGGGAAGAATCCACCGTTCAGTGATGCATTTCTCCCAGGCCCCTTCCAAGAAGGAAAAGGCTGGACAAACCATCTTCATGGAGTGGTCGTGGATGGTTAAAGCTTGACTGTGGTCCGATACAAATACCACTGATAGAGTTATGTAAGAATTAATGATGGAAAACATAAACAGGGTGCTTAATAACTGGAGAAACTGGCTTGAAGTCTAACCATACCCATGTTTAGCTTGTATACAGCCCATGTAAACCATGAGCTTGTGTGGAGACCCCGTGCTACCTATTGCTGGGAGAGCTTGTGCGTGTTCCTGTCCTGGAGCTGTACCTACATTGCTGTGGCTCTCAGAGAACCGGCCTCAAAATGAGGATGAGTTGAAGGCTTCAAATTCCCTCCTGGAAATGCTGCGTACTGCCTGGATTATTGGGAAAGTCAAGCAGGTCAGGAGGAAATCACCCCAGGGGAAGGTGATGTTATGGAGAGGTGAAGCTTGCTTGGGTTTCACAGCTTTGTGAACTCCTGCTCTTTCATGACTCGAGCCTGTGGCCTCATGAGAAGGCGCTTGTTAAATACAGGCTTCATTCTTTTTAGGGAAGCCCCCTTGGAGGTGCCAGCCAGCGCTGGCTAATGCTGGGTGCTCACAGCCAACCCTGCTGCCAAACTCCATTCCACTTCCTTCTCTTGACAGTGGCAGGAACTCGGCCTTTTCCTGGTGGCTGAAAATTGAATCATTTTCTCTAAATAATCATTTTCTTCCTTTCCGTCCTTCCTCCCAGTTTGCAGAAGCTCACGAGTCCCCATTTCGAGACAATGGTTTCCTCATAAAGCAGGTTTCACTGTAAAGCTACACCCTGGGTATGAAAAACCAGAATAGGCGTGGGCTGGAAGTGATTCCTTTAAATGGCTTAAACTTATCATAACCTCTTCATCATCGTTGCATACTCCGAGATTAATTTGGACTGTGGTGGGGTCCAAGTCCTGGTCTTGGATCAAGGTGCTGCTGTGCTATAAATATGACACAATCCCAAACCAAAGGACAGCACGGCCCAAGGGGGTGTGGGAGGTTTCCCCGTGGAAAAGTAGTGAGGAGGGTTTGATCTGAGATATGTGAAGTAGAGGGTGGAGGTGATTGTTCCTTTGCAGCTTCAGGTTCTTTCTTTTCCCATCAATAACTTGGCTTTTAGGATAACTTTAAAAAAAAAAAAAAAGAAGAAGAAGAAGAAAAGAAAACACAACAAAACCTCTGCATGATTTAGATTCCTAAATCCTGTTTTAGAGGATTGGCTCTCAGTAAGATGCAGGAATTGGGATTCAGGCAGGGCAGCAGCCAAACCTGAATTATGTCACCAGGAGGCAGAAATGATGCAGGCGAGCTCCTGGCCCCATCAGCTGGCTCCAGGATTTCACAGTAGCTCTGGGATGAGTGGGTGGTTTTGGACCATTCCTCCCGAAATACTGTGGTTTCTCACAGCAAGGCTTCCTTGAATCGGTTCCTCCCTTCCCACTAACACATCCCCGCCCCCATGTCCTCCAGGGTGGGGACTGATGGCTCAAAACTGGTGCAAGCTGTGGGACATCCTCATGGCTCATGCTGTGGTTCGTGGTCCCTCACTTGTTACCAGCGTGACTGTGAACCCCCCCAAGAACAACTGTGGGGCCTGATGCAGAGTTTCAAGCCAAAGCAGTTGTTCCGGCTGAGGTTGGAGCCCAGAACCAGAAGCACTGGCACAACTGGGGGAGCAGTGTGCCACCGTGAGAGGATGGGCTTTGGAGGGCAGGTGTATTTTAAACCCACGATGCTGCCAAACCAGGGTTGTCCCTCACCCTGCAAGTCCTTAGCACCGTCCCAAGGGAGCTGGGTCAAGGGAGGTCTGCAGGAGAAGGTGCCCAGCAGCACTGCGGTGAATGTGAGGGGTATCACATAGGGTGTTAAAACAGTCATGGGAGGTTTTTTTGTTTCTCCTCCTCCACCTCTCTGGAGCAGCTCCCTAGAGCCCACGCCTACAGGTACTAAGATTTAAGGGAGGGACATCCAGGTGGAGCCAGCCTTGAAAGCTTCTTGCCTTTGCTCAGTGTCTTCTCCTTCGCTTTGTGGGACTGTGGTTGTGTGCACTCCTAAGGGTCAGGCTGGCTCAGGCGATGGCAGCGTGAAAAGGAGCCAGATGATGTTGTTTCCATAAAGGAATGATGGCTCATGTGGGGACCAGACTGCACTGGGACTTGAAACCAAGAGGGACCACTTCTGCTTCTGGCTGGGGTGACGTGGGGCTTTTTTTTTCACTGCTCTGAGCATCCCACCCCCCAGTTTGTCAGCGAGGTATGTGAAGACCTTCCTGCTTGGGAGCTGAGATCTGCCGATCTCAGGGCTGTCAGGATCCAGGGAGGATATTTTTTCCTTAGTGGCTGTGCAACCAGGCGCACCACAACAATTTGCTGTGGGAGAGGCAACGTGGGGAGGGCTGTGTCTGAACGCATGGTGATGCTGCGGTGGCCTCCGCATCAGTCTTGTCTGGGTGGAGACCGAAGAAGTCCCTGGCTGAGTAATGGTGAGGCTTTCCAAGAGTGCATCCCTGGAGAGCGCGGGCGGGAGGAACGGGAACGGCGGGCCCAAGGTCTCTGCACTTGTTCCAGTCTCCTTCCCATCCTTCTCTCTCTCCCTCTGCTCCTGGGGAGGTGCAGGGTGTTGCGTCTCTCCACATCTCATCGCTTTAACACAGACCTCTCTCTGGTACCTTTGTACTTTGGATACCGGGAAGATAAAACCACAAGGGGATCCCTTGAGGCTGCTAAACCTGCAAATTGACCTTTAGATATTGTTTGCCACCGTCCCCTCCGCTCTTTCTGCTGCCAAAACAAACAGCCCAGGCAGCGTCATGGGGCTGGTGGGGAGTGTATTTTTTTGATGCCTTCCCTTTACCAGCAAGTCCTGTTTGCTGTGGGTGGAGCATCCAACACCCTTTGCATGGGGTGAGACCTGATAACAGATAGGAATTGTGTATACATTGAGATACTTTGGGTGGATTAGCATTAGGGGTGCCAGACTAGGGCAAGACAAACCCCCCCAACAAAAAGTTTTACGGGGTGTGGATATTGCCAACCAAGCCTACCCCTCGGTGTGTGTGAAACTGAGCCAGCGACAAAATGATAATCCCTCTGGAAACACACACCCCTGGGTGTCCAAACTCACCTCGTTTCCTTTCCCCGCGTCACCCCGGGGCAAATTTTTTTAATTTCCCCTTTTTGCAAAATGTCATCCCAACAGAGAGAACCTGCAGCCAGGCAGTGCAGGGACCTTTGTGTCACCCGTGTCACCGTTGCCCACGGCGCTTGGACGCCTCTCGCTCTCTTTTGCGAGTGACATTTGAGACACAGGATCCCTTTGGTTCCCGGTTGCCCGGGAGGGGGGAAGCGCAGCCACGCTAATTGATCATCCTGCTGATTTTGCCAGTCTGAGTGAAAGCGTTGCTCCCGAACCAGCCGGGCTCTGCAATGCAATTAGGCTGCTCTGCTCCTTGCAAAATCTTGTTAGCAAAAAATGGTCCTGGCGTGCAGCAGATGTTGTAGCTCACATGGTTATTTTTCTTCCCTTAGCTTTTCCCCCTCCCCGCAGCTGGCTTGACGTGACCCAGATCCCCGTTGCTATCTGCAGCTCAGAAATCTGCACCGGGAAACACTTAGGAGAAGACAGTCACTGAATTAAAAAGCCCATTAGAGGGTGTTTTGCTCATTACTACCCTGTATGGGATGGGACTGGGTGGGGAAGACGAGGATGATATTTTCTGGTTTAAATGCATTTGGGAGGAAAATGTGTGTTTTGGAGGAAAGAATACTGAAGGGGAGAGTGGAGGAAAAGCCCGTATGCTTTTTGGTGGGAAGCAAAATTACACCACCAAGTGCAAGATAATTGCACTAATTGGGTCTTTTATTTCCTTAATGGGCTTCAATAACCCAAAGCCAGAGGGAGCAAACTGGCACAGATCTGTTTCTTGGGCTCCCATAAGCCAGACCTGGTACCTCTGCAGTCAACCTCTCATCAAGGGGGACCTCAAAGTCCTCTCCCAGCCCTGGCTCTGATTTCCACCTCTGTCCCACACCCCCTGCAGTAGGAAGGATGTGGGAAAGAGTATAAGTATCACCAGAACTTTGAACCACTAGCTTGACCCTCTCTGTGTTATCAGGCTGTATCTTTTCATGGGACCATCAACACAGGCTTTCTCTAAGTTGTATTTTCTTGCCTGGAGCTCAGTGGCCATTTCAGCAGCCACTTTTAAGGAGAGCAAATCATCTCTGATGGTGCTTAGGATCCTTGGGATCTTCCAAGACAGGTTCTCCTTGGGAGTGAAGAGGCATGGATGGCTCTCTTGGCCAAGGTAGAGTTAAGAACAACACATCAAAACTTCCCTGCAGCCATAGCTTTTGGTTTTCGCCCCCATTCCTTGCTGTTCACCATCCGTGTCCGGACTAGGAGCAGCTGTGACCTGCTGGCTGCGGTGAGACGAAGAACAGGACAGACTCGCTGTTTGCTGAAGCCTTGCGTGCCATGGGGTGGTTTGAGCTGGTTGTGTGGTGGATGATGCCCGAACCCAGAAGGTCCTGTGTGGGGGTGTGCGCGTTTGCGTGCTGCCCTCTCCTCTCGGGGTCGTGGGGTGACGTGGTCTTTGCTTTTGGGAGAAGCGCCCGCCTGGGTAAATGTTACTGCTCACCTGGTTTCTGTCTGCTGCACGGGAGGGGAGGAAACCAAGGTGATGACCTTCTGTGATGAGAACACCCCTGCTTGTCTCCTTCCCCTGCACATACAAACCCCCAGCCCTGTAATCCAGTCTGGCTGCAGAACAAGCTCTTTATCTCTTTCTGCTCTGTGGCATGAAAAGTGAAACTAAGGTCAGTGCTTTTCTTGGCTTTTTGTGACCTAGTTCCCACCCGTCTCTAGTTCATCACCCACCTCTGCATGTGGGCATGGTGCTTCATGGCTCTGAGTGTACTTTGCACCCTGAAGATGCTGCATTGGACACCAGGACCCCACTGTGCTCCGTGAAATCCTGGGGGGAATTGCAGACATGATGAAGCCTTGGTCCCTTTCTCCCACCTCAAGTACAAGCAGAGCACCCAGGGAATGTCATCCCTGCAGACTGAAGGACACACATTTTGACTAGGGCCAAAATGAGTGAGTAGGGGAGCTTCAACAGGAACTGATAAATCCGAGCAATTTAATATTGGGAAGCTCCAATCTAGGGGATTTGGGCAACCTTCCCAGAAGGTTTTACTGGGGGAACTGATGGTGCACACCCTGGTGGGGTGAGCTCCACAGCATTAGAGCAAGGAGGCAATCACAGAATCACAGAATGGCAGGGGTTGGAAGGGACCTCTGGAGAGCATCCAGTCCAACCCCCTGCCAGAGCAGGGTCACCCAGAGCAGGGGGCACAGGAACGCCTCCAGGCGGGTTTGGGATGTCTGCAGAGACGGAGACTCCACCACCTCCCTGGGCAGCCTGGGCCAGGGCTCTGCCACCCTCAAGGGAAAGAAGTTCCTCCTCATGTTTAGGTGGAACTTCCCATGGTCAAGTTTGTGCCCGTTACCTCTTGTCCTGTCCCTGGGCACCACAGAAAGGAGCCTGGCCCCATCCTCCTGACACCCACCCTTCAAGTATTTATAAGCATTGATAAGGTCCCCCCTCAGTCGTCTTTTTTCCAGACTAAAAAGACCCCATGCTGCCTTCCCCTAAGTGGTCCAGCAGAGATCCATGAAGAACATTAAGGGACTGGAGCATCTGACACGAAGAGAGACCGAGAGCTGGGACTCTTCTGTCTGGATAAGAGAAGGCTCAAGGGGATAAATACCTGATGGCAGGGAAGGAAGAAGACAGAGACAGACTTCTCAGTGGCGCCCAGTGACAGGACGAGAGACATTGAGCTCAATTTGAAAACCAGGAAATTCCATTTAAACATGAGAAAATCCTTTTTTTACTGTGAGGGTGGTCCAAACACTGGCACAGATTGCCCAGAGATGTTGTGGAGTCTCCATCTCTGGAGATATTAAAAACCTGACTGAACACGGTCCTGGGGAATCTACTCTAGCTGAGTAGGTGGGATGCACTGGATGATCTCCAGAAGTTCCTTTGAACCGCGTTGATTTGGTGATTCTGTGCTTAGGATCACTGGGAGTCCAGTGGGACCGAGTTCACTCCTAGGGTTTGAGGGTGCTGCGTGGTCCTTCTGCAGGGAACCATGACTATCCCTCTCTGCCCTTCAGGGTGGACTCTGGGCAGGACTCACTGAGCATTTTGGGATTTGCACAAGTTTTGTGCAGAGCTCACATGGTGTTTCCTTCCAGCCAGGCCTGTGTATTGCGCTGAGCTGATTGTCATGCAAAACATCACTCCTTCTCCAGGGCCTGATGCACCTCCTGGCACCAGGCGTGCAAGATCCTGGGTCAAGGGAGAGGCTGTCACCCCATGCCACAGCAGAGGGTTGTGGCATTTAGCAATCTTCGTGCTCCTAGGAAACTTCCAATTCAGCTGCCAACTGCCATGGGGTTTAGCACATTATGAGGGAAGGAGGGTAAAAAGTCCATGGGCTGCTAAGTTGTAGATCAAATGTATGTTTTCAGCCGCACTGGACCAAAAGCACCTTGAAACACCACAACTGAGTGTGCACCTGAATGGGAAACACCTACTGCAGCATCTGAGGAGTTGCCTGAATGAATCCTTCAGTAATGATATGCCCTTTGGGACTCGTCTGCCTTAGTGGGAAGAGAAGCTGAGTCAAGTGAGGAGTGTGTTTTGCAGAGGGAACCTGCCCTGGAATGAACATTTCCAGACGTGGCACCTTCATTGCTGCCATGGGTCCAAGAGAGTAGGGTCTAATGAGCTGCACCCCTCGTTGTGCCAGGACTGCTCTTTTGATGAGTACGTAGGGCTTCCCTCTATTAAAATGAGCAACCATGGCATTTTAATTTGCAAACTCTTTCCTGGTGGTGGGGCAATCACAGCTAACTGGCAGCCTCTGCTCTTAGGAAAGGTCGCTGAGCCCTCTAGGGCTCTTAGGAAAGGTCTCTGAGGTCCCTCAGAAAGCTTAGGAAAGGTCTCTGAGGTCCCTCTACCCTGTGCTAATTTCTGCCAAGCAGGTTACGTTTTTCATGCTTTAGTGTTCTCCCCTGTCTACATAATACCAAACGACTCCTTTTTTTGTACACTGCAGATTCACCCAAAGGTAGAAAGGGCAACTGTGGACCTCAAATGGGGCAAACACGGTGCCTCTGCCCCCCAGAGCAGGATTGCTAAAAGCTGATCTTGCAGACATCCCCATCACCAACAGACAGGCTGGACGCATCCCCTGCTGCTGGGTGTTTCCTCGGGGGTATAAAAGAGGGGTTAAACCCCACCGGTCCCTTCCCATCCCTCTCTGCACTCAGCCATGCTGAGAAGTGCAATGGCTCTTGCCTTTGGTGGCTGTCAGCTTGCCTCCCTCTAGCGCTTATCCCATCCTCCTGCAACGCCAGCAACTGGGAGGGGAATAGTCCTCTCCCTTGGATGTGATCCCTGCCCGGTTTGTGCCTGGAGGGAGCTCAGGTGATTTTTTTAAGTGTACGGTGGTTGCTGGGTTAGGTGGGAATAGCAGGAGGTGCTTACCAAGAAGGGATTTCTTTTCCTCCCTGTGATGGGCAGAGGTGATGCAAGTCCTGCTGTGCAAAGTTGGGGGGGAATGTGTTATTCTGGGTGCAGCAAGCCTGAAAAACTGGGAGGTGTGAGGGAAGAAAGAAAATCTGCTTTTCCTTTCCCCCCTTCAAATTAAACGTAATAATAAGAGGGAAAAGATTCTTTCAGCTCTTTGTCTGTCCCATCCGCTCCCAGCCTTCAGCTGGACGTGACCTTCCAAGCTGGATTGATCAGGAGAAAAGATTAAAAAGAAAAAAGCAGTGTTTCATATGAAGCATGCCCATCACCTTCTGTTATTTAAGTGCTTTCTTGGCCAGGCTCTAAGAGGGAGTGGGAAAAAGGGAGGGCAGCCTGGCAGGAGCTGGGCAGAAGAAAGGCGATGTGGCTGGAGGGATGAGCTCACCTCCTAGCTGCCTCCTACCCAAGTTTCCCCATTCATGGTGCCCGTGCACAATCCACCGTGCTGGTTTTGGTGTCAGAACAAGCATTTAATCCTCCTGGCCCAGGTGCAAAACTTTTGGCTCACCGAATTTTCTCTATCGAGAAGGACAGACCTCCTGGGTGAGGACACTTGGCTTCTTGAAACCGTGGCTGAGCCCTCAGTCTGCATTGAGCTTTCCTGGGTGAACTCTCTGATTTAGGCTCTGTGATTCCTCATCTAAATGCCCGGCTCTGCCCTGCTTCTGCAGGGTTTCATTTTTGCATGGATCCACAAGTTCCACTATGGGAGGCAATGGGTTTGGGTGCTGCTCTCATGCTCTCCAGAGCAAAATAAGAGAGGGAGAAGCTTGTAAAGGACTAGAGAAAGCTGAAGGGCCTATGAGGAATAACAGAGTGGACTTAGAAGAGGGGATGGGTCACTAGGGCTGTAACAGTGTGAAGATGTACCATTATCACCAGAGATAAATAGAGCCAAGCGGTGCTGATGCTGGAGCAGAATAGGAATTAGGTCTGGCCTCACTTCAGCAGTGATGCTGCCCATGTCTTTGTGAGACAGGAGGCAGGACAAGGTCCTCCTGCCCCCGGCGTGGTCAGCGAGGCCAGCAGAAAGCTGCAGGTGGGATTTAAATGGAGCCTGAGGAAGAGAAAGAGATACTTTCCTTTGACAAGAAGGCTTGCTCCTGATTTCCCTGTCTCCTTGCTTACCCAGCGTGTCTCTTTTTCTCCTGTCCCACAGGAAATCTGCAATGATCCGCACCTCTTTGTGGACGGGATCAGCTCCCATGACTTACACCAGGGCCAGGTTGGGAACTGCTGGTTTGTGGCTGCCTGCTCCTCCCTGGCGTCCCGGGAGTCTCTGTGGCAGAAGGTAAGCAGTTCCCTGTGCCAGGGTAAAGATTGTCTTCAACACCTTGCATTTTGTTTGTGCGGCCAAAAATTTGGTTCTTCAGGGATGCCTCAGGTCCTGAAAAACTGTTCATGTGCAAAAACCTCCTTTAAATGACTGTCTTTCAAGGAGAAGCAAGTCATCATGACTGCAATCGCATCACGCTCAACCCAAACCTCTGGCTGTTTTGTCCTTAACCGAATGAATGAAGTCCCATCCTCTCCTCAAGATACCAAATCTGACCCTCCCAGCTCCAACCTAAAAAACAACAAGAAGAACAAAATCCAGGATGCTCAGCTGCAGCATTTGGCCCCCTTTGCCTAGTTCCCATAGTGTTACCTCTCTTTGGCTGCTCAGCTTGTGCCCACTTTGGCAATGAGACGCCTTGCGCTGGGGCAGGTAGGGTGATTTGAGGGTATTAGTATCCCTCCTAAGACACTTTTTCCCTAAAGCATCCATCCCTGGCACATCCTGTGGCTGGACTGCACCATGTAGGAGTGCTCCTTTGAGTGTAAGGTCCAAAGGGACTGTGTTGTAGGCCAGAAAGCCATGAAGGGGCTTCAGCAGAGCTAAAGGGTGGCAAACCAAGGGAGCAACCACAGAGGTACACAGTGCCACATCCTTGGACAGTCTGTGCCCGTCTCTGCCATGTCCTCAACTGCCAAAGAGGTTGCAGAGAGAGGGCCTGTGAAAGCCAAGACAAACATGGGCTTCAGGCCCTGGAGCATCTCATCGTAGGACAAGAGACCAGCGAGTTGCAAGCACCTTTTCCTAGATTTTACTGCAAAAGGCAGCCACCAAAGTCCTACAGTATGTGCAGGGAGCATCACCTGCTTTGCCCACCGCCTCACACGGCAACAGACCCAAAAGGGGTCCCTCCACCTTTGCATCTGCTCTGTGTGATGTGGTGCTCCCAGTCTCTGCTGCGTGGGGTTTTTTTGATCTTGAACACAAAGCTCAGGAATTTGTGGTTGATGCAGCATCCTCCTTTTCTGTTAAAATCAAGGTTTTTCTTTACAGGGGAATGGGATAACTGTTTTTGGCTTCCGGATAAGCAGCAGGGTTTCCTCCCATCGTGGTGGGACTCGTTAGAGGTGTGATCCAAGGGGTTGTTTAGCTTCTTCCTCTGTATCGACGTCTCCCAGGGGAGAGCGGGCGAGTTGTCTTCCCTCCCCACCATTCACTTCCAGCCCTGCCCTGGGAAATGCCAACCGAGCAGAAGCTGGGTCCCTTTGGACGCCTCATTATTTCAGTTTGCCAATGGCATTGCTCTTCCTCCCTTGGCAATTTGGCTGTGGGTGTTTGTGGCTTCTCATTTTCCATGCCCTGAACTCTCAGAGGCTCTTCTTTACCTGCTGCCTCTTTCTTTCCAAAAGGTTTGTTTTCTGACAAAAGCAAAAGCTGCAGCCCTCTCCCCAAGCCTTCCCTCCCAGTTATTTGCTGTGGTGTTCGCTACAGGGGTCTGGTCAGCCATCTCTTCAGCACACCTCTGCTTTTGGAGACCTCTGAATTAGATGGGACCTTTGCTCATACTTTGCAAGGTGTTGTGAGGGCTTTTGATGGATTGCAAGGAGTAAGCGTGGCTATAAACTGCAGCAGCAACTTTTAAAGCAAAATGAGAGATGTCAAGTGCATGGATTAACCCCTTGGTCCAAAGAGACACCAGCTCTGATGGATGTGCTGGGATTAGAGCATGGTTCTTGCCGAAGATGTCAGATCCCTTCATTGACCCAGAAGTAATGGACCTCTTGGTCTTTGCTACCGTTATATGTGTAGCTGTGATAACATTGATGGAGGTAGTTGTTGCTCCTTGGCCCTCAAGCATCTCCACACGTAGGACCCAATACCTGAAGGGCAAACCTCTACTCCTGGCTGGTCAATATGCTGATGTAACCAACAGTTGAGAGGACAGACACAGCAGCAAAACACTAGGTTCTTAAACCTAGTTTTATTGTCATTAGACACCAAAATGTCTCTGATTCAGGGTCCAGGAGGAACTGAAAGATGTTGGTGCGTGTTTTAGTATCACTCAAATATCAGTACAGGGATCTTGGCCCAGGTCTCCCATTGCTCCTAGAAAATGTGATCCTGATTTACACCAGGATGTAACTTAGGCTCTGTGTGTCCCTTGTTGCACTGTACACAGTCAAAATGTCCCTCTCAGGTGTGGGGAGAGGGAATACCTTCAAGGGAACAGGACAGGCCAGCCATATCCCTGTGTATCCCAAGAGATTATTTTATTCACACAATTTCTTGCACCTCACCCCAAGGCTCCCTCTATGTCCCTCCTTGAGTCACTGAGTGGGAATGGGGAACTGGAAGTTAATTTAGAGCTGGTTTCTCTTTTCCTGATTCTTGCCTGTCCCTACATGGCTTTAAGCGTGTTCTAGCTCTGTAACACCCTTTCTGTGACCCTTCACAGGTGTCTAACTCTTATGAAAAGAAATTAGAGCCTTGAAATGGGAGTGTTTAAATAATTTCCAGCAGAACTTTGTCCTAAAGGGTTGTCTGGATCTTGTCCTCTTACAAGTTGCATTGATATTGCTCAACAAACGAGGGACAGGGGCTAGACCCTAAAGCCAAGTGGTTCAGACAACCCTGCGTGTCCACCACCTAGCCTGCTCTCCTGCCCCCTCGGTTGCTTCCAGAGCACAGGCCAGTCTTGGATGGGACACTTCTGAGGTCATCCATCTCCCAAAGTCCATTTTGCATAGGTTTTCTACAACCTGGGGTTAGTTATTGCTCTCTGAGGAGGACCCAAAGGCTGATCCTGTGCCTCAGTGTCGCAGATGGAAATATTTGACATGGTTATGATTTAGCAGTGATTCAGAGTTTGTTAATGATTTGAGATGTATCAAGAGGTTGAATTTCAGCAGCNACACCAAAATGTCTCTGATTCAGGGTCCAGGAGGAACTGAAAGATGCTGGTGCGTGTTTTAGTATCACTCAAATATCAGTACAGGGATCTTGGCCCAGGTCTCCCATTGCTCCTAGAAAATGTGATCCTGATTTACACCAGGATGTAACTTAGGCTCTGTGTGTCCCTTGTTGCACTGTACACAGTCAAAATGTCCCTCTCAGGTGTGGGGAGAGGGAATACCTTCAAGGGAACAGGACAGGCCAGCCATATCCCTGTGTATCCCAAGAGATTATTTTATTCACACAATTTCTTGCACCTCACCCCAAGGCTCCCTCTATGTCCCTCCTTGAGTCACTGAGTGGGAATGGGGAACTGGAAGTTAATTTAGAGCTGGTTTCTCTTTTCCTGATTCTTGCCTGTCCCTACATGGCTTTAAGCGTGTTCTAGCTCTGTAACACCCTTTCTGTGACCCTTCACAGGTGTCTAACTCTTATGAAAAGAAATTAGAGCCTTGAAATGGGAGTGTTTAAATAATTTCCAGCAGAACTTTGTCCTAAAGGGTTGTCTGGATCTTGTCCTCTTACAAGTTGCATTGATATTGCTCAACAAACGAGGGACAGGGGCTAGACCCTAAAGCCAAGTGGTTCAGACAACCCTGCGTGTCCACCACCTAGCCTGCTCTCCTGCCCCCTCGGTTGCTTCCAGAGCACAGGCCAGTCTTGGATGGGACACTTCTGAGGTCATCCATCTCCCAAAGTCCATTTTGCATAGGTTTTCTACAACCTGGGGTTAGTTATTGCTCTCTGAGGAGGACCCAAAGGCTGATCCTGTGCCTCAGTGTCGCAGATGGAAATATTTGACATGGTTATGATTTAGCAGTGATTCAGAGTTTGTTAATGATTTGAGATGTATCAAGAGGTTGAATTTCAGCAGCACTTAATCATTAATCGGTTTAAAGATTTACGAAGTGACTGATTTAACACAACAATTGAACAGACTTAATTACAGATTAGAAGATGGCAAGATTCATGCTAACTTACTATACGGTATCCCAAATCAACACATATACCTATGAGTGAAAGCACAGATCTCACACTAGTGCATATACATATAAGCAAAGTGTATAAGCGCACATATACACACACTGCACTCTATAAACGCTGCGATCAAAGGTGCCTTAGTATTGCACAACTCTCATGAGTCGAGGGTACCCCTTTTAACTCCTGCTCGTGCACGGACAATTGGAACAACATCCACATCCATAAAGCTAAAGTATATATCATAAACGTGAAAGTGGAGATGTGGATGAAAGAGAGGCTAGCCTATAGTTAAAATTTCCCTTTTCCCAAGTTTAGAGTAAATACTCACAATGCATCGGCATTCCTCAATGTGCGATAACTGAGGCTCAAGAGGGGCTGGCTCGCCCTGGCCTTCTAGTTATCAAGATGTTTGCCTGAGCAGTATCCATAAGAGCTCAAAGGGTCTTTACTAGAATTGCTACTTATAGGATCCAAGATCATTGACTGTCATCAGGTACTTTTCCACTCCGACCTAGCTCCAACAGTTATGCAAGCCCAGAACTTGCTAGGATTTGAGGTCCTGGTACCCCCTCTCTGTGGCCACGCTCCATATGTTGTCAGGAGTGATTGATTTTAGTTATCATTTTCAAACGGTAGGAACCATGGGAATCAGGTACACTAAGGGGTTGCCGTAGTGTTCTAGTCTGTTGCTCTCCACCTTTTCTTTCTTTCATGTTAGACCATGATGTATCGTTCTGGTCCATTGAATTATTATGTCTCCCGGTTGGGGGTAAACCACACCAAATACCGAGAGGCCAAAAAGTGGGGGGGAGTTGTACCACCACACTCAGCCGGGGTAGGGGAGGAACATGACATGGTGCCTGGTGGCTGGACCCCACTGCTGCCCATTCATCATCAGGGGCAAGGTCATTGCTCCTTCTACTGACACCGCATATAGGGGTAAAAGAACCAAGGCCATCCGAGCAAGGTCCACGTGACATTGCCGCATGTAGCTCAGCTCAAAAAAGGTCTCTAGGGCTACCTGAAGGCATTTTTAACTTTTAAAACTCAAGGGTTAGATCAACTGTTGTTACTAAAGGTGTTTTAAAGCTGGTAAACAAGTGAGGCAAGATCTCAGAGGGCAGCAAGAAGGATCTGGTTTCCTCAGACCTCTCTTTTGTCCCTTCAAAATAGGGCTGCGTAGCTCTAAGCTTTCTTGACTCTGTCCTCAGGGCCTTTAGGAGTGATAGCAAACTGGTGACTGCAGGATAATTCACACTAAAGTGACTCACTTTGAGTTCCTGGTGTCTGCAGTTTGCCAGCTTCTGATGGTCTTTTTTGGGACTTCTTCTGGAAGTCAACGTGACAGCTGCCAGGGATGACATTAGGTGGTTGTTAGTCACATGTGACACAGCACAGGTGATGGCACAGCCTTTTGTAAAAATATTTTAGAAAAAAAAACATTTCCTGGAGTTCATTTAACACAGTTGGAGCTCCCAAAGCTCAATGTTCTGCAAACATTGCATGTGGCAGAAGCCAACCTGAGTCACAGACAGGATGAAGAGAGCCCAAATTCCCTGACTCCACATGATGTCCCCTCTAAAGCTTTGTGATGAAACCCCTGCACTCCCGGAGTGTGCAAACTGGTGACTACATCCCAAAGATAGCACGGCACTCTTGAAGGAGTCAGGCCTTTTCCATGGTGCATCTAAAACCATAGCCATCATTTCATAGGGCCATCTAGTAGAGGGGGATCATGGCTTGGCATGGCACCTCTCTTCAGGATCTGCAGCCTCATGGAGCCACCAAGCACTTTGCAACGAGAAATGTGTTCAACACTCTCCCCCTTTACCCCATCTACTGTCTGGATAACCCACCAGCACAGCACCACTGCTCTGGATTTAATCTTGCCCAGCAATTGCTGGGGAATGAGTGGTTCCAGGTTGGGCATGAACGGTTTTACTGGTGCCCAGGTGGGCTCGGAGCATCCCTACAGTGCCTGGGCAGAAGTTGTTTGGGTTGCTTGCGTCTTGGACCTGCTCCTCCACCTAGCCCAAAGAGACAAGCATTAAGGCACAGACTGTGCCCGAGTTCCCCTTTCCCAGGCGAACTAAGGTGGAGCGCACACCCTCTCCAATATCCGACCAGTTTATTCAAGGGCAGGCAGACCCACACTGAGCTGCTGGTGGCCACCTGCTGCTGGAAGAGCAGTGATTCCTGACTCCTGCCAGCTGCACCATGCAGGAAAGGACACGGAGGAGAGTCTTGCTGGGGGGTACACAGTCACAGGACAAAAGACAACAGCACAATCTGCAGCTTATCTTCTGCGTGAGCATGGGCAGACACTGGAACAGGGTCCCAGCGAGGCTGTGGGATCTCCATCCATGGAAATACTCAAAGATGGCTGAGGGGGGTAGGATTGTTCAGCCTGGAGAAAAGGAGGCTGAGGGGAGCCCTTCTCACTCTCTACAACTACCTGAAAGGAGGGTGTAGTGAGCAGGGGGGGTCGGGCTCTTCTCCCAGGTAACAAGCGATAGGACAAGAGGAAATGTCCTCAAGTTGTGCCGAGGGTGATTTAGGCTGGATATTAGGAAAAATTTCTTCACTGCAAGGGTTATCAAGCATTGGAACAGGCTGCCCAGGGAAGTGGTTGAGGCACCATCCCTGGAGGTATTTAAAAGCCGGGCAGACGTGCTGCTGAGGGAGATGGTTTAATGGTGGTTTTGGCAGTGTTAGGTTAATGGTTGCGCTTAGTGATCTGAAAGGTCACTTCCAACCTAGATGACTGTATGAGTCTGTGATTCTATGAATTATCCCGTGAGCCTACACTCAGAGAAAGCCACTGCCACCAGAGCTGTCGGTTGGCATCCCTGGCTGCACGCCGTCGTTTCGGGATAACAAGCCGTGGTTGTCAGGGAGGTTGCCAGGGAGGCTGACATCAGACATCCCTTCCCTATAGATTTTCGTGCACAGCAGCACCATCATTTCCTAATCTACAAACGAGGCGTGAGGGTACCCAGAGAAAGCCCCGGAGGGTGTTTTGCGTCACCAGCCCGGGTTGCCTAGCACTGCTGGGACCGTGGAGAAGGGGCACCAGCTCTGGAGGCTTGGAGGTTTTTTTCCCCCTGCGTGCCCTGTTTGAAAGCCAGACGTTGCTGAGGACGTAGCAGAGGAGCAACCGAGGCGATGGCAGCCGCGGCAGGGATGCTCGAGCTGCCCTTTGTCCACGATGACCAGCTCACCCGGTGCATGCGACTGCGATTCCAGAGCCTGCAGCAAAAAAACGTGAGGCCCCAGGATGGCGAGAAGCTGCTGCGTCCCAATGAGCACGTCTACCGAGTGGATTTCATCCGCCAGCACAACCTGCGCTTCCTCCGCTGGAACATCCAGCTGGAGAGAGCTGGGAAGGTCACGGTGACCGGCACCTCCCAGCACTGGACTCCTGATCTCACCCACCTTATGAACCGTCAGCTGCTGGAGCCGGCGGGCATCTTCTGGAAGAAGCCAGGGGCCAAGGAGGTGGAGTGCAACGAGGCAGATGCCCAGGAATTTGGGGAGCGGATAGCAGAGTTAGCCCAGATCCGCAAGGTGATGTATTTCCTCCTTGCTTTCACCGATGGCCTCGAACCAGCTCAGCTGAAAGGATCCATCATTTTTAAAGCCTGATCCCCTCTTGTCAGCCCTTCTTTTTCCAGCTGTGCTTTTGTCTTCATTTTTCTTTCTCTCGGTTCGGTTCTTGGTTCAGTTTTTACATGGTTCTTGGTTTTTTCTGATGGATGGCGCTGTGGAAAAATGGAGGAGAGCTCGGCGCTTCTGGAGCCCCTCAGCCCTGCGAAACATTCCCCATACCTTCCCTCCTCAGACTCCATCTGAATGATGGGGAGGAGGGAGCCGTGAGCTTGCTGCTGCGTTTGCCTAGAGTATAAGACTGCATGCTTGTGAATTCAGCAGGGATTCATCAGGTCTGACTGGCACAGGGTCTTGCCGGCATGGAAATATGAGGCTGCCCTAAGCCTTCCAACTGTGTCACCTGCACACCAAAAGCCTGATGGAGAAATAAGAAATTGCCATGCTAGAAACAGGAGAGACAATCCAGAGAGACCCTGGGCTTCCAATTTCCATCTTAGACATAAAAAAGGAAGGGATTGTTCACCATGCAAGGGTGGTGAGTGCTTGCAGCCTGCTACGACTGTGGCTGCCTGATGTCTCTGAAGACCAGTCCCATGGAGGATCACCTTGCCATGAAGCTGGAGTACCTTTGGACATGCCGCATCCTGCAGATTGCAAACCCCCTGCACAAACTGGTGCAGGGAGGTTGGACCACCCTTTTCCTGACGGCCACTACCGTTTCTTCCTGGAGGTCACTGTGGGGAGGTGGTGTGGCTCTCCCCTTTCTCCTCCCGGCTCCTGCTCAAGCCATAACCATCAGCGGGAGTTGTTAGGAGTTGCACCTGGACTTTGGGGGATGGCTGGTACTCCAGCACACTGCTCACCTAGAGGTTCTTGGTCCCGAGATGGGTTGGAGCAGGCGTGCATGTGTGCGCAGAGCCACGCAAGTGAGCCAGCAGGTCAGGGCTGGCTGGTCTGAGCCAAGGTTGCGTTCCCTGCAGCAAAAACAATTGGTGCCTTGCTGTGGCCTTAAAGCACCCATGAAAATATTTGTTCTGAAGCATCTCTAGAGAGCCGTGAGGCTGCAGAGCGCTTTGCAAACCACAGAGCAGGAACCTGCTGCTGCTGGCCCCCAAAAGCAGTATCTCCTACCCTCTACAGATGCTGAGACAGGGAGCGGTGTCTGGGTGGCCATGGGAGCAGAGAGGGGAGATGGCAGCTTTGTAAGTTTAGGAATAGGAGGGTGTTTTGTGCCTGTCTTGTTCCATAGCTGTGGATAAACTACTAACTTTGGTCGTTCCCTTTTCCTTCACCAAAAATCAAGGCTTTGGTGAAGCTTCTTGAGATCCGTAGACAGAAATGTCCTTTGAAAGAGCCAAGTATTACTACAATTGGTCCTTTGCTAAGATTGCACTCAAATGCAGGTGATTGCCCCTCAAGGTACGGCCTGAGATTTTCCTGAGATGTGTAAGGAGAGGGTAATGATGGGAAAGCCAGGACAAAGTGACTTTGTACCCATGGTCTCCTGACTTGTGCGGGAGATCATGCACAAAAGAGTCCAGCCTCTTCTTCAAAGCCTCCAGAGATGCAGACTCCATGCCCTCCCCAGCCCAACAATAGTCTATAAAATGATATGCATAAGCTATTCCAGGCAGAGAGGAGAAGGAAAGCAGGAAAATCAGCTACTGGCTGGAGAGATGGTGGGAGCTTTGAGCCTTGCCCACAACCAAAGCTCAGCATACAGCCGTGCCATGGGCATTGACAAAGAAGTTGATGTCTTTGTTTAGACCCCAAGAAATGCTGGACTTAATGAGAAGAGATAAAAGTGGATGCATCCCTGCTTGGCCATGGCGTGGACCCACTGTGAGCCAAACCCACTTTTAGAGTCCTGGCAGACTTTCCCATAGGAGACCCCTCCTTGTCCATTGCAGCGCAAAGCTCCTGACTACAAACCACATTAGACCCAATAACAGGAGCCAATGCCAACATCCAAAGGGCATGCCAGGTCTCACAGTATGCCATTGCTACGTTGCTGGTTGCTGGAGTAGAATTCTTGCTGCAGATACTTTGCTGGGTATTGATGTACCACTGTAAATAAAAGCTTAGTCAACAGGGTTCCCCTTAAGGACCGAGGCTGTGCGTGTTTTCTTCATGCTCTTTCTGGAAGCTGGCCCAATCCTGCAAGCAATAAAACAGCACCCACCAATTTTCAAGTCACTGTTGGTATTTTTGAGCACCTTTTTATCTTCTGTAAAAAGTAAAATGAACTTTTACTTCTTTTTCTCTTGGTGTGAAAGGCTTAATGGAGCATTTAGCGGTTTGTGTGGTTTGGGGAAGGGTTTGAAGCTGGACGGAGGAGGCAAAACAACCCTCAGGTGGATTCTCCTCTCCATCAGAGCTGGGGGTGGGAGGTGAGTGGGGCAGTGTGGTCTCTTTGCTGCAGGGAAGATGAGCCTCTTTATACCATTCACTGAAACTCTCCCTACACAATTCCCAGGGAAATTTCATCCTGGTTTGTACCGTGGTTCAGCAGATTGGCACAGCTGGGTCCCTCCCTGCCCTTCCTGAGCTGGCAAGTTTCCAGCAAAAGAGCCCCTGCTTGGAGGAATTGGCATCTACCAGTTCCTCCTCCTAATTGGGAACATTTCTCCAGAGTCACGGGTGCCTTTTCTCTTAATTAAACATTCCTAAGAAAAATAAGAAAAGTCCTAAACCAGCTTAGGGAAATGTTACAAATTAAATCTGGAACCTGGTGCTTCTGGGTTCCCAGTTTACCTGTCTGAGCCCTTTCTTTCACTGTAAGTTTGTCCCACTAAAGGGTCGTACAGCTGCAGATTTTGGGAGCCCCTAAGTAAAAAGCAGCACAGTTGGGTGAATTAGGAGAGATGGTCTCCACTGCTTTGGCATCACACAACCAAGTTGTGTCCAGGATTCAATGGAATCTTGTGATGGGCGGTCCATGGCATGCTCTCCAGCATCCACTGAGGAGGGATGGAGATGTCTGGGGAGGTTTCCTGGGAGTGGGTGGGAGCTGTGGACCTCAGTGATATGGTGATCTCCTGGAGGGCTCTGGCCTCCAGCTACTGCTGGGGTTTGTAGATGTGCCCCAGGTTAATCCTTTAGGTAATACGCATCATCAGGTCAAGGCAGGGGTTGTGCTGTATCCCCGATAGGCACCACGTCCAGAGCTGCCACCGCTCCCCTACAGCCAGGAGAGTCACAGACACCTTGGCCAGGGGGGGAAGCAACTGGAGGGATCCTCGGCCTGGGTGGGATGCTGTGCTCTGGGGGGAGCTGGGGAAAGGAACCTGATGTTTGAGCTCACACCTTGCTCTTTGGCACATGGAGGATAGATTGGGCTCTGGAGATTGGGCTCCTCTTCTTTCCCCTTGGGTTGGTGTAGAAGCACGACCAGTCCTTGCCCTTGGATCCCGCGCTGTGTGAAGGCTGATCACTTTTTCAGTGGCAGAGTGTTTTCAGCACTGCCCCCAAATGAAGGGACAGAGGAGGATGGTGGGAACCGGTATCTCCTGCCACCACTGACAGCAACGTCGAGTCTCAGAACCAGCCGGCTGGAAGCTGTCGCTACCAGCTCTGGCTGACAAGCCGCCTCTAATCAATGCCATAATCATTTCTAAGCCCGCGTTAATAACAAGTTGATTAGCAAAATGGTCCCCTATGACAATTCATTAGGATGAGCTCCAGTCAGGAGGGAATCGATGGGGGCTGATGGAGGGCTGTCTGACCTTCCCTGGCGCTGTCCCAGAGGAAGTCTGGGGCATCATTGCTAGCACTCCTGGAAATTGCCAAACCCTCCAAAACTGGCGCTTTTTCATGGCTCTGTCTGCTTTGATTCAATTGATCCAGACAACTCAGGAGTGCCAGTGAGCTCTCAAGGCTGATGGCATCATTAATATTTCAGTGTAGGAGCAATAAAAACCCTGAGCTGGATGGTTGCTGGTAGCTGAGGAGTTGGGGGTCTGTCCAGAGAGAGGGCTCTCTGCAGGGTTATGGCTTCATGATGGCAGCCAAAAAAAAAAAAGCACAAAGCACTCTGGCAACTGGACAAGGACCAAGGAATGGTGCAGAGGGTCTCCCGATGGCCCAGGATTTCCTGAAGAGCCTCTTTCAATCCAGCGTGGCTGTGTCCCGTCCTATCCCACCCCAACACTAGCAGCTGTGTCTGCAGGACAGGGATTATTTGGTGTATCAGAACGGTATTTTCCCCATGGGCCCGGTGGAGTTTTTTCCTCGCTTAGGTCATGATGCTATGGGAGCAGGTAAATAAAGAAGCAGAAGTGTGGACAGTTGGTCACATTACTGCCGCTGAATCAGTCAATACTTGTCAACTATCAACTACACTAACTGTACATGGCCTCACAGCGCATGAAGAAAAACCATGTGGCCTTCACCCTCAACAAAAGCTAAACTGTGGTGGGACGGTTCCTTGCTGTCTGCCTCTATGTCCTGTTTCTAAACAAAATGCACATCTTCCTAGTTGTAGCATCTGTGTATGGCTGTGCCCTTTTCTGTCCCAACTGTGGGGTGCGTTTTACATCCAAAGCTAAGCTGGTGGTGCCTGCAGACATGAAGGACTATGGACTTTGGCAGTTACCCTTCGCCTGTGCCTTGTCCCACTGACAGTACAGATGGCAGTGGCACCAAACCTACACTCCCTCAGCCCCTCGCCTGCTCTAGAGTTTCTTTCACACCGGGTCCTCTTTTCCTTCTTTCAGCAAGTCATTTCCTGTGCTTGCTTGGATGAGTATGGCAGCTCTTGATAGGGAAGAACAGGGACCTTGAGGGGATGAGGATCTTCCTTTTCCCACTTTTATTTAGTAGAGTAGATGTACCAGAGCGTCTGGTCCCTGTTTATTACCACCAGGTAGATGAATACAACACTTGCTTTTGGGCCAGTGAAGTCACACCAGAATCAAGTAAGAGGATCAAAGAAAGTGACATCTCTTAGTGGTACCCTGCTGACACTGAAATGAACAAAATGTGGTCCTAAAAATAACCATGTTTGGTCACACCAAGGACTCTTCTGTTCTAATAGCCTATCTATAGCAGTAGGTGGCAGCAGATGTCCAGGGTAGAATTATAAGAAAGAAGATGGGGGTCTTTAACTCCATCTTCCAAGGCACAATGAAGTCTAAGCTATTCCAGTACATGGTAGTCTTGTCTGTACTGGAGGAACCAGATCCAAAATCTGGTCCCAACAGACTGTAAACAGGTCCCTCCTTGTCATATTCTTCCTTGTCTTTGATTTTGTCTGAATTAGTTCTGGGATGGGAGTCAAACCCAGCAAAAAAGGGAACAACCTAGGTGCATGTGCCTCCTCTCTTGCAGGTCATCCCAGACTGGAAGGAGCAGGAGTGGAATCCCGAGAAACCTGAGAGCTATGTGGGGATCTTCCACTTCCAGTTCTGGCGTTTTGGTCAGTGGCTGGACGTGGTGATAGATGACCGCCTGCCTACACTCCACAACCAGCTCATCTACTGCCACTCCAACTCCAGGAATGAGTTCTGGTGCGCCTTGGTGGAGAAAGCTTATGCCAAGTAGGTACCTGGGCAGTTGCAGAACAAACCGGGACCTGGGCACCCTGTTTTTCCTCTCTGTTAATTCATCAGTTGGTTTGCATCAGTGGAAACAACAGCTTTCTTGGGGAGGAGTAGGACATATCTCAGACAGACAGAAACTGTAAAAAAAATTCTGTTCTAGCCTTAATTGACTCTCAAAGCAAAATACCCTCCAACTCCGCATTTGTTTGAGTAACACGTACCCTAGGGATTTCAGGTCCCTTTGTCCTATGACAGCAAGAGCGCTGCAGGCAGCATGGGCCTTATTTTTCACCTTGGTTTTCTCTCCTCACCCACTGAAAGTTGTTTTACAAATCTCTGTTCTCCAGGCTGCCTCAAGAACTGTCCTAAACCCCTTAAAATGTCAGGTCAGTATTGTTGTGCCATCCCTGTCACCCTCTTTCAGGTTGTCAGGTTGTTACGAGGCGCTGGATGGAGGTAACACAGCTGATGCCCTGGTGGATTTTACTGGTGGAGTCTCTGAACCGATCGACCTGACTGAAGGGGACTACGTCACTGATGAAGCCAAGCGAAACCTCCTCTTTGAGCGCGTCTTGAAGGTGCACAACCGGGGAGGCCTCATCAGCTGCTCCATCAAAGTAAGCAAAGTTACCTGCATGGTCACGGTGTCATGGGAATAGCCATTTTAGGATGCAGTCTTCTTACACTGTGGGACACTTTTAAATTAGATCAGATAAATTATGGCTAAGGGTTCCTACTTCTTCCTGTGAATTGCAAAGGGAGTCAAGCCTGGTTGCCAGCCCTCTTGATTCCTCATTGCTATGTCCAAGAGCCCAGATTCATCACCATCAATGTTAGGAAAGGAGTAACTTCAGAGAAAGGGATTTTGGTGTCTGCACGTGGACATATGTACAAACACTGGGTTCCAGACCTCCCATTATAACCAGTAGGATGAGTCTTACTGGTTGACAGCATGGGAGCTCAGAGACCTCGTGCAGCGGATGAAGACTAGGAAGGAACTAGCACCTAAAATGGCATCTGGTACATCTCTCAAAGCAACTGGCTCTCTCCCTGAGTATCAGTGCTCTCCTTTTCAGCTCAGAGCAACCTAGAGGGAAATCTGAGCTCTCTTTTTTTCCCAGCCCCTGCAAAGGCACATCCCCCTGGTACGAGCACTGTTTGTGTCCCTCTGCCCAGGCCACGTCGGCGGCTGACATGGAAGCCCGCCTGGCCTGCGGGCTGGTGAAGGGCCACGCATACGCAGTGACGGACGTGCGGAAGGTCCGCCTGGGCCACGGCCTGCTGTCCTTCTTCAAGTCCGAGAAGCTGGACATGATCCGCATGCGCAACCCGTGGGGCGAGCGGGAGTGGAACGGCCCTTGGAGCGACACGTGAGTTAGGACAGGCAGCAGCAGCAGCTTCTTTGTTGGTGGAAAAAAATGGGCTAGAGCAAGCCTCGAGGCATGAGACAATTTGGCTACATTCACACTCGTAGAATAACGTTGTACGGGCGGTTGTGGGATGCTGCTTCAATCCACGTCTTAAACCCCTTTCACTGGGGTAGATGCATTCCTTGCCCTGGGGTCCCTGGAGAACAGCAGGAGGGTGGCGGAGCTTGGCAGACCTTCTCATTAAGGCTCTGATGGTGTTGTGGTGAAATCACCAGCATGTTCACACTAGTCAAGGGTAGTTATAGCTCACCTTTCCCCTCGCACTCTTGTTCCTGCAAAAATAGCACCCACCAGAATCAACCACTGCCACCACTGACTGCTGTGGGGTCTGCATGGGATGAAGAAACAGATGTAACCCGACCCTTTGGCCAGAGTCCATTATGTTTATCTTCACTGATAGGGTTGTGATTGTACTGGCCAAACAAAATCTTGCCAAGCTGGATTCGGCTCCACTGGTAAAGAAGGAAGTTGAAGCTCCAAGTCATGCGGCGCTCCCCTCATGTTTGGAATATGAGCTAAGCAGAGCAGTGTGGGGACTGGTTGCGTGGCTGGAGCTTTAGAGAGGCCTTGAGCCCTTGAGAGATCCCACTGAGGCCAAGTCGCCTCTTGAATTCTTGTGTTTCCCTCACAGTAATGATCCTGTACTCTTCCCGCAGCTCTGAGGAGTGGCAGAAAGTGAGTAAAAGTGAGAGAGAGAAGATGGGGATGACAGTGGAAGATGACGGAGAGTTCTGGTGAGTCTGTCTTGAGGTTGTCACCACAGACAATGCCCACAGAGTCCTCCCACCCCATGAAGCATATGAGTCATTTCCGTGTAAACAGCTATCCAGAGCAAACAACCTTCCAAACCCTAGGATCTTTAGTGAAGCCTCCTCCTTGAGCCCATGGATATCAGCTTTGGATGGCCATGACCCTAGGATTGCAAGCTGCGCTGTATCACAGTGGGTCAAACTGTTTCACCAGGGTACTGGGAATCTGTTGTGAACGTCCTGTACAAACATGTACCCACGTGTGGAGGAAGGGACACTACTCTGCTTCTCTCATTCCAAAACACAAAGCTCTATTTTTAAACTGAATAAGTATTTACTGTGCGCATGGAAAAGGGTATCTCCATCTCTTGTTATTCATCAGCCATTAGAGGCTACCAACATACTGTCTCTATCAGGTGATCAAGAAAACCCCCTGAAGGGAATGAAGCAACATAACTCAGCTCTGTCCTTCCCTGACTTAGGATGACCTTTGAAGATTTCTGCAAATACTTCACGGACATCATCAAGTGCCGTCTCATCAACACGTCCTACCTGAGCATCCACAAGACCTGGGAGGAGGCAGTGCTACATGGGGCATGGACCAGAAACAGTGACCCCTTGAAGAACCGCTGTGGAGGATGTATCAACCACAAGGACACCTTTTTGCAGAATCCCCAAGTAAGTCATGGAGCAGAGGACCTTCTGGAGTCTTCACACATGCTTGCAAGTGTTTAAATTTCCTACAGGGACCTAGAAGACCAAAATGGCTACCAGACCTCTAGTAGATTAAATGTGCTTATGACTACTCTCTGGCTGAGACCCCTGGCATAGCATGACCAGCTACCAGGCCAACTTTGTTAACTTTATCCCTCTTAACCTGGGAGACTGCATCCAAGTGCCTGGTGTAGAGTGTCTTGGCACAGCAAACTGTGCCACTAGGTGGCAGAGATAGCTGGCGCTAGTCAAACAGGGCCAGGAACCATTGCCAACAATTTGCATGGCTGAATGATCAATTTCTAATTCCTTTGCCCAAACCTTGGCATAGCTAAAGTTACCAGTATTGGTGTAGTCTATAGGGCCATTTCCTTGTAGCCTGGCCTTCAAAAAAGGCCCTGCTCTGAAGTTCATCTCCTGGAACGTGCTCTTCTGTCCTGTCCTCCTCTAAACTGGGGTTCTCAGTAATGTGAGACAAGTTCTTGTGAGTCCTTCAACTAACAAGCTGGTTAGATGGTCTGGTCCATTGCAGGAGTTGTCATTGAGGGTGTGGGAGAGTTGTTTTCTGCTCCCAGCTCCGTATTAGCCTTCATCTTATGTCTCTGTGAACATCAGTTCCTCCTTCCATGCCATGGAGGACTTGTGGCAGACTGCAAGGAGGGAAACTCTCTGGTATGAGGCCACATCTGGACTCCTTGGATTCTGCTGAACAATTCAAAGACTGGATTTACCAGTCTTTTCTAAGATGAGCTAAAAAGTCTCTGGCTTAGCAAGATGATACCAAGTCCTAAGAGGAGTGGGTGTGGGCTCTGAATGGTGGTACTGAAGCCAGGTTGTCCCTGCAGTGAGGCGGGTGAGGAGAAACAGAGGTCAACTCTACTGTTTGTCCACACCCACCCGTTCCCGATGATCCTGTCTTAGAAGTCCTCCCTCACCTTTCTCCCTTTGCTTCTAGTACGTGTTTGATGTGAAGAAGGCAGAAGATGAAGTGCTGATCTCCATCCAGCAGAAGCCAAAAAGGACCAGTCGCAAAGAGGGCAAAGGAGAGAACCTGGCCATAGGCTTTGATATCCATAAGGTAGATCGTGGATCCTGCATGTTGGCCTCAATCCCCCTGTAAATTTGTTAGTGGTGGAGCAGTACATCAGACCTGCATGACCACTGATATTGTTCATTTAAGCATTACTCTGGGAGTCCCTGGGGTGCCTTCAGCACAGCCTGACCCCCTCTAAAGATGGTGAGAGATTTCAGAGGTGAACAATGATAGTGTGGACAAGTTCCCCTTCCTAAAAGCAATGGTTATTCTGTTATCTCCAAATGATGAAATCTGTTCGACTGATCCTTATGTGTTGCTTATGGGGCCCCAGTGTCAAGCTGGGATACAAGAAAGAACAAGTTCCTGCACCAACAGAGTTGGGAGAGCCATGTCCACACTTATTTTCCATCTGGCCCAATTGGGACCATTTTTCTGGTTCTCTTAACTCCAGCTCTTCTGGCACTGTGGGGTCAGTCCTTGCAGTCTGGCTTCCCAAGGTGGATATCAATACATTGGCACTCAGTTCTGTCCTGCTGACCGTCCCGCCGTGGTCTCTGCCCAGGTGGAGCTGAACAGGAACTACCGGATGCACACCCTGCAGCAGAAGGTGGCCAGCTCCATTTACATTAACTCCCGAAGCGTCTTCCTGAGGACGGACCTGAAGGAAGGCCGCTACGTCATCATCCCCACCACTTTTGACCCTGGTCATGTAGGCGAGTTCCTTCTCAGGGTTTTCACAGATGTGCCTTCAGATTGCCGGTAAGGAGCAAGAGCAATGATGGGAGAGAGCCCTGTGCTTTAGATGTGTGGTTTTCCTGATTGGAATTGGTCATAGCCTTGTGTGGAGCTGGTGGTTGGCTTCCTTTCAAGGGTGGCCAAGAGACAGGGCATCTTGATAAGGTCCTACCACAGACACGCAGAGAAGCTCCCACTCTGATTCTAGGCATGGCACGGAAGAGTATCCCAAACCCAGGTTGAAGAGGTTGGACTGGGGAGCAAAGTCTGACAGTGGACAGTGCATAGTCCTTCCATCCTGCTGGAGCAATCTCTTTGGGCTGCCCATGGGATAAGGCTGGACACCTCTCAAAGGCCATATGTTTTTCCCTGCAGAGAGCTGACACTGGATGAGCCACCACACACCTGCTGGAGTGGGATGTGTGGTTACCCGCAAGTGGTGTCCCAGATCCATGTCCTTGCTGCAGCCGGGCTCAAGAATGAGGACTCCCAAGGAGGTACTGACCTTTCCTTGCCTGTTGTCTAGTCCTGGAGGAGTTGGGAGGTGGTTGCTTCAGTGGGAAAAGGGCGAGGTGTTTTCATGATGTGGGAGGTTTATGGGATTTATGTCCTCAGATATTTTTTTCAGAGAACATGCCCGATTCAGGCCCCAGGGGAGAAAAAATTCCATGGAGAATCAAACCCACTTCTTGCTATGGACATGATCTGGGACCTGTTATATTTAGGCTGTTGTCTAATATCCCCAGGAGATCCTCCCAAAACTTCCCCAAAGCCCTTAGCAGTGATCCTATAACAATCTGGGCTTTCTTCCTGAGTGTGAGCAGCTGTAAAAGTCAGGAATCTCATCTAAAGGCTTTTTAATACGGAGGACAGAGAAGCAATGGAACAGGCTGATGTGTTGGCGTAGCCTTCATCACTGGAGGCTGGATAAATGTCTATCAGTAGAGTGTAGGTCAAATTTACCTCATCTTGTGATGATGTGGATTGAGGGCCTCTCCTTCTATTTCCTATAAGTCCCACTCCATGTTTGGCTCCTAGGAGCCCTCTGAGATGACCTCAGCCACCACCAGCACAGTTCAATGTATGTCTCCCCCCTTGGTCCTCTAAAGGTTCATTTTCATGGTCCTACCATGCTCTCTCATGCAATTTTAACATCCAGCACTTTTCTTGCATGAAAGACAGCAGCAGCACCATGCCTCGCCATGTCCTGCAGCCGCACAGAAGCTCGTGGCACGAGCCCCATGTTCAGTCTTCCTGGGACATCTGGACCAAGAAACTCAGGGATAGTGATGGCTGGTACTGGAAGATTGTTGAAGTAGAGGTGAAAGGCCTGGAGGGTGTGATGAAGAAGCAAATACCTTTCCTCCATGGGAATGGAACAGATCCTAGCCTTTCTCCCCCATCTCCTGAGCCAAGGTCATGTGTTGAATGTAGCAAGGGTTAGCCAGTCACTTTCAAGCCAAATATAAAGTGGAGAAATTGAAAACTTAAAATTTGAAAAATCTAAATTAAAAATGTAATTGAAATCCTTTTTTTTTTTCCCACCCAAGCATTATTATCAGGGTTGCATATCACTAGAGCCCTGAAAATGATGAGCAGGATCCTTCCTTAGGGCAAAGATTAGCCCAATTTGCTTATTTATCACATGCCATAAAGCGAGTCCTCCTGCCTTGTCTGGAGTTTGGGAGGGAATTTTCCCCTAGATATGTTGCTTTTTCTTGGGTTACTCAAAATAGTTAAGTGTGTCTGTAGCAATGCAGGGAAATCTGTAACTAAAAGTCACTGAACTGTTCACAGAAACAAGGAGATTTATTTTTTTCTTCATACAAGTGTACATGCAGGTTCTGGAGACATAAAATATCTTTATTTTCAGCCAGAGGCTGCTGGGAATAGCTTTTTTTCCAGCTGTTTTCCAGCTGTTCAGCTCCCACCACCAACAGCCTGCATGTTCAGTGCTTTCCAGTGCAATGGCATCTCTCACACTACTTTGGAAATAGTGATTCACAGATGGGAATTTGGCTCTGGCTGATGGAATATGAGGATTTAATGGGACATCCCAAAAGACAAGGCTAGTTTGGAAAAACAGCTGTGAAATCCAGCAGCTGTGTCCCACCAGGGGAGCCAGGTCCTTGCAGACAGAAAGCGAGTGAGGAGGTAGTCTGGCAATTAAAGACGTGCTTCTTAAATCCCAGGCCCTCAGAAGATGGTGGTTTGTTCCTCCTCATTTCCACAATTTCCTTGGACAAGAAAACTCATCCACCCGGTCTGTGTTTCCACCATAGCCATTAAAGCTCATGGTGAGAAAATGCATTATGAACTTTAAATTTCCATAGCAATAGCTCGTTCTCTACTGAAATTTCCCAAACAAACACTTGTTTCCTAAGGGGAAAATGTTCACTAGTCCTCTCCTGGAAGCTCAGCTACCATGCAGCTGTAGGCTAATAGTCTCTGAACTTGGTAACTTTAGTCTCGTTGTGGCCTGCTTGTTCCCCATGACTGTCTTGTTCCAGATCAAATCTTGTGATAACCTTCCTTTCTCACTGACCTGTTACACATCCCTTCATGAATCTCTCCTCTGGCTTCCCACTTACCCATTTTTTCTGCTTTCATCTCCTCCCCTTCCCTCTCATTTCCCCTGGTTGCCCCCCATTGTCCAGTCTTTCTCTTCTCTATGTCTCACACTACCACCAATGAGCCTTTTTGGCATTTTGATCTTCTCCCTGAATTCTCGTGCACAGCAAACACTCTAAGAACCATCTTTACCTCTAAAAACCTTTTAAATACATTTCCATCCTAAGGCTCCCCGTTCACTGATTGCTCACCAAACCTTCCCGGCGCCCATTTTTGGATCTCATAAATTAGCACACCTTGGCACTTAATTTTGGCTCAGCATTGTGCCGTCTCTCGTCGCCTTGACCACGCAGCATTTTTCTTATCCCAACATTAGTTGTTATACTGACACCCCCTGCAGCATTTGAGTCTCACTAAGTTTAGGAGGAAGGTGTGCCAATGGTTCATGCACAGTCCCTTCTAAGGCAGCTACTTATCGCCTTAAAGTAAAACCAAAGTTAGCCTGGCTTGGGAGTATATGAGCTGCAGTGAAAGTAAGTGGTTTTTTGCAGCTTGAAGGCCTTTGCCTTCTTGGTATTTCCTGATGTGAAACAACCTCTGTGAGCCTGTTTCTCTCTCCATGGCTTTATTTCTGCCTGCCTTCATGAGAGCAAATCCTGAAAGAAGAGTTGAGCAAGGCAGTGTCTTCCATGAGAGAGTCACCTCAAAGGTCAGGAGGATTTGGAGTGATGAAGGAATATTTATGCAGAATATGGGGTCAAGGAAGAGGCGACCATCACCGCCTGCTGCCCAGGGACAGTGTCACCTAACAGAACTCAGCCTGAGACCAACAGCTGAGCTTCATGAACATCATCTGGGGTGTGATGGACTCTTTGGCAGATATCCATCTCCTGTGGTAGGGTATGGAGGAAAAGTGCGGCATGACACTGCAGGAAAAGGACTCTGAGGACTTACAGAAGCCACAACAAAGAAAAATTTCCCTTTTCTCTCCCCAGGAGCTGACCCTTATGTGATCATAAAGTGCGAAGGGCAAAAAGTTCGCTCTCCAGTGAAGAAGAACACGGTGTCTCCAGAATTTGATGTGAAAGGGCTCTTCTACCGCAAGAAACCGGGACAACCCATCATTGTTCAGGTACCCGGCAGGCGAGCAGTGAGCTGAGGGAGGGACACCCTCTCTCGCTTGGACCCCCCCCCACCTGCCTTCCCTTCACACTGTCCACAGCGGGTCTGCTCCACAAGGCTGAGCATCATGAGTTCATGCAGCTCAACCACTCACCACCATGGCTGAGCTGCGGCAACTGCTAAATGCATGTCCTTCACCCCTCTCGGTTACAGAGTGACCCCACACACGCCTCGACCACCTCCACGGCTCCAGCTCAGAGCCGGTCTCCAGTAACCCCTTCTCCTCCCCAGTGCATGAAGGTCGGCTGAATCCCCCAAGGGGCTGCCCTCCTGTCTGTTTTGTTTCCCCAGATCTGGAACCACAACTTAATTAGCGACGAGTTCTTGGGCCAAGTGGTGCTCACGGGGGATCCCAGCGACCGGCAGTTGGTGCACACCCTGCATCTCCAGGACAAGGGGAACAAGAGATCGAATGATCTCTCTGGAACCATTGCTGTGAGGCTGCTCAGCAGTAACATCCTCACCAATGTCTAAGTACTCAAGGACTCTTCTGCTGATGCCACATATGTGTATATAAACATTCACATATACATACATACATATATATATATACACACACACACAGCCTACCTACCGTCTGCAAGGTGTATATGAACTACGCATGCATTCCACCCAAAGGAGCCAGTCTTGTGTTTTCAATGTTAAAAAATGGTGCCTTTTTGGGGAACCGCAACGATCCTTCTGCTGGCGTCCTCCGCAGCCCCCATCTTGCCGCCCAGTGCCCTGTGGGATCGCTGTGGATGTGCCGTGTGTCCTGACAGCCAGAGCACAATGCCCTGATGCTGTTTGTTTACACAGGCTGGCACACAAGTGCCACCACGCACACGTGTGGCCACCGCGGTCCCACCAGCCGCTTCAGTGCATCTTCGATGTGTCTGCTTGGTTGTAGAGTAGCATGTGTGGAGTCGTCACCCGTGAAACTGCCATGTAATCGCTTCTCTGTGGAGGCACCTCAGCAAAGGAGAAGTGGGAAAATAGATTGGGGCCTTTTGGATGTGTTCTGGGTATGATGGGTTTGCATACTGCAACTGGAAGGACAATGCGCCAAGGCAATCCCAAATCCACGGGGGCAAGGAGACTAAAGGCTCCATCATTTTAGGGACAAGCTGTCTCCTCCTGAGTCTTGTTCAACCCCAGGCAACTCTGAAGGATGCAAAGATGCCAACAACCACGGTGGGACAACTCTTCTTCTGGGGTCAAGTTTTGAATCTCTCTGGACTCAGCTCCTGCGCGTGCCTCTCGAAATGCCATGGTGCCTGCTGTCTCCATGTCTTCGTGTCCCCATCCCAAAAGCTCACCCCAGTAGCTGGGTTGGATTGTCTGCTGGGGCCATTCAGTGTTAAGATAAGGGGAGATGAGTTCCTCTGAAGGCCAAAGCATCAGGTCCAAGGGATGGGGAGCTTCAGTCAACGGGCTCCATCTTTACTGCTGCATACAGTGCATCATTTCTCAGTGCCTCGCTTTCCCAAATTCTTTTAAAAAATGGTGGGATTTTGGCTTGTACTAGAGGAGAGAAGAGGAGCGCTGCTCCCAGTGCAGCCTGAAAGTGCTGGGAATATTTAAGTCATCCCAGTGTCCATCTCTCACCCTTAATTTCCAGTCTCTGGGTTTGGAGGATGAGTTGCACAGTGCTAGAGCCAGTCTCACAAGCACAACCCAAACCTGTCCATGGGGCCACGTCCAGGGCCAAGCTCTGCTCCTGTTTGCCATGAAGGCTGGGTTTATCTTCCTTATTCCACTGGGTGGCAGAATCTGGCTTCTTGTAAACCATCCCAGATAAGCCAAACAACAAACCCTTCTCTGGCCTTTCAGCAGCTGATCAGGGCAGGTTTCAAAGGATTTTTTTTCCTCCTGTTTTTTAATTTGTTTTTTTTTTTTTTTTATTCATGTGCCTTTAAAAATGGAGCAAGGTAAGATTATTTTTTTTTTCTGGCAGATTTTTTAACAAGTAAATCTTTTGCAGTCACCTGCATGCAAGTGAAATGAATACATATCATGTAAACTTGTCATCGTGGTAAATTGTGGCCTGAGCAGAGTCCTCTGCCTGCAAGGACAAGTGAACACGAAAGCCTTCTTTTGCCATAGCAAGTAGGATTTCTGTTTGTCCTACGAAATGCCCATGTTTGTGCTGCAAGTCTGTATTTATTTTAAGTCCCTAAAGATCTGCTAAATCTATAACATGGTAAGATGTTCCCTGAAGTCACATTAGCTGCTAGCTCAATTAATTCTTGGTGCATCCAGAAGCATAGAGTACACTTTCATTGATTTCTGCAGGCTGTTGTTCCTCTTTCTTTATAGAATCATACAATGGTTTGGGTTGGAAGGGACCTTAAAGACCATCCAGTCCCACCCCTCTGTCCTGGGCAGGGACACCTCCCACCACCCCAGGCTGCTCCAAGCCCCGTCCAACGTGGCCTTGAACCCCTCCAGGGATGGGGCAGCCACAGCTTCTCTGGGCAACCTTCATCTTCAGAGTTTACCTCCTGTGGTTATGAATTGGGGTTTTGATCAAATTGCTTATTTTCTTAGGTCTTGTTTTCCAGGCTTAGAGGCAAGCAGTGGCCCACAGGAGGCTCTTTACAAGTCTCAGTTATTCCTGCCTTGTGCTGAGCACCCTCCAGCTCCCGGTGCCATCACTGGGACCTGGTTTAGTTCAGCATCTTACAGAATTGGCTTAAATGCTCCTAGTTTGGTAAAGTAGCTTTTTGACCACAAGGCCAAAGCAAATCCTTGAATTTGGGCAGACCAACTCAGAGATATTTTGACTTTATTCTGTTTTTTTTTTTTTTCGTTGTACTCACCACTGAAAATAAATGGAAGCATCATTGTGGAGCTAGAAGGCATGATTTAGGTCTTAGATCTCACAGGCTCACGTTGAATGGTATGTGAGAGGGACTGTGTTGCCCAAAGATACCTCACCTGGCAGGGGGAAGCTGTTTAGCTAAGGGAGACTATCCCAGGAACATCACAGGAGCTTCACACCACCATCAGCAGATGGGGTTACCCAGCCTGCCCGCATTAGCCTTGTTTTCTGAGGAAATCAGGCTACCGGTAGCTTCAGCAAACGAGAGCCATTGGGCCAGGAGTGCCCTGCCATGTGCCAAACTGCACCGGGATCCCCAAGGAACAGCGCTGAAGCTTGCCGAGGAGTAGTGATGCCCTGGTAATCATGGTCAGACTCCTTCCTACTTGAGAGAACTAAGCCATAATGAAAAGAAAGACAGCTTTTTAATAGCTGCTTCTTCAGAAAAAAAATCATCATGCTATATCAGGACCAAAATGTCTTAATATTTTTTTTCTTAATTTTTTTTTTAACTTTTGAAAAGTTAAAACAGAAGCCTTGTTCTCCCTACATTTCCAATGGGATATCAAAAATTACCTCTTCACTTGTTGGTTTGGGGTTTTTTTTTTTTTGGTCTTGTTTGGAGAGCAGATGGAGTTACTGAAATGCCATTCCTGATGTTGATGCCTTTTCTCTTTGAATGAAGTAAACAAAAATATTCAGGTTTTTTTTTTTTTTGTCTGAGGGGAGGGCAGGTCTGATAAGCACTTTCCAGTCCCTCCCAGGTGGTGTAGGATGTGTCTCTGATCTATTTTCCTTTTCTTTTGTTAAGCATTTCAATGGTTGCAAGTAGCCTGCCATTACACTATCTGAAATCCATTTCTTTTTGACATCTGCGTGTTAAAACAGGCTATGACTTGTCTTCATCTCCAAAGGCACTGACGTGTCATGTTGCACAAGATCAGAGAGCGGTCCAAACAGAAAGCCAACGTTGTACAGCTGTAAACCTCCTATAAATAAATTGTGTATATTTTATTCAGACTCCCTGCCTTTCAGCTGCTGTGTTCTTCCAGAATGCTTTTGATGGGCACAAGGTGGCTCTGCAGAGCCTTTTTAATTTGCTTGATCCACTAAACTCCATTCAAATTATTTTCTCTGCGGACTTTGAGACCGAGGCAAGGCGATCTGCATGAAGGTTTCACGCAAGGTTACACTCATGTTCACTGGGAAAAGCCAGGGAGGGGAAGGGTAACCCCCTCTGAGTGTAAAACCTTTGCATCCGCTGCCTCAGAGTCACCACAATGCAGGCAACTTGGGTTTGGGGGCCTCACCTGACTTGGAAAAAGCTCTGCAGATTAAAAAAAAAATAATTTAAAAAAAAGTTTATCGGCACAGCAGCAGGAGAATGTGATTTTTGAATGTCTTTCCCTCAAAGAACAAACTTGCAGGTTGCACGTTGGGAGCATTTGAAAAGCCTGTCCCTGCCCATGGGGGTCTCCAAGCTTGCTGCTGTAACACACATCCCAAAGTGCTGGGTCTTCCTCCCATCTCAGCTTCCAGGTCCCAGCTCCATCAGCTGCCTATGCTCGAGGTCTTTGGAGCATGGAGGACCTGTGCCCTTCTGCAGCCTGTCCTTGGGAGCCCAAAGCAGGTACCTGGAAAAAGGCGATAAGCAAATCCTGCTCACCCCCTGGAACAAATTGTGTCACCAAACCCTTGACAGAGAAAGGTGCAACCTACTCCTCTGCCTCCATCACTGAAACAGCTTGCAAGGACTGTTCTTCAGGGGGGACCCTTTTTAACATCCCAACCTCACAAGCATCCCAACCTCACAAGCATCCTAGCACTGTCCTGGAGGAAGTCCTGAGCAGCAGACGTGGCTGAGCACCTATGGGTCTGTGATACTTGTTGCTGGACACAGCACAAGAGCTCTGGTGTAGATGAGGGCTTTACCAAGTCCTGCTTTGTACACATTCCAAAAAAATAATAAAGTCTGTGCCAGCCTGGATGAGCCACAAATCATCCTGTCGGCATGGGGTATCGTGCTTCCCCACCAGCACCCACCAGTTTATCTGGTACTGGGACAGTAGGCTTGAAAGTGGAGGTTGCTTTGTAACCTTGCCTGTCCCTTTGCTGGTGGTGCACAGCATCACGTGGGCTGGCACCGTGGGCCAGGATGCTGGAATTGGTGTGGGACCTCAGCACATCAGTGGGGAGATGTGGGGAGTTTGTGCACGTTCAGAGACCAGCAGCGGGGAGTAGAGTGGTGCATAGCTCCAGGAGGAATCCAGCCCCGGCTCCCCAAGGGTTCTGCAGCACCTCCTCATCCCTCCAGCACTGTCATCTGCCAGGGATTCCCATTAACTAACTAAACTGACACTTCAGAGTCTCCTTTTGACTTCATCTTTACAGAGAACAGACATCCTACCATGGTTGCAAGGTGAGGCTAGAATATTTCTCCTTCCCCCTGGTCCCACCCAGCACCCATATACAGTCCTCCCCTATGGATATGAGTTTCATGCCACTCAAGAGGACTGGAGTTTACTAGCAAGAAAGGCTACAAAGGTACCAGGGCTTTCAGCAGGGGGGTGGGTTCATTGCCTGTCCCTCAGAGCTGCTCAGGTGCTACCACCTCCTTGGCCAGTGTTCCAGGTATTAAGTACCCCTGGATTAGCCCATGGCCCACAGCCGTGACAGTCTGCTGAGCAGGAGTTGTCCAAAGGCTCCTCCAGCTCTTCAAATCCCACCTTCAAACCCAGAATCACAGATGCAGGCAGGGGAGCACGTCCAGCCCTGTGTCCCTAGCAGAGCCTCCCTCGCTGCCTTTCCACACACCCATGGGACATGCTGGGCATAAGAAAAGGCCGGGCCCTTTCCAGGATGTGGTCCAGAGCGAAGCAATTCCCGGGCACAGCCAGTATCTGCCCTCGCATCCACACAAACCACATTGGGACAGTGAGTGGGGCTTGAGGGAAACGGGGCATGGCCCCAGGTGGCCACAAATCATCTCTCTTGAGCTTAAAGTCAACTAAGTCTGTTCATAGCTGGTTCCTACGAGAGGGCTGGGCAGCCACAGGGATTAGGAAAGGGTCAGGGTGGTCGTGACGTGACTTCTCCCATATTTTGAGCAGAGTTTGGAGGAAGGAGGCTCCCTCTCATCACTGCTTATTTCCGCAGTATCACCAAAAAAAAATCAGCCACCCTGGTCCCCAGGAAAGCTCCATGCCCCCTTGTTCCAAAGCGGAGCTTAGAAACACCTTGTGTGTTAACGCTGCTGCAAAAAAGGGCGTGTTTTGCATCATGCAGTAACTAAAATGCCGTGCTTTGTACCAAAGTAAGAAACCTTGGTGGNCTCTCTCTCTCACACACACACACACACACACACACAGGAGGGGGCTGGCTGTATCCCGGCTCCTCCCCCGCTAAGAGGCTCAGGGACGGGCAGGGCAGGCGCTGCCCTCGCTCGGTGCCGGAGGCAGCGCGGCTCCGCGCCGGCCCCCAGCGCCCCATCCCCGGCTCCGGCCCCGGCCATGCCCCGCTAAGGTACGGCTGAACCCGGCAGGGACCGGGCGGAGGGCTGGGGATGCTCCGGGTGGGGGGCGATGGGGGTGCAGTGGGGCGAGGTGAGGTGCGATGAGGGGGNTACAGTCCTCCCCTATGGATATGAGTTTCATGCCACTCAAGAGGACTGGAGTTTACTAGCAAGAAAGGCTACAAAGGTACCAGGGCTTTCAGCAGGGGGGTGGGTTCATTGCCTGTCCCTCAGAGCTGCTCAGGTGCTACCACCTCCTTGGCCAGTGTTCCAGGTATTAAGTACCCCTGGATTAGCCCATGGCCCACAGCCGTGACAGTCTGCTGAGCAGGAGTTGTCCAAAGGCTCCTCGAGCTCTTCAAATCCCACCTTCAAACCCAGAATCACAGATGCAGGCAGGGGAGCACGTCCAGCCCTGTGTCCCTAGCAGAGCCTCCCTCGCTGCCTTTCCACACACCCATGGGACATGCTGGGCATAAGAAAAGGCCGGGCCCTTTCCAGGATGTGGTCCAGAGCGAAGCAATTCCCGGGCACAGCCAGTATCTGCCCTCGCATCCACACAAACCACATTGGGACAGTGAGTGGGGCTTGAGGGAAACGGGGCATGGCCCCAGGTGGCCACAAATCATCTCTCTTGAGCTTAAAGTCAACTAAGTCTGTTCATAGCTGGTTCCTACGAGAGGGCTGGGCAGCCACAGGGATTAGGAAAGGGTCAGGGTGGTCGTGACGTGACTTCTCCCATATTTTGAGCAGAGTTTGGAGGAAGGAGGCTCCCTCTCATCACTGCTTATTTCCGCAGTATCACCAAAAAAAAATCAGCCACCCTGGTCCCCAGGAAAGCTCCATGCCCCCTTGTTCCAAAGCGGAGCTTAGAAACACCTTGTGTGTTAACGCTGCTGCAAAAAAGGGCGTGTTTTGCATCATGCAGTAACTAAAATGCCGTGCTTTGTACCAAAGTAAGAAACCTTGGTGGTGTTTCATAGCACAGCTAAAAGCCAGCCCCACCTTTCCCAGCAGGAAGGAGAAGAGATACTAGCCCAGATTTGGGCAGGGAGTCACCAGGGCAGAGTTAAGCTTCTAGGCAAAACCTCAGCTCTGAGTTTCCTCATCCTCAAGTGTATTTTCTCTCCCAGTTTCCACATTTCCAGCCGCAGGCTGGTGCATTCAAACCACAATGCCTGACAGCTCCTGTCCCCATCCCACAGGACCAACATA
>VXBO01008686.1:253820-265735 GCA_013400135.1 Rhinoptilus africanus
AGGGCTGGGGATGCTCCGGGTGGGGGGCGATGGGGGTGCAGGGGGGCGAGGTGAGGTGCGATGAGGGGGGGATGGATGGAGGGGTCCGTTAAGGATTGCAGCGAACCGGTTCCGGAGCCCCAATCCAAGCTGGGGAAGGGACTGGGCTCGGTGGGAGGGAGGCGACACGACCTGCCAGAAATGCCCAGCACCCCCAAGGAGCCAGCTCGGCTCCTGCAGCAGGGATTAGCGTCTCGGTAATTTCTAGCTGCTGCTTAATTTAGCCTGGGTCACCTAGCAGTGAGCTGGGGTGCGGGGTGGGGGCGTCAGTTCCCTCCTGCGCTGCGGTATGCAGCCCCCCCACCCCTTTGCTCCGCAGTCCTTTCATATTCTGGGATATATCTGGAAGTGCTTAGGGATGGGGAAAGGCTGTTGGGGATGTGCCTTCTCCACGGACCCGCTGGTAATGCCACAAGACCCTAGGTGTCCCCCCCCACCATGGGGTTCTGGGACCACCTCACCTTCTCCCGGCTCTAATCCAGCTCCAAATGCACCTCTCGGGCAGCGGAGGCTGCTCTTCAGAGAGCAGCAGGAGTTTCCCCTGATTGCAGCACAGCACAGCTTGTGTCCGGGCTGTGTTTTGATGGTGGTGTGTCCCCCGGCTCACCCTGGCACTGGTAATCATTGCCCAGGACCGTTTAAATTATTAGAACCATCCCTGGGCAGGGACTGAGATCCACCGTGGGACAGGCCATTCCCACAAAGCAGTTAGCATTTTGCTGCCTGGTTTGGGAGTAGGATGTTTTGTGCAGGGGCTGTGCTGGACCAGCTTAGCGCAGAACCAAAGAACGCTCCCAGGCTTTCCTGCTTACGGCCATGATATCCCAGTGAAGGTGGAACCAGCATCCTTGGCTCCTCTGGGAAGACTGGGGTGTGCGGTGGAGGGCCTGTCTTGTAGGCAACATGCAGGGAGAGTTTGAAAGGTGACAGGCCAGTGGGTCTAAGATTGCCTGGTTGCCCCTGTCTGCTAAATCCCCCCTGCAGAAGGAGCTGGCAGGAGCTGGATGTATGGTTTTCCCACAGCCCCGGGCTGTTGTGTTGGTGTGAGTGTGCTTCTGTCCGTAGTCTGAGCATAAGGATCTCCAAGAACCAAAGTGGTTGGTTGGTTAAGCTTCACATAAAGTACAGGTTAAGTGCTTTGCATCCAAGTGTCAAGGACATGTGTTGCAAGCTGAGCCCTCTCACCACCTCCTCCACTGTATGATGCTACAGGTCTTACCTCTCCTCCCATGAGATGAGGGAATTCAAGGTCCCAACAGTGGTGGTGTGAAGGTATGGGATGGTTTTTCAGCTTTGGACTGAGCTGTGCCAAAGCTTCAGGCAAAATCTGCATCCCTGTGAGACTCTGTGCAAATTTCCCCCCTACCCTGTGTCTGAACTATCCCAAGGACAACAGAAAAGGGACAAACAAGGGCAGAAACCAGGGCAGCACTTCCCTCCTGTTAGTTGGCGGTCAAAATTGTTTTCAGCTGTGGCAATGCCATCTCTGAGCACTGCTGCTTTCAAAATACACTTTGTCTAAAGAGTGTTTAAGTTGTGGAGACGGGGGTTTTGGGGTGAGACTGGAGTAACTTCATGAAGTTACGGTATCTCCCCACTGACACCAGCATTTATGAGATCTGAATCCAGCCCAGGGATGAACCCCTTTTCCAAAGCAGTATTATTTCTAACTCATTTCCCCTCCTCAGAGCAGTCGATTCATCTTGCTCACTATTAAGTTTCCACGGACCAGGGGCTGCTGTACAGTGTTTCTGTCTTACGCTGGCTAACTTGTGACTTCGCAATCCTTGGGTTGCCATGGAAAGGATTATGCTGTGATTAATGAAGGCATTGTCAGCTCCTAGTTGGTTGTTGCTTGGTTTGTTTTTTTTTTTCAAAGCCTTTCCTGGAGCTGCATAGAACAGCTTCCAAGCCTGGCAGAAAGGGGCTGCCGGGAGAGGTGGCTTCAGGCGCTCGCAGTCCTGGGCATGTTTTTGCTTGTCCGCGCTGACACCATGCTCTTGTTGCCTGCACTCACTTCCAGATTAGCTCTGCCGGTTCCTTTTGAGGGTGAGAGGGGAGAAATGAGGACTTTTATTGTTCACTTGGGGCAGAGCCAGAGGTTTCTTGCTCCTGAAGCAGAGTGGGACGAGTGTCACTGTCCCAAGGGGCTGGNCGGCCATGCCCCGCTAAGGTACGGCTGAACCCGGCAGGGACCGGGCGGAGGGCTGGGGATGCTCCGGGTGGGGGGCGATGGGGGTGCAGTGGGGCGAGGTGAGGTGCGATGAGGGGGGGATGGATGGAGGGGTCCGTTAAGGATTGCAGCGAACCGGTTCCGGAGCCCCAATCCAAGCTGGGGAAGGGACTGGGCTCGGTGGGAGGGAGGCGACACGACCTGCCAGAAATGCCCAGCACCCCCAAGGAGCCAGCTCGGCTCCTGCAGCAGGGATTAGCGTCTCGGTAATTTCTAGCTGCTGCTTAATTTAGCCTGGGTCACCTAGCAGTGAGCTGGGGTGCGGGGTGGGGGCGTCAGTTCCCTCCTGCGCTGCGGTATGCAGCCCCCCCACCCCTTTGCTCCGCAGTCCTTTCATATTCTGGGATATATCTGGAAGTGCTTAGGGATGGGGAAAGGCTGTTGGGGATGTGCCTTCTCCACGGACCCGCTGGTAATGCCACAAGACCCTAGGTGTCCCCCCCCACCATGGGGTTCTGGGACCACCTCACCTTCTCCCGGCTCTAATCCAGCTCCAAATGCACCTCTCGGGCAGCGGAGGCTGCTCTTCAGAGAGCAGCAGGAGTTTCCCCTGATTGCAGCACAGCACAGCTTGTGTCCGGGCTGTGTTTTGATGGTGGTGTGTCCCCCGGCTCACCCTGGCACTGGTAATCATTGCCCAGGACCGTTTAAATTATTAGAACCATCCCTGGGCAGGGACTGAGATCCACCGTGGGACAGGCCATTCCCACAAAGCAGTTAGCATTTTGCTGCCTGGTTTGGGAGTAGGATGTTTTGTGCAGGGGCTGTGCTGGACCAGCTTAGCGCAGAACCAAAGAACGCTCCCAGGCTTTCCTGCTTACGGCCATGATATCCCAGTGAAGGTGGAACCAGCATCCTTGGCTCCTCTGGGAAGACTGGGGTGTGCGGTGGAGGACCTGTCTTGTAGGCAACATGCAGGGAGAGTTTGAAAGGTGACAGGCCAGTGGGTCTAAGATTGCCTGGTTGCCCCTGTCTGCTAAATCCCCCCTGCAGAAGGAGCTGGCAGGAGCTGGATGTATGGTTTTCCCACAGCCCCGGGCTGTTGTGTTGGTGTGAGTGTGCTTCTGTCCGTAGTCTGAGCATAAGGATCTCCAAGAACCAAAGTGGTTGGTTGGTTAAGCTTCACATAAAGTACAGGTTAAGTGCTTTGCATCCAAGTGTCAAGGACATGTGTTGCAAGCTGAGCCCTCTCACCACCTCCTCCACTGTATGATGCTACAGGTCTTACCTCTCCTCCCATGAGATGAGGGAATTCAAGGTCCCAACAGTGGTGGTGTGAAGGTATGGGATGGTTTTTCAGCTTTGGACTGAGCTGTGCCAAAGCTTCAGGCAAAATCTGCATCCCTGTGAGACTCTGTGCAAATTTCCCCCCTACCCTGTGTCTGAACTATCCCAAGGACAACAGAAAAGGGACAAACAAGGGCAGAAACCAGGGCAGCACTTCCCTCCTGTTAGTTGGCGGTCAAAATTGTTTTCAGCTGTGGCAATGCCATCTCTGAGCACTGCTGCTTTCAAAATACACTTTGTCTAAAGAGTGTTTAAGTTGTGGAGACGGGGGTTTTGGGGTGAGACTGGAGTAACTTCATGAAGTTACGGTATCTCCCCACTGACACCAGCATTTATGAGATCTGAATCCAGCCCAGGGATGAACCCCTTTTCCAAAGCAGTATTATTTCTAACTCATTTCCCCTCCTCAGAGCAGTCGATTCATCTTGCTCACTATTAAGTTTCCACGGACCAGGGGCTGCTGTACAGTGTTTCTGTCTTACGCTGGCTAACTTGTGACTTCGCAATCCTTGGGTTGCCATGGAAAGGATTATGCTGTGATTAATGAAGGCATTGTCAGCTCCTAGTTGGTTGTTGCTTGGTTTGTTTTTTTTTTTCAAAGCCTTTCCTGGAGCTGCATAGAACAGCTTCCAAGCCTGGCAGAAAGGGGCTGCCGGGAGAGGTGGCTTCAGGCGCTCGCAGTCCTGGGCATGTTTTTGCTTGTCCGCGCTGACACCATGCTCTTGTTGCCTGCACTCACTTCCAGATTAGCTCTGCCGGTTCTTTTTGAGGGTGAGAGGGGAGAAATGAGGACTTTTATTGTTCACTTGGGGCAGAGCCAGAGGTTTCTTGCTCCTGAAGCAGAGTGGGACGAGTGTCACTGTCCCAAGGGGCTGGCAGGATGCGGAGACAGCATGTCAAAGAGCTCCGCACCGTGAAACGCTCCTCTCTGCTCGGCAACGTGCAAGGACAACCTGATATGGGATGAGCTGGTGTGTTTGTGGTGGTCTGGTCCCCCAGCTGAGCTGCTACGTAGTGCCAGAAAGCTTCTCAAGACAGCAATGCCCCGGCTGTGTCCATGCTTAGGTTGTCCGTCCATCCCCGTAGCACCCCCAAAGCCCACGGTGCCTGGAGCTGTGCAGAGAGCCCTGCTCTGAAAAGCCCTTGCAGTCAGGAGACCGGGAGAGAGCGATGTGTAGTTGTTCCCCCTTCGCAAGGGGAGTACAATGTGTGGCAATCCAACGACCAACAGGCATTTGAAGCAGATCGAGTGCCAAATAAATATACAAAAGCTCAAAATCCGAAGCCAAAAAATCTCAGGGAACCTCTTCACTTCTTGGCACCATTGGCTGAGTCCCCCCCAGACCTGCCCAGCCTGAGCAGCTCAGTACCAAATCCCCCCTCAGTCTGTTTGGGATATGAAAACTGGGTGCTTGGATCCCATCGTCAGTCTCAGAGCAATTTCAGAAAAGCATTGAGCTCTTCTTGGACCTCCATCCTAGCAAGTTCCTTTTGCAGCATGTCGGTTCAGCTGCTGCCATCCCCTTTCCTGCATTTAACCTGGTGTAATAACCTGCTGTTTGCTCAGGGTGCAGATGACCCGAATACAGTTTCCACATGCATGAAAGAAGTTAAAACTTACGCTTTAGGTTGATTATAGACTTACAGGCTGCCTTGGGTAGAGGTTTCCACTGCTGCTGTTGCTGCACAGGCAGCCTGGCCTCCAACTTTAAGATGTGGAGGAAGGAAGACTTCCAAGAGGACATGCCATGGGTTATGCTGAGTGTTGGGAGAACTGAGCCTCTGTGAATCCTAGTCTAGCAGAAGCTGTCGTCTTCTCCTCAGACACTGGGTTGTATGGTGGGAGCTGTGCTGGCAGGGGGCTTCGCTCCAAGGAGACAAAGCAGTTCTTGACTTTGGAAATGGCAAGATAAATCTGGGATCGTCACAGAGCTGGAGGGAGGATGAGCACAATGTGAAGGCTGGCAGAGGAGGATAAATAGGAAATGGCAGGTATCTACAGTGCCTGGATGAAGGTGGCTGTCAAGGGCACCATGTAAATGTAAAGACTTTTAGGAATATTATGGTTTAGTCTCGTAGTGCTTGCAGGTTGCAGCTGTGAAATACCTTCCACCTGAGGGAGGTTTGCAAATACTAAGCAGGACTCACCGGCTCAAGACACTGAGTATAGGGAAAAGGTGGTCTGAGCCCCACCTGAGCTGTGCCAGACTTAAAACCAGGACCTGTCTCTTGGGACCAAGCCCTTGTATGTTCCTCAGGGTATCTGTCATTGTCCAGAGAGCTCATTTCACTCCTCTGTTGACTTATTTCAAGTAACCCAAAACAAAAAAAGGCCATTTTGGTCCCTCCATCCCCAAAATGGTGTAGGTCAGCTGTGGAGAATTCAGAGAAAGGAAGGATGGTCGAGGGTCTGGAGCAGCTTCCACGCCAGGAAGGATTGTTTAGACAAAGGCTCCAAGCTGAAAAGAGATGCAGGAAGATATGTTACAGATCCTTCAAGATCATGTTTGCATGGTGAAGGCAAAAGCAGGAATTTCCTTAATTTTCCTTTGCAATATAAAAAATAGGGAGCATCAAATAAAGCTAACAGAGAACAGGTTCAAAGTGAAAAAAGGGAAAATAATTCACACAATCTGGCATCTGTGGTACTCCTTACTGCAGGGCCTGTGGATTCTAAAAGTATTGATGGGTTAAAAGAAACACTTGGACAAATTTGTTGCTGAAAAACCTCTCAAAAGCTTTAAAATATATGTATTAAAGACAAAAGGTACCCTTCTTTGGCTCTAGAAGTTCTTGAGCTGCAATTTATTAAAGTCTGGGGGATTGTTACGGAGTAGTGTCGCTAAATCTTCATCCTGTTTTTATACTGTTCCTTGAGTATCCTCTGCTGTGCACTGACAGAGAAATACAATAGCTGGGGAGGCCACAAGCTGTATCCAGTACGGGCGGGTACTGGATACTGGTACGGGCAGGAAGCTCATGCTTCCACTCACCAAGGGTTGCTCATGCCCTGAGATCTGCCCCTAAAACAATTCTTCTGAGATATTTGTCTCTACAGTTCTTAATTGTCTTGAAGAAGATAAGGTCTCAGCACTTTAAGCCGTGCCACGTATCATGTGGGTCGAGGAAAATAAAGCCTGTTCCTTTCCTTTTTTTTTTTATTTTTTTTTTTGGCACAAAATACTTTCATGCAAATGCAGAGAGGAGCTTGATGGGATCTTTTTGCAGGTTCTACGTCAGATCGTTTGCAGGTCATTAAGGAACTCCCACAAGGATGGTTATCAGCTAGATCACTGCTAGAAAGGATGGGGTTTGAGGGTGGTTTCCTGTGAATCCCAGAGCTGACCCACCTTGTTGTTAGCCTGAGGTTTGCTGGGCAAGTCAACAAGCTGGTTTTCCCTGCCCAGTGCGTGTTGATGTGGGGGAGTTCGAATTCCTGCCGATCAGAGAGGCTGGGAGAAGAAAATGCTTTGCCTCTCAGTGGCACTGAGTTCTCAGCTTGGGCAAAGGTCCCACTGAACTCATGTGGGACCAAAGAACTTCAACACAACTGGGGTTGTTCAGCCTGGCGAAAAGAAGGCTGAGGGGAGACCTCATGGCTCTCTACAGCTACCTGAAAGGAGGGTGTAGCGAGGTGGAGGTAATCTCTTCTCCCACGTAACAGGCGATAGGAGAAGAGAAAATGACCTCAAGTTGCACCAGGGGAGGTTTAGACTGGATATTAGGAAAAATTTTTACATTGCAAGGGTTATCAAGCATTGGAACAGGCTGCCCAGGGAAGTGGTGGAATCGTCATCCCTGGAGGTGTTTAAAAGACGGGTAGATATATGGTTTAGTGATGGTTTTTGTCAGAGTTAGGTTGATGGCTGGACTTGATGATCTGAAAGGTCCTTTCCAACCTGGGCAATTCAATGATTCTATGATTCTATAACAGTGGGGTTGAAAGGGAAGAAGGGGAGCACCCACAAACGATAAGGTTGTGATCCATCATCAGTGATAGGGTCCTCTTGCCTGGCTGAGGGTGTCAGGAGGACACGCAGACCTCCTTCACAAGGACTGATGGGTACAGTAGGTGCATATTGTAGTGAGTTGGAAGGAACCCCGCAAGCCTCGCTAGAGTGCATCAAACCCCTGGCCTCCTTCATCTGAGCCTTTGGGTGTTTTCCAGCATCGGTGCTGGTTGCCATTAACGTTGTGCTGCCCCAGCTATTTCTGTCCTGCTTCCTCTCATCCCTCAGCTTTGCTGGATCAGTGCCATCAAGGCCAGCAGATTTACCCTGGGCTGAGATGAACTCCAGAAACCACACACACACACAGAGAAGGTTTTCACTCCTACAGCCTGCAGAGGGTTTCTATCTGGAGCAATAAAGGGGGTGGTTATTTCATCTGTAACCTCTGCGCTAGAGCCTTCCTCAAGCCCATTGAGAAATTGCGCGCAGAGGAATATCAGAGTGAAGATGATCCCCGTTTGCTCTCCAGTTCATCTGCTCAGCTTCTTGACTGCCTTTAATCCTGATGGAACAACAGAGCTAAAATAATCCAGACTTCTATGGTTTTTCTTTGGAAGTAAAGCCCAGGAAAACCTCAGGCATAGCTGCATGTCATTGGTATGTTGGGGAGCTGCAAGAGCCCGGAGCGGTCTTTGTCACAGACATGAGAAAACATTCTGTTGCTGGAATTACTGAAAGTCCCCATGAGCTGTCACTGGTGTTACCGATACACCTCCCAAACATGTCCCCATGCCAGGCTGATGGTACTACAGCATCCTTGAGCCAAAAAAAAAGGAGGGACAAAACTCTCCAACAGTCCTTTAGGCTTTCCTTTCATTTCTGCAGGCTTTCCGGTCTACCGGCTGTCTCGGAGCAGTTGGGGTGGTGAGACACAGCCCGCCCAGGGATTGGGATCTATCACAGGAACTGTTAGACCTTTTATGTAATTCAGTAAAGCGGTACATGGAGACTTATAAACAATTAATGAGCAGGTCAGCCCAAAGTGCTGTCACGCCAGGGAGGTCTCCTAGAGCAGGTATACTGCAAGGACATCATCCCTCCCGTGTAAGAAAGTGCTGCTCCCCAGCATAATAGGGAGGAAGCTCTGCCTGGAGATGCCACCAGTGCTTTTGGGTGGTGGAGCAGGTCCTTGTGCCCTGAGAAGGGGAGTTTCTGTGAGTGCAGCTGGGTTACTCCAGCAGAGCACTGAGATCTTGCTTTCTCATCTGCTAAATGCCATGTCTGCACCCAAAACATCACAGGGGAGATGAGAGCACCCACTAACCTTCGACAATTTGCTGTGAGAGCCGTGTCAGCTTGGGATACCATGATGGGGCAAATCAAGACTTCTGTTCATTCTGGTTAATTGGACCAGTACAGATTAGAGTGGCGGGTAACAGAGGGTGAAAGCTGTTAGAGCAACCTTATTGCTCTTCGAAATAACCCTCTAGATCTCCCCTACTGCTGTTATATCTGTGGTTTTTGCACACAGCAGACTACTGCTCGCAGTAGCAAACCAGGTCCCGTCCTCCCAGCGTTGAGCTCAGCAGTCAGGGAAGATATTAAGTCAAAAGGACTAGAACAAAATTCAAGCTTTTCAGGTGCAGCTGTGATGTTGAACTCAGCTCAGGGAGTAAGACTTTTCCCCAGCAAACACCCATTTCTTATGTGTAGCTGAGAGCAAGCCACAAATAGCAACAGCCACCCCTTTCCTTGGAGGAATATCTCAAAATACTGCAAACAAGGGTGGGAACAGAGCAGCTTGTTAAAACTGGAATAAATTAAGTGTCTGATTAAAGCTGCCTTGGTCATCTAGTCTAATTTCCATAGGAAACAAGGCTTGTGTGGTCACACTGCCTGTCTCTTTAGATGTGTCACCTAATCACGGTAGTTTGTTGGCCAAGTTCGCTCCAAATTTGATAGAGCTGTAGCAAGGAAATGAGGTTCCTAGGCACTTCATAAAAATAAGCGTGGTAGAAAACTAGCACCCTGCAGCCTAGTGCCACCTCCCATCGGACACCAGAGAGCCAAGGTGGGGTGAGGAGGCTGTCCTGGATGTCTCACCTGCAGGAAAGGCTTCTTGGGGTGACTATGCCCTATTGGCCATCAAGAAATCTTATTATTTGGAGGTTTATGGTTGTTAAACCCAGGCCGTTTGGAGGTGCACTGGCTTTTACTTTATGCCTGTGCAACACCTAACATACCATAGAACCACAGAATGGTTCAGGTTGGAAGGGACCTTCAAGATCATCTAGTTCCAACCCTCTGCCGTGGGCAGGGACACCTCCCACTAGACCAGGTTGCTTAAAGTTTGATCCAGCCTGGCCTTGAACCCCTCCAGGGATGAGGCATCCCCTGGGCAACCTGTGCTGATGCCTCACCACCCTCACAGTAAAGAATTTTAACCTAATATCTAACCTCAATCTACCCTCTTATTTGCACTTTAATCTAACTATGCTTTGACAAAGACCTATAAGCATGACTTCAGCTCAGCCAGATGATGCCCTTGAGAGCACGGAGCATCTCATGTGCTAAAGAACACCCACCAAAACGTGAAGAGTGATAGATGGAGCCACAAACAGCCCCCGTGACTCAGTTTCCCCAGCTGCAAAATTAGTATAACATTTTGCATGTGCAGCCAATGAGTCAGGGAGCTTCTGTCCCCCTCTCATCCAGGCTATTACAAGGCTAATGTCTCCTAGCACTGCCTCATACTGCCCTGAGGGACGTGATGGTGATTGCACCAAAGGCATCCTGGAAGGGCAGATCAGAGCCTCTACTTAAATTGTATAGTTCCTGTTCAAACAAAACACCCTCTGGAGTCATCAGGAGGCTCAGCAGGGTAAAACAGGGCTGGTATCTTCTGATTTGAACCCACTTAATCCTACTAGTTCCTGCATTTGGAAGCTGACCCCACCCTCTCTGAAAGGCTGTCCTGAATTTCTCCAGGACCATGACAGATAAGAGGATAGTGTTGGGGCAGGCAGAGGGAGGATTTCACCGAAAATCCCAGCAAAGGAGTTCCTGCTGGGAAAAAACCTCATGGGATTATAACAGCTTGCAGAAGCTCCACTCCAGCCAGTACTAATAGCGCTGAAAAGAGAGAGACCGCACTGCTGAGTCCAGACCATGAGGGACCAGCAAGAGTATAGGGTGAGACAGATGCTTATTAAGACAATTTAAGGACGGAGAGGAACAGGGGAGCTGCCTTTATTAAAGGTGTTTTGATCTGGAGTCATAGGCACAGACTTGGGTTTCTGCAAGAGGCACATCACACCTTCCTGGTTCTCCTGCGTGACCCTGGGGAAAGTCACGTCCTCCCTCTGCGCCTCAGTTTACCTCGGTGTGAAATGAGGGTAGCATCCTCCCCTCCTCCATAAATAGGCTGGGATTTGTGAGGGAATAAGGCAGCCTAAGAGCTTGCTGGAGTGATTACTAAAACAGTGGCTGCTGTAAAAACTCTCTTTAATGAACTTTTCTACAGCAAAAAACCCCACAGCCCAGCAGTGTGTTAGTAATTAAGTTATTGTACTGAGATTAGTCTGGCATTCAGGTCTTACGTCTGCCATACGTTGTCTGGGCAGGGGCAGATCATCTAGAGATGGTTTTAAAAGGGAGGACTTTATGGGAATTAGAAAGAGCCCATGTTCCTAAACACCTCTAAAACCACTTCAGGAACTGGCTCCAGTGGGACAAACCACTTAAGTTTCATTCTGGCTCCTGGGTCCCATCCTACAATGTGTGCAGTGCTCCTCCTCCTGCCCTCTGCCCACCTTCCCTTGGTTCTTCATGGTGGGGTTCTCAGAGTATAAATGCAGACTTTGCAGCTGCCTGAGCAACACAACCAAAAGATCATCCTGCATCTGAGCTAAGGGCTAACGGCTGTGATCATCTCATTGGGCGTCATCTCAAAGCATATGGAGGAAAAGAAGGCCATCAGAAGTACTCAGCATGGATTCACCAAGGGGAAATCATGCCTGACTAATCTGATCGCCTTCTATGATGGTGTGACTGGATGGATGGATGAGGGGAGAGCGGTCGATGTGGTCTACCTTGACTTCAGCAAGGCGTTTGACACGGTCTCCCACAGCATCCTCCTAGGGAAGCTTAGGAAGAGTGGGTTAGATGAATGGACAGTGAGGTGGATAGAAAACTGGTTGAAGGACAGAGCCCAGAGGGTTGTGATTAGGGGCGTGGAGTCTAGCTGGAGGTCAGTGATGAGCGGTGTTCCCCAGGGGTCAGTACTGGGCCCAGTGCTCTTCAATATATTCATCAATGACCTGGATGAGGGGATAGAGTGCACCCTCAGCAAGTTTGCTGACAACACAAAGCTGGGAGGGGTGGCTGACACCCCGGAAGGCTGTGCC